>JASPKZ010000422.1:0-500000 GCA_030220185.1 Diploptera punctata | reverse complement strand
ATATACCCATACAAATTACCATTCCATATTCGCAGCATATTTGCGGAACATATCCCCCGCGAATAAGGTGCTTTTAGTGTACCTGAAAATTAGTTCCATATTTAAAATATTGGTGTCAGAGGCCGAGGATATTGTATTTCACGGCCAGTTAGATTAAGTAGAAGAATGAATTAATGTGACGAGTGGTCATATCTTCAATTTCTGAGTACTTTGACCCCATCCCACGTTGCATAAAATAATTTAATAGCAATAAAAAGAAATGCATGGAGTGATATTTCCGTCTCGATATGACGTCATTTATAATCATGAGGTCGTGTGAAGTGTGAATTACATTGAACGCAAGAACTTGTAGCCAACGGATTTTCTCATCTTCTTGTTATTTTTTGGAGATGGGATTTAAGAGACCGTGATTTGCACAGGGTTAGTTTATGGCACGTTAAGTTAGCATGTATAATGCAAGAAGACGTCATCTTAGCTTAATCCATCCATGAATGTTAATGACTTTCTGACTTGGTAAAGCCTTTTCTTACCAACTTTCTGATTCAATCTCTTTCCTCTCCTGCATTTTTTTACATTTAATTTACTTACTGACACCTTAAAAAGGCATATAGCTTATATTGCATTGAATTCTAAATCGAATACGTTAAAGCGAGTCGGTTAACTATAAAATGCTGAAACAATCAATCACGATAATTTACCTAAATATGTCGGAACGCAGTAAAATAGTATTTTATTTAACGACGTTCTTTAGCATCTCTGGTCAATAACGTCACAATTCAAATCTTGGCGTGAAAGGGACAGCAAAGTTTGAAATAGGTATCTTATGTGTCGATACGTAGTCCACCGCTGTGGTCTCGAGGTAGCGTGCTGCCTTGTCACGCAGCGGGCCCGTGTTCGATCCCCGGATGGGGCAGTTTTTCTGGGTGTTATCCTCACCTGTAAGACAAACGTCTGGAAAACTTTAAGGCCCAAACGGTCCCCGAAATCATATGGCCATCATCATCATCCTTCACCGGTGTGGAAAGCAACGGGAAGCTACCACACCTACAATACCCTAGTAAAGCTGCAAGCATAGCATGAAAGTGAAGGACCATGGATGGATGTGTAGATAAATTAATTGTTGTCTGTAATTACTAGAGCATTCGATAAGTAATGACAACACTGCTGTAACATCACAAACATATATTTAAGTTACCTTTGACATTATATAGCCTCCTGTCAAGTACGTTGCCAAGTCCTTGGAAGACGACGCACATCATTTATGGATATCTCTATCATTTGAACGATCTACAGCTTTCTGGATACCAACTCTTGATTGAAATAGAATGACTTGTAGACGTTCTTTTAAGTTATAGTCACAAGGGCTCCTGTCTGGTGAATTTGGAGGATGTTCGAGTACTACTCAATTCCACCTTCTAAACAAATCCAATTGAACATGTGTTTAGGCCGGCATTACTTATTAAATTTAGGAAATAGTGAATTTATTCACAAAATATTGCTATTTTGAGCCTTTCAATATTAGATTTAAATAACAAAGACTGTTCAACAACATACTAAACGATTCCAATGGTTACCACTGATTTATTACAAATGTTGTCATTACTTATCGAATGCCATAGTATAAAATTCAATTATAGTATTAAAAGATTCTGGGCTATGTGGCCGTGATCTATAACTGGCGTTTCTTCCAGACTGCGGAGGGCATCTTCAGTGGCGAGCGCTTCCAGCTGTTGTTTCCCTTTCGTAGACTCGACTGCGAATCGACAGGGAAACAACAGCTGGAAGCGCTCGCCACTGAGGATGCCCTCCGCAGTTGAGGGAGAAACGTCTGGAAGAAACGCCAGTTATAGACCACGGCCACATAGCCCGGAATCTTTTAATACTATGATTACCGGCCGTGAAAGCCTGCATTCCACAAATAAAATTCGATTGTTTATATATCCTATTAGAATAGCCAACTGAATTATTAAGGATATAACGATTTATTTCTGTAAATAATGAAAACATTCGTAATATGAAAATATAGGGGGGATTCACGTGTTCTAACGTAATTCTTGGCGGGTTATGGGAAAATTTTTGAAAAGTGGGGATTAACTACTTACCTACTGGCACAATTGAACCAGGAGTTTAATGGCCCTTAGCGAATTTACGTTTTCCATGAATCCATATCCTGAGCTAATATTTTCAAATCATCCTCTTATAACTCATCTACCTCAAGTCATGGTTAATGATATTCTCCCACCTCTTTCTATTGAGCGCTTTCCTACAAGTAGTTTCCATTCCCCTCTTTCATTCTCCATTCGTGCCACATGACCTGCCGATCGCAATGTATGAGACTTAACTTTCCTTATTACATCTGGTTTCTCATGAAGATCATATAGTTCACTATTATGCACATATGTCCATTTAGCTGTCGTTCTTCTTTCCACGGTCCAAAAATTCCTTAGAATTTATTCTCAAATACTCGTAATCTTTTCTCCTGCTTTAAAGTAAGATACCATATTTCACATCAACTGGAAGAATGACCATTTTATATATTTTTAGTTTAACTTTTTTTTTTTCTTTTTAGAGATGTTGAGATGGCAAAAGTTCTTTGATTATCCCATCAAATTAAGGCAATCTTATGCATGGCCCTCTTCCTGCCTGGCTCTAAAAGTTCTCAATGTTGCCTTTCATTTGTTATTTCCTGTCTGTTGTAGTTTGACATCTTATATAGTACTGTTCAAACATTGAACTATCAAACTATAGCGTGTCCTTATTCGTAATCTCTCAAGGTACAACTATATTTCGCATTGTATCGAATCACTTATGGGCTTTGGCTAAGTGTTAGAAAAAACAATGCACTATTTTATTCTTCTATTCCGAATTATTATTCACATCAATCCCGCGTATTTATTAGCTCGCTTTCATTGTTTAAATCCTCTAATCATAACGTAAACACTAGATCGCAGGCAATGAAATATTACCATATCACAGAACATCTCATTCTTCTTTCAGGATCTCATCTCCCGTCATTAGAATTTACTATCACAGAAATCAGGAGCTGCTGCTCAATAGTGCCTTTCAAGCAAAAATTGACAACATTTCTGAAAACTGTACATACAAGTTATTTGTACATGTAATTGCAATTATTAAAGTATTTAAATCTACTATACTTTTAAATATATTTTTAAGTGTATTTTATATTAATGCTTTTAAGTATTATTACGTACAGTGAATAAAGGCACATTTCTGTGCGTCTCTTTACTGGATGAGTGGAAGTCAACACCCTACGACCTTAACTCTGCAAGTTCAAATAAACCTTTTATTATTATTATTATTATTATTAGTATTATTATTATTATTATTATTATTACGTCAGTACTTAGGAAAATTTTTGGACCAAAGAGAGATGAACAGACAGATGAATTGAGAAGACTACACAACAATGAGCTACATGGTCTTTATAGGAAGCCAGATATAATAAGAACAGTTAAGTCTCGTAGACTGCGATGGGCAGGACATGTGGCACGTATGGGGAATGAAAGACTTGCATGGAAGCTTGTTGTAGGAAAACCAGAGGGAAAAAGCCCAGTTGGTAGACCAAGAATGAGGTGGGAGAATAACATTAACTATGATTTGAGGGAAGTAGATTATACAGGGAATGATTGGAAAGCATTAACTCTGGATAGGGATGTATGGAGAGCTTATGTCCGTGCGGCCATGAACCTACGGGTTCGATAGTGCCAGTGAGTAATTATTATTACGTCATATCCACTAAAAGTCAGTTATCAGTATCTAAATACCTTCAGCATATGCGTTCTACCAATGGCATGTTGTAGTCACGCCTACGTTCCATACTGCAACATTATTTTTAAGGCATTAGCATCGCAATTAAAATGTGAGTGTGAAAGAGTGAACATATTTTTTTGCTTAGATGCCTCTCTTATCAGGCATGAGTTTATTTTATGTGGCGTGAATCTACGGCTCTATTTCTTTTACAAATGGAACCCGTATTCAGGATTTTTGTGCATTGAAAAATCCATCGAGTTCGCCCCGGTTTGAGAAAAAAGAAAAAAGAAAAACGTTTTCGAATTGATGAGAAATATTAAACAATGAAATGCAATATTTTGTTGAAACTGTTTGATACCCAGCCAAGAAGAAATGCTAATTGAAGAAAACAGGGTACAGTAATCTGGGCAGTTTAACGGAATCAGCAGCTTCCCCACGTATTAGAAGAACTTATATGTTGTTTAGTTATTTAGTTAAGTTATATAATATAAAAATATATTAATTTACAAAGTGTGCTATATAATTTTATTTCATATTGTTTATTTATGTTTCGTAAAAATATAACTTGCTTAAAATAATTATTACAAAATTAAAAATAATAGTCGGTCGCGGTGGACTAGCGGTTATGCTACTTGCCTGTAGTCCCAAGGGTGGCGGGTTCAAACCCGGCCGGGGTCGATTGATTTTTTTAGGATGGAAAATCGAAGGAGCAAGTCATCCGGGAGGGACTTTAAGCTGTGGGTTCCGAGTCTGAAGATTTTTCAGGCTCGTAAAAGATTATTAAGCCTGAATAAAAAGGTTTCCTAGACGTCACTATGAGGCAGAATGCTGACCTCGGGCCTCTCACTGACCTCTATCCGAAAACAAGTGTAACTAAATTAGTATGGTTGCATTTTTTCTCTGTAGGGGTGAGCGCCTAAGTCACGTTGAGAGAAACAAGGGCTTACAAGAAGAAGAAAAATATTATTTAGAAACTTTGTGTTGTTAAACAACTCGGACATGATCCAATCAGGAATCGTTGTCAATAATCAATAGATCGAAACTTAATGATAATCAGTTAACAAGAGATGCACTTCTCGTTCCTCTACATTATTTGGTCTACCTAGCTGTCCTTACAGTACGTGTTGAAGCTTTCAGACAATGGCCTAATCTGGCAACCATACACCGAAATGTATTATATGGGAAACGTGAATCCATCTCTCAAGTACCTCTCTTTACATGGTTTTACATGGATATATAAATAGTGTTCCGCTCAAGAGCAGGCCTTTCACTGCAAACTCAGCATTCCCCACTCTTTCCTCAACTCAGCTTTCATTTTTGTATCCGCATGCAAACCATTTATTGTCTATCATCTGATTTATTTTTCTGCCTTCACATAGATTGCGAATAGAAAACGTTTTGCCAAACTGAATGCGATAGTCTTGTGGCGCGGCGAAAATCTGAATTTTAATGATCACGTGTAATGTATTGAATGAAATTCGGCAATTTTTTAAATCCAAAATTATGAATACGTAAGTTGCCGCAGCAGTGCTGGGGTTGAATACACGTCACTGCTTTCCACATTAAAAATAAGTGAGAAAAGTTGAAAATAAGCTGAAAGAAACCTGGATGGTTTTTACTCGAAACAATAGTGAATAAAGTACTGGAAAGTGTAATATTTCAAAACAGGAGAATGTGGAATCGCTTCAAGCTATGCAAACATTATTCCCAGCGCTTTATCCACATTAGCAAATATGTTGCCTACGCATTTGTTCGCTTTAGGTGACAGCGAAAATGAATATGCATTCGCTCAATAAAAAACGCTGACAATGTTTGCTCACGTGACGTGATTGTCCTGCCCTCTAGCGTTAATTATTGATTGATGCTTCAACACGTATTAGTGACCTCTATGGCCATTTGATGCTCTATTGTTCTCTCTCTCTCTCTCTCTCTCTCTCTCTCTCTCTCTCTCTCTCTCTATTTGGTGTGTTTGCGTCATTCTATAATCGTTGTTAATGATGAGGCAATTGATTATATCGTATTCGGCTTAACTGTAGTATCCTAAACCTATCTTCAGTCTCTAAATTATGATTCACAATTGAATAGCTGCCCAGAATAAAGTTGTAACTCTCAATTTATCCTAAGTTCAATTCTCTTGCATTATGATAGCCTATAAGTATCTAGGTATGGATTTTATTGATTTTTATTTGTAGAGATTAAATTATGTCAGAAATTCAGTATTTCTTCACCTATATCATAAGGGCAAAGTTATTAAGTGGTAGCTAATTTCTTATGGTAGATATCTCTCGGTCAGAGGTAATGAAAATCTCCGATTATTAATAAGTTATTTGAATATTAATAAGCTCTCGTGAAAAGTTATGTTTTCAGACTTATGTATGCTTGCCCTGTGTCCACAGAATTTTACATAATAAGTGGTTGTTATTGGAAGGTTGAAAAATAAAATTTGGGACAGAAATAGGGTTACAATCATGTTACGGGCAGCTATTCAACTGTCAATACTAATAAAATTCATATCAAATTCCGTTGAGGTGAATGGTCATAAGATAAAAGTTAAAAATTAAAATTTACCTTCTGGAAGGTGCCGTCGTCCTCAACTTTATTAAAATGGTGTATATAAAATTAACTGGAGCGCTTTCGGAAGTTAACTCTGCAGCAGTTGCTGCTACAAACAATTGGAGTATACATCATCGTAAACATCAACAACGAGTAGCAGAAGCTTTTCTGCCGAGGATGGAAGTTAACTTCCGAAAGCGCTCCAGTTAATTTTATATACACCATTTTAATAAAGATGAGGACGACGGCACCTGCCAAAAGGTACATTTTAATTTATTAACTTTTATCTTATGACTATTCACCTCAACGGAATTTGATATGAATTTTTGACTCTATAGCCAGTCAGGCTAAAGCAAAGTTTAACTTTTTTTTAACACCAAATTGACGCTACACAAAACTATAGCAAATATATATTTCAATAAACTATTCAACTGGATAGGTGAAAGGAATATACTTACTTACTCATTGGCACTATCGAACCCGTAGGCTCATGGCCGCGCGGACATAAGCTCTCCATACATCCCTATCCTGAGCTAATGCTTTCCAATCATTCCCTGTATAATCTACTTCCCTCAAATCATAGCTAATGTTGTTCTCCCACCTCATTCTTGGTCTACAAATTGGGCGTTTTCTTTGGCATGGGTTCCCTGAAGTAGTCCCCGCCCGGAGAACCGAATGGGGGACTATTTGACCTCCGGAAAATTTTACCCCAGTAGAACCCATGTCCGCATTTCTTGACGGTTGTATTTTTACGGTGAAAGATCGTCAATCTTTCGACCAAGGTACTTATTTCGTCTGGCTTATCACCTTCGACCAGTCCGGCATGGGTAACCCTATCGGCAGCAATGCTACCGCCGGCATAGCTCTCAGGATCATTTAAGCACGCAAGCCACTCCACCACGACAAGGTAAAGATACCATGGAGGGGAAAGGAATATAATGTGTTATATTATAGATTTTCGCGGATATAGGTATGATTAATTATGATTGCGGACCGCAATGAAAACGGAATGTGTTTCACTATTTTGCGACTAGATAGATATCCTTCATTGAAGCATATTTTGTTAAGGAACGTATGGGCTGAGACGCTTTGTTTCAGTGCAAGATGGATTTTACAGGAAGGGATTGAAGGAAACGGATAAACACTTCTTTCAGTCCAAGCCATAACTGCTATCGCTTGGTTCGTTTACTTCCGGAGCTCAGTAGCATTCGGAACCTATTACTGCAATTTCGTCTACATCCATTGGTAGGATCTGTTGGGCCCACTGCCTGGTCGGCATTCTCCTCTGACCTGATCTGCCTAGGTTTCTTTTTTTGGGACTATATGAAGGCAAAATCGTTTATGAAACCGATATTGACTCTGAAGAAGATCTTATAGCACGTATTGTCAGCGCAGCAGCTGAAATAAGGGAAACCCCCGCCTCTTTGGAAGGGTACGACAAAGTATGGCACATTGAAGCACTGTTTGTCTGGATGTCAATGGACGTGTGTTCCAACATTTGTGATGGGACAATAAACTGGATCCATCCATGTGTTTTTTTTCCCTGCTTGTCTGCGAAGTATGGATTAACACAGAGAATTATGTGACACAGAATGACTTCATATTTGCACTACAAACTTCCTTTCATCCCATCCTCTAAGACCCCTCTTGCACTGAAACGAAGAGTCACAGCCTATGGGTTCCTTAACAAAACATGCTTCAATGAAGGTTAACTATCTGCTCTCAGAGTTTGTCGGTCTAATTTACAAACACCCTATATAAGACCTAAACTAGTGACTCGAACCTATCATTCCTTGATAATGGCACGTGGAATCATGCCGAAACATCGGAACCAGTAGCCAGAGGTCAACCTTGAATCCATAAGCGGAAAACCTAAGAAAACTTTCTTCATATAGCCTATATAAATGAATGTTGGCATATCTGAGAGTAATAGACTTCGACACTGTGTCACCATGAAAGTTCGCACATACATGTATATTTTTTTTCATTGAGAGGGATTTTATGCCATCTATTATGTTCTAAAAACATTAGGTGTAGGAGTTCGCCTGAAACGAAAATTTAAAAATCGCTCTAGCGGTCACAATTTTCGATGTTTCATAACAAAACTCAGTATATCTTATTGAAATAAAAAGAGCCACGCATTAACCAAAAATCAGCAAAATCCGAGCGTTAGAAATGGGGGTTTACCTGAAATTCGAAATTAAAAATGTACTAGCAACCGCCATGTTTGGTTAGCCACAGTACAGTATATACCATACAATTTAATTAATCCTTAATATTCAATTTATTTAGGCGTAGCAGCTAGTAGTGTTACAAAGAAGCTACACCAACTTCCATTCTTAAGCAAGATATTTGGATGATACATATGTCCACCGCTCTGGTCTCGAGGTAGCGTGCTGCCTTGTCACGCAGCGGGCCCGGGTTCGATCCCCGGCCGGGGCAGTTTTTCTGGGTGAGGTTTTTATCGGGGTTTTTCCTCACCTGTAAGACAAATGTCAGGAAAACTTTAAGGCCCAAACGGTCCCCGAAATCATATGGCCACCATTATCACCATCATCCTTATCATTATCATCATCATCATCCTTCACCGGTGTGGAAAGCAACGGGAAGTCACCACACCTACAATTCCCCAGTAAAGCTGCAAGCATAGCATGAACGTGCTATGATTGCAGTGAAGGACCTGCCTTCGGGCAGAATTACTATGGATGGACGTTGGCAGTACCATACAGTTTCAGTAAAGTAACATTTGGATAAATCACATTTGAAGAGAAAAATTATACGCTCGGCCGGGGCTCGAAACCAGGACCTTCGCGCTTTCCGGGCTAATACTCTACCGATTGAGCTACCTGAGCGAGTTCCGATCTAAACGCAAATTTTTCTCTTATGTACGTTGTTAATTTTTCTCTTCAAATATGTTTTATCTAGGGTAACAGAGTGGAACCCTTGAAAGAGGTAGTCCACTCCAGGGAGTAGGCGCCCCTGCCCTTTTGTGAGCTCCAGGCCCCACTCGCCCAGTGGGTAGTACCTGGGTAGGGCCCCGTCCACAGGGTTACGTGGGGAGAAGAGAAGTCACCGAAGCCGTAATGAAGGCAACTTCTCTAGGAGACGAACACTCCGAAATTGCAGTTCCCTGCCCTCCAGGAAGAGGGGTTTGGCTAGAGGCTGGTAACCTCTACTAGTAAAAAATAACTTACTCATAAACTTCAGCAGAAGAAAAGCCGGATTGATAAACCTCATGACGACCACAGCAAGAAAAAGTATAAAAAGAGTTTTGGAATACAAGATCAGCTTAAAATAGCGACTTGGAATGTCAGAGGCTTGGGAAGCAAAGAATTCGAACTAACAAAAGAAATTAAAAATAAAAGTATAAATATATTAGCTGCCTCAGAAACAAAGAAAAAATTGAAAGGATCACAAATGATAAATGATATGATTATGTTTTACAGTGGAGTAAGTCAGAAAGAAAGAGCGAAAGCAGGAGTGGCGATATTTGTGGATAAGAAATGAGGATCCAAAATAGACACGTATAATTGTATTAACGAAAGAATAATGACAATGCGATTTAAGCATAATAGAGGACATATGACAATTATAGCAATATATGCACCGGATGAAGGGAGAGATGAAGAAACAAAAACATTTTATACTACTCTACAAAAGGAAATAAATAAGATAAACAAGAACGACATAATAATATTATTAGGAGACTTTAATGCTAGAGTGGGGAATCAACCAGTGGCAAATGTAATTGCGATCCATGGAGAAAATGTCATAAATAAAAATGGACAAGAATTAAAACAATTCGCAATTTTCATTGATTTTAAAATAACAAATACATTTTATAAGAAAAAAAGATATTCACAAATATACATGGTCAGCACGAGGTTTTCGTTCACTGATAGATTATGTGTTAGTCAATAAGAAAGCGTCATCATTATTAACAGATACGAGAGTATTTAGAGGAAGTGACATCTATTCAGATCACTATTTAGTAATCTCAAAATAAATATATTAGCGAGATGGAAGAAGAAAACTAAAAACAAATATAGAAATAAAGAGACCACATTCAAAGTACATTTATTACAAGATAAAAGTATACAAAATCTGTATCAGAATAGGCTAAATGAACAATTAATAATAAAACCTACTTCCGAAGAAATAAACCGAGAATGGGATAATATAAAAGAAAGCATTGATAAAGCAGCATATGAGGCATTAGGAACAAAATATAAAATATATAACAAAAAGGTTCTAAGAATATGGAATGAAGAATTAGAGAAGATAATAAAAGATAAAAAAGAGGCGTATGACAAATATTTACAGAATAGAACACTAGAATTAAGAGCTGAATACAAACATAAAATTGCAATAGCCGAAAGAGAAATTAAAAAAAGCACACGAAGTCAGTTGGGATAGATATATAAGCAGACTAGAATACGATATACATATGGGCAGCAAAAAATAGCCTATAAAGTAATGAAACATCTAAATAAACAAGAAAAAGATACAATACAGATCAATTCAATTGAGGAGAAACAATGGGAAGAACATTATAAAAAACTGTGGTATAATGAAAATAAAACAACTAAAGATAACATATATGAGTATGAGATAGGAATAGATATGATAACAATGGAAGAATTAGAAGAAGTACTGAAAACAACAAAGAACAGAAAGGCAGCTGGAATAGACGGAATTAATATGGAATTTAAAAAATATGGAGGAATTTTTTTAAAACTAAGATTATTACATTTTTTAAATTTATGTTGGAAACAAGCAACAATAAAAGAAACCTGGATAACAGCAATAGTACAATCTATTTCTAAGAAAGGAGAACGTAACGACTGCAACAACTACAGAGGAATAAGCATTTTAACTGCAGGCTATAAAATATACTCAAGAATCTTAACATTTAGGTTAAAACAAATAGCAGGGGTAATGTTAACAGAAGAACAAAGTGGATTCAGACCAGGGCGTTCATGTATGGATAATATATTTACGATAAAAGAATTTATGAACAAAGGAAGAGAATATAACAAGGAAACACGCATAGCTTTTATTGATTTTGTCAAGGCATTTGATAAAGTAGACAGAGGAAAACTCTGGACAATTGTAAAAGAAAAAGGAATTCCGAAACACTTAATAGCAGCTATAAAAGGTTTGTACTGGAACACAAATTTTGTTATAAAAAACTAGAAATGAAGTAAGTAAAAATAAAATTCATTCTAATCAAGGAGTTAAACAAGGATGCAGTATCTCTCCAGTTTTATTTAACCTATACATCAATGATATAATAGAAAAATGGAACGAAGAAACAAATAAAGGAATAAAATTAGATAAAACACACTACTTGAAAACATTATTATACGCTGATGACCAGGTAATAATAGCAAATACAGAAGACGAACTTCAAAGGAATATTTTAAAACTACATAATATATGTGAACAATATAATCTCAAAATATCCATAGAAAAAACTAAGGTAATGGCGTTCCAAGGGAAAAATCAAATCAGATCGAAAATAGTAATAGGAAACAAAATCATAGAACAGGTGAACCATTTCAATTATCTAGGATGTGACATTTCATTTAATTATGATAATGATATAAATAATAAAATAGCAAAATTCCAGGGAATATGTGGTACGATAAAACGATCCCTAAATAACAAAACAACAAGAGAGACCCAATTGAAATTTTATAAAATGTTGGCAGTATCGGTACTGCTCTATGGATCAGAAGCCTGGATACATAAAAAACAAGATCTAAGTAGGATAACGGCGGCAGAAATGATATTTTTGAGATCTGTTAAAGGGTGCACTAAGGAAGACAGAATCAAGAACACAGAAATAAGACAGGAACTTGAAATATTTGCAATAACTGATAAAATAGATACATATAGACAAAAATGGAAGCAACACATAGACAGAATGAATGAAGATAGATATCCAAAACAAATAACAAAATACAAACCTAAAGGCACCCGAGATGTGGGCAGACCTAGAAAGAGATGGGCTGAAGTCGGAACGGGTCAACAGACCTAATCCATGAATGCAGATGACGATGATATGTTTTATCCATCATTGAGATGTATGAAATGAATAATAAAAACATCGATCATTTGGATAGTTCACACACAAGTAGACTAAGTCCAAAAACTGTGCTAGACTTAATTCATGAAAACTCATTTTAAAATAATTCACAAGTAAAAATCAACTTTGAATAAAATGAGCATTACAACCTTGTTCTGGATTGTAGTGCAATTATATCACTAAAGTCGATCCCGATTCACTGCCTGAGGTCCATGGTTTTCTTCAGGACGTAATCATCCTGAATATGGAACCCTTGGGTCCCATGTGGTCCATTTAGGCCATGTAAAATAACCACAACCCTTTAAAAAAGTATCTATGCAAACCATATGCTCACTGTCAACCATTACATGTCAAAACCTACCTTGAAATTTCTATCAGAGAAGCGTTCTGATGTACCAAGACCATGTACAAAAAAAAACTTTGCCGTTTTTAACTACAAGGCACATAAATCGAAGCCAGAATCCAACAATGGTAATCCACTGGTTAAATGGCAAATATATTTTTGGACATGACCTTGGTACATCACAACGCTTCTCTGAGAGGAATTTCAAGGTAGGTATCGGCATGCAATGGTTGACGGTTCCCTTGTGATACGGAGCAGATGTACATTGCTGCATGAGTTGAGAACGGAGAGAAGTTAAAAGGGGACGCGTCGCGGACGGGGATACTGAGGGTTATCCAGTCTGCCAACGCAGGAGTTGTGTTACTTCCTTATAGTTTAAATGAGAGATTTTGCGCTGGATTTTAGTGCCTTGCATTTAAAAACGGCAGATATTTTTTTGGACACGGCCTTTGTACATTACAATGCTTCTCTGAAAGAAATTTCACGGTACGTTTCGGCATGTAATGGTTGACAGTTCCTTTGTCAGTAGTGAATTGGGAAATATGATCTTAGTTATTAAAAATATAGTTAATAATAAGAATAAAATTAACGGTAAGATTAAGCATTAATTATTTTATTGTGTCGTCCATGCTCATCTCTGGTTCCGAAATCCTCGTGTTCAAATCCGGCCCAAAATCTCTAGATTTTTAAGGGTGTAAATCTTGAGCATTATTTCCTTTGGAAGAGAAGTAAAGTAGGTGGTGGGTTCCAAGTCCCAGATTAATAATAAAAGAACCTCAACCTAACCCAAGGAACTTGTCCCGAGATGGAGATCAAACACAGGCCCGCTGCATCCGAGGTAACAAGACCACACCAGAAGATTTGTTAATTTTCTAAGGAAACAAAATCAATTAGAACGAATAGCTGAGTAGCATAAATACTTTATTGAAAACCAATGCATATCGCATCGGTTATGAAACCAGTGAGAGTTAATGGATCGTTACTTAACCACCTATTAATTACGTGAGGAGGTCCTCTTCAGGGTGTCACTGACACCTGCTGTGACGTCATCTCAATGACTGATTGTCCTCTTCCCCTTGGGCCACTTTCACTGACCCATTCAATATAAGCTGTGATGGAATTCATAGCTATGATATTAGCTTATCAATATTAAAACGTATTCATTCACTATCGTAGAGGCTAAAATACTTAATTAATGGTCTATAAGAAAAATATATGTATCATTCCAACATAACGACATTATTTTTTTCATTTACAGTTATCCTTTATGCTTTATAAATAAAGGATTAAAAAAATATCGATTTATTTTTCTCGCATAAATCAGAACTGACATCCCTAAATCCAAACTTTATCATTTTCTATATTATCTTAAATAAATGCTTGAAATTCCGTAATGAATATAATTTAAATCTATCTAACCAACTCACCGGTACTATCAAACCTGGAGGGTCATTGCCGAGTATATAAGTTATTCATACAAGCCTTTCCTGAACTTACGTTTTCCAAATATTTCCTGTTTAACTCACTTCCCTCAAATCATGGTTAAAGCCATTATACTACCTCATTCTTGGCCTATCTACTCGGCGCATTCCCTCTTACAAGAAGTTTCCATGTCCCTCTTAAATTCCCCATTGGTGCCACTAGATTTAATCGCTATCATTACATCTGGTTTCCCATAAAGAGAACGTAGAACACACACACACACACACACACACATATATATTCCATTTACCCGTCTGTTTACCTCTTTTTGTCCATTTTTTTTTTTAACTGAGCATTTTAATCCCAGATACTCGTAATTTGTTCTCCTCCATTAAAATATGAGACCCGTTTCCATTCATATAGTAAACTTATAACTGGAAGAACAACTGTTATACTAGCGCATTCGATAAGTAATAACCTGTTGTAAAATCAGCGATCCTAGTGGTGACATTGTAATCTTGTAGTATGCTCTTGAGCAGTCTTTGTCGTATAATTCTGTAATATGAAAAGTCTCGAAATAGCAATATTTTGTGTATACATTCATGTATAGTAAGTAATACCGCCCTAAAAATATTTTCTGTAGATTAATCACCTTTGCCACATCAAACAATCTCATTGTTAAGAGAACAACATTTCAGCATAAGGATATTCATAAATACACCTGGACGTCTCCAGATGGAGAAACTCGGAACCAGATAGATCATGTATTAGTGGAAAAAAGCTGGCACAGTAGCATCATCGATGTTATATCAGTTAGAGGGACAGACTGCAATTCGGATCATCATCTGGTCATGGTGAAAATCAGACAACGGCTATCGCTTATGAGAGGAACAAACGCTAAAGATGATTCTGTAAAATTTGAATTAAAAAACTTGAAAAATGATGAAATGCGGCAAGAATACCAAATCAAAATTGCTAATAGATTTGAAGTACTGGAATCTTCAGATGACAATGTGGCAAACGAAGAGGAAACTGATATAAATAAAGAATGGGAGGCTATAAGAGATACTATTAAATTGTCAGCATTAGAAAGCATTGGTTTAAAAAAGAGGCAAAACAAGAAATGGTTTGATGAGGAATGTGCTGATATTGTAAAGAAAAGAAAGCTAGCAAAAATGAAATGGTCACACGAGCCAAATGAGGTAAATTTAGAGCAATTGGGTAGTATTAGACGGGAAACCACCAAGTTACTATAGAGAAAAAGAGGGAATATTTGAGAGAGAAGATTAATGATCTTGAATTGAATGCAAAAAATAGGTACATTAGAGAATTATATCTGGGAATTAGTATAGAGAAGAAAGGGTTTCAGGCTAGAACAAACATAATTCGGAATGAAAATGGGGATATGATTGTAGATTCCAGGAGTATATTAAATAGATGGAAAAGTTACTTTAATCAGCTATTAAATGTACATACAGAACAGGACATTGAGGAGGATAATTTACAGGCAGCAAAAATGCTAGTCGCAGAACCAAGTGCATTAGAGGTTGAAATGGCGATTGAAAAATTGAAGACGTATAAAGCATCAGTTTCAGATGAGATCCCAGCAGAACTGAAAAAATCAGGGGGAGAAAAATTGATGGACAAGATACGCTGGTTGCTTAGTATGATTTGGGAAAAAGAAGCTCTTCCAGATGAATGGAAAGAATTAATTATCGTACCAATTCATAAGAAAGGAGATAACACTGATTGCAACAACTAAAGGGGCATCTCATTACTTTCAACTTCCTACAAAATTCTAACAAATATAGTAGTCAGCAGACTTACTTCCTATATTGATGACATTCTAGGAGATCATCAATGTGGATTTAGAAGAAACAGGTCTACAACAGATCAGATTTTTAGTATAAGACAGATTTTAGAAAAGATATGGGAATATAATGGTACTGTACATCAACTATACGTAGACTTCAAAAAAGCATATGATTCAATTAAGAGGGAGAAGTTATATAGTATCCTGCTGGAGTTCGGAATTCCTAAAAAGTTAGACTTATACGAATGTGTCTAAATGGCACAAATAGTACGGTGCGTGTAGGCAAACAGTTTTCGGACACTTTTGAAATCCAGAATGGCTTGAAGCAAGGAGATGCACTATCTCCTCTACTATTTAATTTTGTACTAGAGCATGCCATTAAATCTTTAGAGAATGAGGAAGGCTTACAACTCAATGGTATTAATTAGCTGTTAGTTTATGCTGATGATGTAGTACTATTGGCCGATAGCGAGGAGATACTAAAGGACAACACGCACACACTATTGAGTAACATTAAAAAATTAGGACTGGAAGTAAATATCAATAAAACTAAATATATGGTCACACGTAGAAATACATTACATAATGGAAATGGACAGCTAATGACAAATGAGGGAAATTTTGAGGAAGTGGCTGAATTCAAATACCTAGGAACAATAATTACAAATAGGAATGAGATGCACAAAGAAATTAAACATAGGCTCAATTTTGGAAATGCGTGCTATTATGCATTGCAGAGACTCTTGATGTCCCAACTCCTTTCAAAAAACGTTAAACTGAAAATATATAAAACTATTATTCTACCAGTTATATTATATGGGTACGAAACATGGACTCTTACTTTAAGGGAGGAAAGGAGATTACAAGTAATTGAGAATAAAGTACTTAGGAAAATTTTTGGACCAAAGAGAGATGAAGAGACAGGTGAATGGAGAAGACTTCATAACAATGAACTACATGGTCTTTATAGGAAGCCAGATATAATAAGAACAGTTAAGTCTCGTAGACTGCGATGGGCAGGACATGTTGCACGTATGGGGAATGAAAGACTTGCATGGAAGCTTCTTGTAGGAAAACCAGAGGAAAAACGCCCAGTTGGTAGTCCAAGAATGAGGTGGGAGAATAACATTAACTATGATTTGAGGGAAGTAGATTATACAGGGAATGATTGGAAAGCATTAGCTAAGGATAGGGATGTATGGAGGGCTCATGTCCGCGCGGCCATGAACCTACGGGTTCGATAGTGCCAGTGAGTAAGTAAGAATTTGTTTAGAAGGTGAAATCGGGAAGTACAGTACTCGAATATCCACCAAATTCACCAGACGGAGCCCTTGTGTCTATAACTTATTCAGAAAGAGGCATTCGATTACTATCAAGATTTTATATCCAGAAACCTCCAAATGGATTCAGATGAAAGAGATATCTAATACATAATAGTTTAAAAAAACTAAAACACGCTTTATTAGAAAACTGAACTAAAAAATGAAAAATAATTTTAATTTCCAACACGCTTGGGATAAAAATGAAGTGGTCAACAAAAAATCACCTCCAACATATCTAGAATAAAACTAGAGTTATCTACAAAAAAAAGAAACAATTTTACCATGTTTTTTATGATTTTTACATTTTCTCCTTAGTGACTCTACTTTTACCAATATATGATCATTATCGAATATATTAATTGATATAGAGCACCCCACGCTTTTGATGGTAAAATTATTTTTTGTAGATAACTCTAGTTTTTTTTCTAGATATGTTGGAGATGATTTTTTGTTGACCACTTCAATTTAATCCCAAGCGTGTTGGAAATTAAAATTATTTTTCATTTTTTAGTTCGGTTTTCTAATAAGGCGTGTTGTTTTAGTTTTTTTAAAACTATTGTTTATTTATAACTAGCGTACCCGGCAGACGTTGTCCTGCCCGAACGTTCAATTCTCATGTCATGGGCGGACAATAAAAATATGTTACTTTTTTACCATACAATTCAGCAATTAGGACATAACTAGATATTATTAAATAAGTACGCAAGAAAACATTTTACAGCCTTCTGTTGTGGCTCAAGAAGTGTGAATGATGACGTCACATAGTTATGTCGGAACATAACGATAATGCAGATGACTACGCATCTAACATTAAAAAAATCCTATAACCCGATCGCCGCGCCACATACCAAGTCCAATTGTGAATCTAAACCATCCAGGGACCCACTCAAACACACAGAAAAAAAAATCATCCAAATCGGTCCAGTCGATATACAGGAGTTTTTAATTTCGGATTTCAAGTAAACCTTCACTTCTAAATTGTACCCTCCTTTGCAGGTAAGTTAAGAACCGTCATGTAACAATTATATTAGAGTGAAAAAAAAAAGATAGAGTCAAAACAGTTTTTTTTTCAGCTAGATTTCATTTCTGGCCCACTGTGCACCGGTCCCATACTGGCCGAAATTCCATGAGAAAAATTTCTTCCCCCGTAGAGACTCGAACCAGCGTAAGTCCCGTAGTTCTACGCCAAGATTTTTTGCCTTAACCACTCGGCTACGGTGCGAGACTCTTGGTATCAATGAAAGACAAAACTGGTTTTTGTAAGTTATCCGTAAGAGATAAACATATGCTGTCGCGGACTTTTTTGTAGAGCTTTTTGAGATATTCAATTCTGTGTACATTAATTTTGTGTATTTCTTATGGTTTAGGCAGCGTAAGCCATTTAAGCGTCCAAAGAGCTACTTTTTTTCACGTTTTCCACTACAAAGGGCGATTTTTAAGCGTGTAGGAGTTGAGTACCACAACTCTCTTATAGCCTATGTTCATCCCGGGAATCTCCTGAACATTTTGCAAAATACCCCATCAGAATCGGATCAACGGTATGGCCGCGCATAAAATACGAACAAACAAACATACAAACAAACATTAATTTTTATATATAAGATTGCAAGTACAGTACATCGACTGCTTTCTCCTAATACGTGCAGTGGTTGTATGCACCAAGTAACTTTCCCATAAATATTAACATATTTCACTTGAATACACTCGTCATGTACACGAATTATGTTTTTTCCTGGTTTTTCTCAGTCGTGAAGCTAAATGGTGAGTTGAAACTTCAATACCATTAATCACAATCAACATTTCATAATGAATACAACCCTTTCCAAATGACAATCACAATTAATTATTCGCGGAATATACTTATGTTCCGTAAATATGCAGTGAATACAGAAACCGTGAACATGGAATGGTAATTTGTATTTGTTCTACGGTTCCAAAATAAAAATAAAAATGATCAAAATAAAATAAATTTAATGAGAGATTTTAAACAATTTCTATTAGGCCTAATTATCATTGTCAAGCTTAGGCAAGGGCTTAAAGAACTTAGTAATTTTTTCCTGTTTACCGCTTTTCAGCTGTGAATTCAGTGATAGAAATCACTATTTTGTCTTCGGATTTCTTCGTACATTGAAACAGCGTGATATGGATGCAAACAACTCGCCAGCGCGTAAACGGTCGAGTTATTCTACTTTTACTTTAAGCGGCAAACACTACTTTTTTCCTATTTCGGAACTAATTTTTCTTTCCTTTTGGGAACAAAGCAGAAGGGACTGGTGTTATTCAATCAAAATTAATGCAACGAATGACAATTTGAAACAATAAAACACCGATCATGGCGAGTCCGGTATTTATCAACGGATACAGCGGCACGTGAAATCCGGCGGCGCGGTTGCGGCTTTTAACAACGAACTTTAGGCTTAGTGACAAAGTTTTTTTTACTTTTATATTTATTTGCCTATTTGATTTGAATCATTCTTTGTAAAAGTCGCCTTGGCATATGCCTGCGGTATAAAACGTTGCGAATGCCTTAATAAAGGATACCTACTCCTAATATACTGACTGGATCCGCAAAAAAAAAAATAAAATAAAATAAAAAAATTAGCCGCGAGTACAGGAATTGAATCGAATTTTTTTAATCCGCGAATAATGAAATCAAGGTATTATTAAGACGGGGATGTTCGGTAAATTATGCACAGAAGACTTTTTATTCAGGCTTGAGTTTCTTTTACAAGCCTGAAAACCCACGTCTTAAGGTCCCTCCCGGAGGAATTGTCCCTTGGATTTTTACATCCTTAAAAAATACATCGACCACGGCCAGCGACCCTTGGGACTAGAGAGAAGGGACATATCCACTACAGCACCGCGGCGACGGAAATCTATCATTAATTTTATTAGTAATGAATTTCATAATATCTTCTCCATCCCACCGCCACACCGGCGTTACAGTGACACGACCGTTTGGGGGAGGGAGGGTCGTATACTTACTTTTTGAATAACACAAAGACCTCCCTGAATAAGTTATCAGCTGAATCCAGGGCATCATCTGAGACAACACAAACATTTAAGACGAACATCATTCTACTCTCACATTCAAACTAAACATGGTGAATATGATACAGATGATGTACGAGAACCATTTGGGCCTTAAAGTATCCTGAAATCTGTCTTATAGAGGAGGAAAACCCCGGAAATAAACCACTACCCAGAAAACTTTTTCCGACCGAGGATAGAACCCGGGCCCGCTGCGTACGTTATCCTGAGACCACAGCGGTGAACAGATTTCATAATATCATAAACATTAAATCTGTGACTACGTGGGGGTAAGAAGGCCGGTGCCTCAAATGAATTGAATGATAAAGGCATGACCCATACAGCACATTAGTAACTTTATTTGTTTAGCATATTATAAAATGTCGCACAACTCCGGTTTAGCGATATAATTGAAATCTGGGCGTGTAAGAGCCTACTCCGTTCAGAGATGTCTTTCATCATGTTTCAGGTTCTTCAATGTGCTGTAAATTTTCAACACGGAACCCAAGGTTTTATTCCTTTCTGAAGGAAACTTTCCTTAGAATTTTATACCCTGAAAAATTCACCTCTTTGTTCATCGTGAATTCCGGAAGAGAATGGTAACTACTAATACACCAAACTTATTTTTTGCGCGATAGTGCGTTTTGTCGTACTTACAGCAATGGCGACCACGATTGAAAGTTCAACTTCCTACATTTCGGGATTGCCAACCTAAATAACTATACTGTAATATTACATATTACAAAGAACGTGTTGGAAGTAAAACCCTTTATGTATACTACGTACAATGTATATACTAAATATATATCCAAAATGTAGTGTTAATATACAATATACGAAACAAATCACTGCATTTTAAATGAACTGAACTTTATTTGAAACAATATAAAACAATAGATACGTTCTTGCTGACATTTTATAATTAATTTGTGCCACGGCCTCCTGTAGTTTCAACTAATAAACATTGCCCACACTGTTAACGTTAGTCAGTTGTTTATAATGAACGCAAATATTTCCAACAAAGATGCTATTATTTTACTATTATTTATTATTTTGAAAACAACATCGCGCAAGAAATAATGTACAACGCACGTTTGTGAAGTGTTTTACAGAATCTCGGAAATTAAAAACCTCGCTATCGCTCAGTTTTCAAACATGTCCTCGATTCTGTAAAAAATCACTTCCCAACCTCGCATCTTAATATACTATTATTTAATTCTCATTGATGAACGCTTCAATATTTAAGATCGTGTCGAATTTAGGATCTTTAGGTGTATCCTGTAGGCTTAAGCGTACTACTTGTATTTAATTATCATTATGATGATGAAATGGAATCTAATAATGAAATTACAACCAGCATTCGCCTTAGGGAAAAATAACCTCTGGTTAATCACGAGATTTGAACTCGGAACTTCACTATTACGAGTCTCATAACACTGAGCGGACTTGCTCGTTTACTGAATTATTATTACTACTGTTGTATTCATTCTAAACATTACAACATTGACAAGTGCACTAAACACAATTATTGACGTTGTATAAACAACCAAGAAGAATTACATACACATAACAGATGAATTGGAAGATCTAAAAAGCGTTGAGGAGAACAGGATGTAAATTCAGGAAACAGAGCGGATTTTTGTTGGTGCAATCCATTTGAAGTCGTAATGATTGCTTGTTATTTAGATGTTTACTTATTCTGTTAAAATATTTTAGAATAGTCTCGGGGTAACGTCATTGCCTCGGTTGAGACAAACTTCTCCTTACCTGTAAGACAACGTCGGGAAACTTTAAGACTCAAATAGTACCTTGAACACTATTTGGTCATATCATATTCACTCTGTTTAGTATGAATGTTGTGTGTTGTCTTAAATGTTCATGTTGTCTCGGAGGTGGGCCTGTCATTGATCTGATCACTCATCCAGGGAGTATAATGCGATCCAGATTTTCAAAATACTCTTTCGACAGGTCGTGTCCATGTAAGGCCCGTGTGGCGTGGAGCACGTAAGACGAGATGTTATATACAGAGGAGAAAATATTTTAGATTCATGTCTCACGTGGTAAACATAAAACCCCGCGCTACCCTATGGTTAATATTACGGATAACACACACACAATAAACATTCTGACCAAACGAGTTGGCGCAGGCGAGAGCGTTTGAGATTCTTATTCATGAGGTCGGGAGTTCAAATCCTGGGTCGATCAACCCGGCAGGTTTTTCTCTGTTGTTAAGGATAATGTTGCATTGAAATTATCATATTTCCTTATTCATTAAAATTGATTTTTCTTATTTTAAGACACCTTTAACATCTAAACTCATAACTCCATGGCAAAACAGGCCTAGAAGACCCTTGGTCTATCAGCCAACTGCTGGCTTCATACTCAAATGTGTAAATCACAGAGGAGGACGATTATCTAGCCAGTATAGAGTTGAAATGAGGTCAGCATGTCGTGTCCCCCATCCGTTATAGCTGGTTTTCTCAACCTGAAATCTATACTTATTATAGATAACAGGTCCTCACGATGCTGGGTGAGCATCGCACCGATCCCACACTAGCCGAAATTCCAAGAGAAAATTTCGTTCCCTGGGGCTCGAACCAGCTCAAGTCCCGTACTCTGCACCATGGCATAGTGTCTTAAACATCGAAGGTCATATAGCATCTATTAATAAAATAAAATTATGAAATGGAGAATATGATTAAATGAAATTCAAACCCAGAATTTGCCTTGACATTTGAGAAAAACAAATCTTAATTAGGATGATAGGCACTTAGATTTGAACCCGAGACTTCCAGAATACGAGCCTCAAACGCTTACCGCTTGAGACAACTCGCTCTGTTAAATTAATTTTCACAATACACGTAAATACAAACAATAGACATATATACACACAACAGATACAGCCTACGCCCTCTGCTGATATAACTCAAGTCCTTGATTCGATATGACTAAAGATGTTTAAGCGTTTCAAAATAAAATTAAAATAAAATACACAGCCAACTGATTTCAATAGAATGCTTTATTAGAGAAAGATAGACATGGGATAAATAACAATAATCATGGCCTTCTTCGGAATTTGGTTGATATAAGAATGACTGGATATCAAATATTTAAAGTTCGCGAAGAAGATAATGACGATTGCTATACTGGTAGACATCAGTTTTCTCTTTCTCTTACCATAACTAAAGACACGATGTCATATTACCTCAAATGTTAGAGCGCATTTACATAAAAATAAAATACACAGATGTCACCATTTCAACATCTTGTAATATCGTCGAGAAAATAATATCCCCTACACGCTTTAAGCTAAGTCCCCTGATAACTGAGGGTGAATATTCACAACAAATTGAAAAATAATGTATTTACAAGCATTTCTGACGTCAGCAAATGTAATAAGAAAACACGATGGGGAGAGAAAATGCGGAAATCCTGGGGCAGTTTGTGGTTAAACCAGATTTGTGGGGATGCCGCTACGAACTTAATTTGGTGAGGGGAGAGATGAACATACTGTTGTGGGTAGAAATCCGGGCTTATACTTCTCTGTAAGCTCCAAAAAAAAAATCCTCTATTATAAGTTATTTTTCTGTAAAAACGTTGAACACATACATATTCTTATGTAATATATGTTTGTCCTGGTGAGTGGAAGAGAAGGCCACATGGCCTTAACTCCACCAGGCTAAATAAATCTTAAATCTTAAATCTTAAATATTCACTTGAGTGATAAGTTTAACAAGAGTAATACAGAGTGTAATGCCTCCGACCGTAGCGCTTGAACCCATATTAGTATTTAAGATACTGGTGTTAAATTACTCTGTCTAAATGTGATTTTCCTGGTTTTCCAGACTTACCAAGGCAAATTTTGGATTGATATTTATTTACCTTGAGCAATTCATTATTAATCATTAAAGATGGAACAATTCCTTCGGAAACACGATATCAGCGTATGTTTGTTTGATGCGACCAATGTACATGACGTCAGAAGGAAGGAGTCAGAGTTCTCCGTACCGTCAGGTTACAGCAAACATTGCTGAACTGAGTTGTTTAGTATCCAGTGTAGTTAGTTATATTTCAATCCAAATGTTGCGAACAGTCAGTAGGCAACTATGTTCAACCGAAGTGTAGTTTGTAAGTTTGAAACCTGGTCTTGTTTACATGTGACCGCTGTTCAGAGAGAGACCTCTACTGTAGGGTTGTAGCTTAGTCAACCTCGCGTTATTGTAAGGAGAGGTTTCGTCTCTAATAATCATTCATATAACTCTAACTGGCACTATCGAACCCGCAGGTTGATGGCCGCGCGGACATAAGCTCTCCATACATCCCTATCCTGAGCAAATGTTTTCCAATCATTCCCTGTATAATCTACTTCCCTCAAATCATGGTTAATGTTATTCTCTCACCTCATTCTTGTTCTACCAACTGGGCGTTTTCGCTCTGGTTTTCCTACAAGAAGCTCCCATGCACGTCTTTCATTCCCCATTTGTGCCACATATCCTGCCCATCGAAGTCTACGAGACTTAACTGTTCTCATTACACTGGCTTCCTATAAAGACCATGTAGTTCACTGTTATTATCTTCTCCATTCACCTGTCTGTTGATCTCTCTTTGGTCCAAAAATTCTCCTAAGAACTTTATTATTCTCAAATACTGGTAATCTTCTTTCCTCCCTTAAAGTAAGAGTCTATGTTTCACATCCATATAATATAAGTGGTAGAATAACAGTGTTATATATTTTAAGTTTAACATTTTTTGAAAGGAGTTGGGACGTCAAGAGTCCTTGTAATGCGTAATAGCACGCATTTCCAGGATTGAGCCTATGTTTAATTTAATTATCATCCATATACCGTTGAAATTAAATCAATGAACACCTATACAGAACATGATTGAACAATATAATCCATATTTATTTCTTCTTTAAAGAAGCCTTTAACATCTAGGTTATATCGAGTCTACTTATTATTATTTCTTTGTATTGTTCGTTTGCTTGTTTATTGGTCTGTTAATGAGGATATAAAATTATGAATACGATGAAATGAATCCTAGTAACGGAATTTCAACCCAGAATTTGCCTTGACAGTTGAGGGAATTCAGTGGAAAAACTGTCAGGATGGTCGGCAACGGAATTTGAACCAGGGTTATCCCAAATATGAGTCTCGAACAATATCGCTTGAGCCGACTCGCTTTGTACATCATTTAATTAACCCTTTAATTGCCTATGTATCCTACAATACACAGTAGTATAATATATTTAATTTTTTTAATAAAGTAATAGGAAATACAATCAGTACAAATTATTTAAATTTATGTCAAATTATACAATATATTCAAAAGACAATAACTTAGGTCACGATAGGTTTGCTTTCTCTGTAATCCGATAGTTTTAAATAAGTTAACATACGAAACTCGGTTTCTCCGATTCAATAAAATAAATATGTATTCTGTAAACAAGCAAAATCGGACCGCAACTTCAACTTACTGAGGAATTTAGTTTAGAGTACTCAGTTCTTATGGGACGGGCTTTTATCTTTGCCTTGTTAAAATACGTTCTTTCATTTTTTAGAGTGTATTATTTCTCCTGTTTTGGCAAAATTTGACTTCTGGATACGATCAGCAAGGATTCCAATGAGAGATAAAATTATATGAAAAAATTTTATAATAAAAATAAATGAAAGTGCATGGAACCATAGTACAAATTATCAAAATAACGCAATTAAGAGAGTTTAGACATACGAAAAGATTGGTGGAAGATAGATTAGCGAAGAAGATTTACGAATGGAATCCGACATTGAGAAGGAAGAGAGGGATACTAAAATGGACAGAAGTAGTAGTCTGAACTGTGGAAGAAAGATGCTTCGAAGAAGATTCGTGGAAAAAATAGAGAGGAATGAATGATGGTTGTAAAATCTTGAAATGGATATAGGAAAATACCAAACACATTGTAAAGCCTGAGAATAAATAAGGTAAAATTATTTTTAATTAATTAAGTGAATAAAATTAATCATTTGAATATTTTAAAATAATAAATATTAAGCATCTATTTTTGATTATATTATTATAAATCATTATGTAACTAATTACTTTCTTCTGTATTATTGGTTATAATCCATTACATTATACGATTTATATTATTTTATGTATATCATTCTCCATTCCATTTATTCTTTTGTTAGAATAAGTCTTATTCCCAATACATTATTATTTTTTATTTGTATGTGCTATAATTTATGTAAAAATGAAACTGGCCCCAACTTTAAATGTATATATTCTGTTGGTAACTGAACTGCACCCGAGCACGAGCACTTGCTCATTCGGGTGTCAATACTGTGTACAACATTTATTTGTAAATAAAATTTATTCTTATTCTTATTTAGTTGTGTTTATGAATTTCGGTTAGTAAGGGATCGATGTCCATTCAACACCACGAGGAATTTGGGTAGCTACAATAAGGAGATGTTTTAGTTGAGAAAACCAGCTATGACGGCTGGAGGACTCGACATGTTGATCAAATGCAACACCTATAAGTGTTGGATGATCGCCCACGTCTAGATGCGAACCCAGCAACCGGCTGGAAGGCCTAGGGCTTTCTGGGCCTTTAGCGGCATGGGGTTAAAGAAAAGATAACTATAAAAAAATACATTGGGAAACAACAAATGTTTATATAACAAAACAACTGAAAATTCAATTTTTAAAATCAGTGTTGTGGAAATCATGGGTTTAAACCCTGATCCGACCAACCTGCCTTTGGAGTTATCCTACACCTCGTAATTCGACAAGAGAAATCCTGGATTTGATTTTCGTTACTAGAACTCACATTGTTTATATTTATAATAAATCACTGAGATTAAAATACAGAAAATAGGTGTATATCAACCCAACTT
Source organism: Diploptera punctata (assembly GCA_030220185.1). Lineage (NCBI taxonomy): Eukaryota > Metazoa > Arthropoda > Insecta > Blattodea > Blaberidae > Diploptera > Diploptera punctata. The sequence goes on along the minus strand of JASPKZ010000422.1, from coordinate 472,777 downwards.
TGGATTTTTCCTACTTCTCCTCAGACGACAAGCCAAATGCTTGGATTCGATGTTCATTATTAGCTCTCGAATTGTTTATAATATTTAAAAAAAAACATTGGTGGTCTCGAGGTAGTGTGCTGCCTTGTCATACAGTGGGCTCGGATTCGATTCTCGGTTGGTTCAGATTCCTGGATGAGGTATTTTTCGGGGTTCTTCCTCACCTGTAAGACAACTGACAGGAAGCTTAGGGCCAACTGTCCCCGAAAACCATCCGGCCATCATCATCATCCTTATCATCATCATCTTTCACCGGTGTGGAAAGCAACGGGAAGCTACCACACCTATAATTCCCTAGTAAAACTGCAAAGCATTGCATTAAAATGCTATTATTGCAGTGAAAGATCGGGCAGAATTACTATGGATGGATGGACTTAAAATACAGATAAAAAGCATACATTATATAGTTATAAAAAATATACAACTCACTAATACAGCCCAAATATTTTAGACTTGAAATTATAATTCTACGTAATTAATAAGAAATAAAAATATACAGCGAGATGGTATAAACACGATTGTTCGAGAATAAAATGTATTACCTGATGTTTATATGTGGACGACGAGCCGATATGCTTTATGCTTCCTCTAGAATTCTTCACAAATATTGCTAACTTTCTTTGATTGAGTTTTATGAAGAAGAAACGGAAGTATTATTATCTGAAGGGACGTTGAGACATTTCCTACTTTCATTAAAACGGATGCATTATCTGTGTATCCCCGCATTACACGTATTTCCTTAAATGCACAGACAATCCCTTGTTTTCAGAATCGCCACTTTGGAATAACTTGTTTACAGTTTTATAGAATTCCTGTAACATTTAACAATATTGCTCAGAGTAGTAAGTAATTACAAGGACTATTTAACTCATGCCACAAATGCTAGTCAATGACCAATCACGTTACAATGAATGTTGTTTTACAACCAATGACAGTCGTGTTTCACCTCGCTCTTTATCGATTTCTCTTTATCAGCTCCTGTTTTTGTGATAAAGAAAGATCCTCCTTTTTAATGTTCTGAACAGGTCAAAGCATTATTCTTCTCCAACAAATACATTGAATATAGCAAATAATGAAAAGATTCCTTGATTTTACTGAGTTGTTTACTAAAAAAAATAAATGAATAACCCGTAATGTTGATTATGATATATAGTTTGATGTGTTTCATTATTTCTCCACTTGGGTGCACTCTTACAATATTCCGATCTTATTTGGCAATAAATAATATGATCAAGCAGCAGTGAATGAACATAACCTCACATTTCCGTTTACATTAAATATATAAATATTTTAAAATAACTATAGTTAAACAATGATTTGTGAGTAAACAGCTTAATTTTATTCGTTGAATAGTCCTAACAAATGCCACTCTTGATTTCCAAATTCTCTAGATAAATTCACTCCTCACTTCATTAATCGTGAATTTATCGATAATTTGGAAATCACTCGTGGCATTACTTATCACTATTTAACTCATGTCCCAAATGGGAAACAATGACCAATCAAATTTCAATGATTTTTTTATTTACAACCAATCACAGTCGTGTTTCGCCTAGAATTTACCAAATAAAGTTTATCATAATAAACAAAGCACCTCCTTTTTAACATTCTGAATAGGTCACAGCATTATTTTGCAGTGACCGACTCTCCAAGAAATGCGGTTACCAGATTGTATATATAGTGCATGAATGTCAACACACAGCGCATGCTGGAGTTAATATAAAAACATTTGTAGCAATTGATTACACCACAAAAAAAAAAAAAAAAGAAACCACTGTTTGCACTTTCTTAATTGTATTTTTTTCCCAGGTAATAACATTCCAGAAAAATATAATTGTCATATTTACATCATAGGACCAGAAATGAATTAATAATATACAGTTTGATGTGTTTAATTTTTTCTCCACTAGAGAGCATTCTTACAATATTGCGTTCCTTTGATAATACATAGTATGATCTGGTTGCAGTGATAAACCATAGAGAACGAGGTGATGAACAAAAGAAGCAAATGAAGCATACCGATAGTTTCTCATTTGTTTTCAAACATCGCCGTTTACATTAAATATATAAATATTTTAAAATAACTACATTTAAATAATGATTTGTGAGTAAACAGCTTAATGTTATTCGTTAAATAGTCCTAACAAATGCCACTCTTGATTTCCCAATTCTTTAGATAAATTTGGAAATCACTCGTGGCATTACTTATGATATAGTATTCCTGATGTCCATTACCTATGGACATAATGAATAATTAACCAATACTAGTAAAATTCATGGTAAGTTTCCGTTGAGGTGTTTAGTTCGCAGTAATATAATGTACGGTTAAAAACTATAAAATAGTTACCTTGTAGGTCCGTCTCCTCAACTTAAAGCCTAAGAGTTATTTTATGTTTAATATTATATATATCAATGCCATCAGGTTGTCATTACATTTCTGGTATTCTCTCCTGGTATGGCGTACTCGTAACCCACTTCCGAGGTTGGGGCGCTTGGAAGGCGGGGTTACGGATGTCCTGATGATATGAATGGTGATGAAGGTGATAATGATGCGCCACGAGAGATCTTAATTTAAACTTAATTTAACGAGGCGAACATATTGATGGCCAGATGGTGTTCGGGGACCGTTTGGGCTTAAAAGATTCCTGATATTTATCTTACAGTTATGGAAAAAACCCCGAAAAAGAAAAAACTCACCCAGGAAACTTGTCCCGACGAGGCTCGATCTCGGGCCTCTGCTTGACAAGGCAGCACGCTACTCGAGACCATAGCGGTGGACATAGGCCTATTAATATAGTATCTGTCGACGTACAGCTGGCAGATGTGAAAACGGCCGCTGTCTTAAAAATTAAGATTATTTCGAGTGTTTTCACTACTACTCAGAGAAAGCAATGTGATTTGTTATAGGATCTCAATCTGTCGTGTCCTGTTATCTACAATTCTTCACTTCACGGGCTAGGCAAACTGCCTGTTCCGCCTCACAGATGTTCTGTCCATCTTTTCACCGGCCTTCCTACCTCCTTGAACCTCTTGGCTGGTAGTTAAATACTGTTTTTGGTAATATTATCTAGTTATTTTTGCAAAAAAAAAGATAAATAGGCGTCATAAAAGGCTAACAATTTAAGCACCGAAAAAAGTATCTACAATGATTAAGGGCCAAGTAGGCCTAATACAACTGTGAAAAATTATACTTTTTCATAGTTTTTAATTTTTTTGACAAAAAGTTGTGAAATGATTTTATCTGTTCAGGGCTTATTATTTTTGTTTGAGCTCAGTAACATGCTAGTTTTTGTTTTTTCACGTTAATTTTTCTTCATGGCTGAAAAGTGAAAAAAAACACGTTTTGACACCTTTATGATTTTTTTTGCATCTACTTGCACCGCATCGATCATTTCCAAAATATATGCACTGAATTCATACGATTTGTCTACTAATTATCGCATTGAAAAAGTGGCCTGGGCATTTTTAAAAATGATATTCTAATTACCCTGGCGTTTTCGTTTTATCGAACAATATTAGTCTTAATGCAGTGTAAAAACATTCGCCATGAAAATAAATATTAGAATTAAAAATTAGTAATATAGATACATTTAGAATCTTATAAATAAAACGTACAGGATAACCAAAATTAAGATGGACTGGCCAACTACATCTTGAGATCTCATAGGAACAAGCTCAAACGACCTAAACCTAAATAAGTTAATGATGATTAGGACGATCAATAAAACGTACATTATATGCATTCATTTCAAAGATTTAAATATATATATCTTAATACGTGTCACGTTGTTTGTCCGCGATGGAATCCTAAACTACTAAACCGATTTTAATAAAATTTTGCACACTGTGTGCTGTTTGATCCAACTTGACACCTACGGTTGTTTATAACTACATTTATAGTAGCATTATTCTTTATTGCAAATTATTTGTTTATTATTTAACAAAGAGTTATAATTATCTGTGAGTTCCATACGATTTTAACAGATGACGGTGTAAGGTTATTGGTTTATTATTTAACCAGGTAGCTGTGCTTTTTGTTGCAACCGCGAATTTCAATTGAATTACAAATATTAATTATTTCATAATTTAAGTGTGTTTGTGTTTATTTTATTTTCAATATATTGATAATAATATTAATTTCGCGTGTAAGTATTAGTTTTAAGTAATCTGGCTGAAAGACAGCAACTTAATTGAAATTTAACTGGACCGAGAAGGGACATTGAACAGTATGGCGAATCAGTTCTAGAGACCACGAATGATAAGATATCAAGTGAATTTCCGCAAATTGGTATAGGCCTATGTGACATAAATCTTACATTTAAGAAGAATGTCAATTTAAAAACATATGAAGGTCCTAAGGAACGGAATAACAGAACTGTAAGTAAGTCAGTTAGTTATAATAATATGCCTAATATTACAGAAACAATCTCCATGCTTCAATTAAATGAAAAACAAGATGACTATAATATATCACAAAATTATATTACTACACAGAGACTTCTTGATGGTGATGAGAATCCAAAACTGCCAACAAGTTCGTAGAAAAAAAACGAAAGTATAATGAAATCAGCAAGCCTCCTCAAAATATTCCATCAATAAATGTATATAATCCTTATGATACACTTATGGATGATACTGAGAATGCAGACAACATAAATTCATCTCAATCAACAAAACCACTTCCACATAAACCACCCCCATATTTATACCGGGTGTAGTTAACGTAACAGAACTAAAAAAATTTGAGTAAAACATTTAGATTTCTCACTTAGTATACTACAACATAATTTAACATATACCTTAGCCACAGCAACGCGTGGCCGAGACTTCTATATATATATATAAACAAAGTGGCATTAGTTACACTATTTATAACTCAAGAACGGCTGGACCGATTTTTATTATCTTTGATTTGTTGGATTTGTTTGCGCCCCGAATAGCAGATAACAATTAAAACATCGGAAAAATTAACGTAAAAATATTTAAAGGCGATACGACGTTCGCCGGGCCAGCTAGTGTATATATATGATATCAATGACCCAATAGATGAGACTACGTTTCATGCTGTATAAGCGTCTGGATAATCTGAGGTATACCTGCAAGACCTAAAAAGTGTTGAATATATTTTTTCGAACTCACAGTCATCATTTGGTTTCAAAAGAGCTGTACTGAGAGTAATTGTACCCACAAAATAATCCTTTAGCATTGCGTTGGTTACAAATTTAAAAAAATCTGTTTCTACAGGAACAAACAATGCCTTATTGTCATAAAATATTTTATAACGTTACTAAAATCATAAAAAAACGTAAATTAATATTAAGTTGTAATGCTTCTTCAAATTCTTTGAATTACACTGCTCAAAAAAATTAGGGGATATTGTAGAATAACCTATTAAGACTATGTTTTTAGGAACAGTATTAGATGCAATCACTTTCTATTACTCCAAAAAGAATGTCAACAAGAGTTTAAAGTCATTACGTAACCTCTGTACCACACCAGATGTCAAAGAGATCCTGATTAGGAATATGGCAAACAAACAAAGCAACATTAACATGGGTGAAAATGTTTCTTTAGTATCGTGTATGGTCTCCTCGAACGGCCAGCACTGCCTCACACCTGTATGGCATTGATGCAATGAGGTTAGCAATGAGTTCTTGGAGGATACGTGGCCACTCTTCCATAAGAGCAATGTGCAGCTCTGGAACAGTTGTGGGAGGTGCTGGTCTGCCTGCAATGCACCTGCCTAATGCATCCCACACATGCTCAATCGGATTTAAGTCCGGGGAGGAAGCTGGCCATTGCATATGCTCGATACCCTCCACTTCCAGCATGTCGTCCACCAAGCCAGCTCTGTGGGGTCGTGCATTATCGTCCATAAAAAGAAAAGAATCATAGGAAGTCATAAATGAACAGAAAATATAGGCATTTTTACCAAAAATGCAAGAATTATTCCTATATAAAAAAAATCTAACTAATTCCCCTGCCCCTTCTATAAAAAAAAAGTTCTTATCAGCATAAGCCACGACAAAAGGTCGGAGAATCTCATCTCTATACTTTACCGCAGTCAAAGTACCACCTTGGATAACGTAGAGGTCCGTACGTCCACCACTACTGACTCCTGCCTACACCATCAATCCACCGCCACCATATGGGGATCATTCACGTACAAAAGCTGCATTGTTTCGTGTCCCTTTTTCTCTCCAGATGAATACACGCTGACTATCACATTCCATGTTGAATCGCGACTCATCAGAAAAAAGAATTGATCTCCATTCAGCATGCCTCCACCCACGATGTTCCTCCGCCCAGTTTCTGCGATCTCTACGGTGTTGTGGAGTTAACCTGGTACACACCATGGGCCTACGGGCATAGAGACCACTTCCATGCAGTTTGAGTTGACACCCTGCGTCCTATTGCTGTTTGAAGTGTATTTCGCAGTTGAGTTGCATTCTGCTGTCTATTCCGACGGGCTGTTAACAAGAGGTAACGGTCATCCCTTGCTGTTGTTGCCCTTGATCGACCTTGTCCGGCTCTTCTGTGAACAGTATCTATTCTTTGAAAACGATTCCAAAGTCTGGAAATCACGCTTTGAGACACCCCAAAGGCTTGTGCCACCTCTTGTTGTGTCTGTCCAGCTTCCATCCTTCCTATGGCCCTCCAACCATTGGTTCAGGTAAATCACGTTGTCGAGGCATCACTGTCCCTAAGGTAAGTCTTTCACTAACTGAAAACTGGACTGGATTTAAAAACAGCAACAAAACATTCACCCCCACACCACCCTTTCACATCAACAGTACAGACACTGCCCTCTGGTGTGGTACCGAGGTTACGTAACAACTTCAAACTCTTATTTACATTATCTTGGAATAATAGAAAGTGATTGCATCTAATACTATTCCAAAAAACATAGTCTTAATAGGTTATTCTACAATATCCCCTAATTTTTTTGAGCAGTGTATATAGGTGTACGAGGTAAATGCCATATAGTTCAATTTGAAGAACATTGTCATTTAAGTGTCAACGATCCTGGTTTTAATCTTGGTTACAAGATAGTAAGTATAATATAATACTATATGGGGGGGGGAATCTAACACTTGTATATGCACCTGTACTGTTAAAAAACTACATTTGTATTATTCACATCACCAAACATGATAAAACAAATGAAAGCATGAACAAGGCTGGAACTGACGGCCTTCGAATCAATGATTCAACGCTGTTTCATGAAAGGTAGTTATCGAACGACTCATTATTAAAAGCACAGTGACCGAAAGTGGAACTTAGAATATATTTATTGTTCAAGAATGCGGCCTCTCAGCCAGCTATACAGTGTGTTCTGATATATTAAAACTCACCAACACTGCTACATACAACACACGCAAGTTAAATATTCTGGAACAAAACAAGTACTGCTATTCTACACGAAAATAACGTATAATAACCATTTAATATAACCTATTGTCTGCCATTGTGGTCTAGTTGTTACGTTCCTTGGCTCTAGTCCTGAGAGACGCGGATTCAAATCCGACCAGGTCGATGGATTTTTACGATGCAAAATTTAAAGGACGAGCTCTCTCATTTTAAACCGTGGGTCCCAAGTATTAAGATTTTCAGGTTAGTAAAATAACCGCAAGCCTGAATAAAAAGTTCTCTGTGCAAAATTTAACCGATCTGCATTCAAGTAATACCTTAGTTGCCTACTATCATTGAGGTGATATGCTAATCACATGTACGTAGGTAAATAAGCGTAACTAAATTAGCTTGGAAACTCTCCCTCTGAGAGCACCCTTGTCCCCACTCGGGATGTAAAAATATATAGTCCATCGCTGGGGTCTCGAGGTAGCGTGCTGCCTTGTCACGCAGCGGGCCCCGGACATCATCTGACCATCATAATCATCAACATATACGCCGTGTTTGAATGGCGTGTTTCGTTTCCGTGTTGTGTTGTCTCTGAGGAGACCTGACATTGAGCTGATCACTCATTCCGGGATACCCTCCATGTCCTTGTGGGGTCAAAAAAGTATTGTGTGATCCTCAGTTTAAAATTTCTTTTCCTACAGGTCGTGCCGCTGTAAGGTCTCGATGACATGTGATATGTGTGGCAAGTCATTCGCTCAGCCTCTTATTTCAGATAAATAAGTACTTTCATCAAAGGTGAATAATTTATGAACCCGTAATTATTATCAGAAGTAGGGCATATTTATATTCAAATGAATTGGAATTAAAACAGGAATTCAATGGTAACAAAATTAAAATGACCTAATCTACCACAAAATAATTTCATAAGCAATAAATAAAACACTAGTATAAAGCAATTAGCGCCAGTCATAGATCTGGACTCTTGCTATTGTAGCGAACGAAACTAGTAAACATCATACAATGGAACCGTAAGCCCTTATACAATGGGGAAAAAGTATGCAGTTTCCTTTGTTAAAAGGACTTACAAGACTGCACTATTATCAAATTGCTATAACAATGCTAAGCCCAAAAACTTCATACAAAAGGCTGGGAAGTCGCAAACAAACAACTGGATTTTCCTAGGCAAACTGTGGAAAGAGTTATCCACAAGCCAATTTTAACTAGGACATGTCGCTAACAGCGGGTGCCTTCTTTGGCGGCGTAAGGTAGATGCCGACAGTCGATAGCCGCTATTGGGGGATCGCTCTTATTTGGTCAACCCTGGAAACATTATATTATGAGGCAACTAATTTAAAGGGAGGGGGACGAGGCCACAAACGCCTAAGTTTAACACCCACGACAACGCCCTTAAGATATAATTTACCAATCAAAATTAGTGTAACTTATAAACTGTTTGTGAGACGCTAAGACTTTTGGTGGAAGGGACTAATGCCGACCCACTCAGAAACAATAAATATTTTTACTTGGCGAAAACCAGTGTTAGTTCAGTTCGGTAGTCCGTTGCGAGGAGTAGCAACGAGCGAATGTGCCGGTGCAGGGCACATCGCATTACTAGGCGAAAATTAAGTTACTAAAGTGAGTGTCAGTAGAGATGGCACATCGCTTGGTTGAGTGTTATAAACATTATTAGTTCTGACCCACCAATAGCCTTCGCGTCAAATCGTCGTCTAATACGACAAATGTAAACAACGAGTGAAAATAAAAGTGCATCGATCAATTACAAGACAGCACACCGGGCCTACTGTTTTTTTCCCCAAGTGAACATCCTTTCTCATGGATTCCCGAGATATAAGTCCATTGTTCTACCGAAACCTGAACCCAACTAGCCCGGAGCTCAATCGTCCATGAACCCATATCCTTGGACATAATTAAACATACCCCGACTACGAGTCTGTCGCACATGTAAAAAGTACCTATAAAATGAGAGTTTAAAATAAGTTAATGAAATGTGATGTTCCGTTATTTATGCTCTATTCTTACATTATTTTTGGCAGTTCATATCCTTAACACATGCAGTTAAATTGACAATGAATAACAAACAAATAGAGAGGCAGTGGAGGGAGGAGGAATAGTGATACAATTGACTACGGGGCATTTCACACAAGAATGTATCATTGAGAGTTGCCTTGCCGTAGGGAACAATTTTCCACTTGGTGACCCGAAGCGATTTTTAGGTAATTTTATAGGGCAGGAGTGAAGTTAAACAAGTGTTCCGCTTCAGGGCAAATACGCATGCGCATGTCTGTTAAAATTAATTACATTTTTATGTCAAGACCAAGTCTATAATACTGGAGTTCCTTTTCCGATCATGTTTTTATGAGCTATATCAATATAACACAAGAATTCTCCAGTTTTATTCTTGAATTAAGTTTTCTTGCTTTTATGTTTCATCTATGTTAGTGTTATTTTTATACCAGTACCATATGATTTCCAATTAAACACTCCATTTTTGTTTCCCAGTTTAATCTCCCGCTTTGTAGGTACTTTTACATCACGCAAGCCTCCTTGGCCGTAAAGCGACATGACCTATCGGAATAGGATTTTTATCTCTGAATCATATAAGCTTACAGGCTTATTCTGTAAGAACGTTAAAAAATTAAATAAGATACAGGGGATGCTCCACTGAACAATTTGAGATAGGGAATCTAGGGTCAGAGAGGCCAGATTTGGGATATATGGAAATAAACTTGTCCATCACATTGGCTAGCATTACAACTAACATGCGTACAATTTACTTGTACTGTACTATTTATTTACATGCACCATATACTTTAGTTCCTGCAAGAAAGAGATTGATGACTAGGAAATCATGATGAAAGATGCCCCTTGATTATTTCTAAGGAGGTGTCTAAAGTCACTTGTGTTTGAGACTCCAGTGGAAACGGACATGAGATTAGTTCCCAGGATTGTAGCTGTCTGTGATACAGTGGATGAAATTGGTATAAAGCCACTTGTTAAAAGGGTTAACACAAGTTTATTTACTCTTTCTTAGGCATTTTTCTATATTAACTTAGGAGGTGATTGAGTATAAAACACACACAAATAATGTCAAAATTAATTTTCCATTTCCGTCCACTCTCACATATGGGTGGAAATTAGTATAAAGGCACTTTGTGTATTTCACAGATTAAACCAAAAAGACTGATCGCAAAGTTTACAACAACGTTCTAAAATTTAGTTGAACCTCCATTGTTGTTAATTACTTGGAAGATTCTCTTTGGCATTGACTTGATGAGGGTGTTTATTTCTTCCACTGAGATTGAAGCCCACTCTTCCTGAATAATATTTTTCTACTCAGTCACTGTCCCAAACTGCCGTCCATTGCGATACACACGCCTTGCCATGATCCCCCATAAGTTCTCAATCGGATTTAAATCAGGACTTCTGACTGGCCACGTCAAAAGTGGTATTTCTTTCTTCCTGAACCACTCCTTTGATTTGGCAGACACGTGAATGGAAGCATTATCTGGCTGAAAAATTAGATCTTCGCCAAATTCCTCATACATTCGTATCAATTAGGACTCCAGAAGCTCCTCAGTGTAGGACTCAGAATTCATCTTGGTGCGTATCCATGCTATTTTTGATCTTCCTTTAAAGCAGAATGCTGCCCAAATCATAACGTCTCCACCACCGAATTTTCTACTCATTCTAACTAGCTCTTCAGTACGGAGGGCGTTCCAGTAATACTGAAGGCCATCAGGCCCGTCCAGATTAAACTTCTTCTCATCACTGAACATTACTTTATTCCATTCTGAGGTCCAGGACATGTGTTCTTCAGCAAAATTCATTCTAACTTTCTTATGTGCATCGTTCAGAGATTTTTTTTTTAATTTTAGGTTCTTGTCTTCTGACAGAATTTGTCTTACTCGTCTGGCTGTTACTGGCAACTTCAAATCAGCCTGGATTTGAGAAGAAAACATATTCTTACCTTTTGCTTTACGTAAAATGACATGTTTAGTGCGCTCAGACAATTTTCTTGTCCGTCCATATTTCCCGTTTTTTTTTTTTTTCATATTGTGAGCCCAGTTTGACAAAATTATCAATGACACATCTTGACGCCCCAATTTTATAGCTATTTGTCTATTGGAAAGGCCCATCTCCTTGAAGGCACTAACTCTTGATTTCTCTTCATTTGATAGAGACTTTCCACGTGACATTGTACGTACTGCTGACTTGTAACTTATGAACGATGCTCACAGATACATCGTCTCCATGTAATTGCAGTGTTTTGTTTACATTTATGTCTCTGTAAGAGCCAGAAGTTGACCTGCCTTTATACCGATTTCCACCCCTAGGACAGCGTTTTTCTTAGATTTTACGTATTATTTACATATATAATAAATACAAAATGAGGAGACCTGTATGGAATTATGTCCAAGATAATTATATGTAATCTATGACACACATACGGCATTTGCATAAATATTTCAGGTTGTTTTACTACTAAAATTTAGTGGCATTATACCAATTTCCTCCACTGTATCATTCGAAAAAATATCAGGGATATTTGCCAAAGTGCGTCAAAATCTTGTACGCAGATGTCATGCTTCTTAAGCTTCTTAAGTTAAACGATGATTTGTGAGTAAACAGCTTATTTTTATTCGTTAAATAGTCCTAACAAATGCCACTCTTGATTTCCAAATTCTCTAGATAAATTTGGAAATCACTCGTGGCATTACTTATGACTATTTAACTCATGCCACAAATGCTAGTCAATGACCAATCACGTTACAATGAATGTTGTTTTACAACCAATGACAGTCCTGTTTTACCTCGCTCTTTATCGATTTCTCTTTATCACCTCCTGTTTTTGTGATAAAGAAAGATCCTCCTTTTTAATGTTCTGAACAAGTCAAAGCATTATTTTTCTCCAACAAATACATTGAATATAGCAAATAATGAAAAGATTTCTTGATTTTACTGAGTTGTTTACTAAAAAAATAAATGTTAATTAAGATATATATTTTGATGTGTTTCATTATTTCTCCACTTGGGTGCACTCTTACAATATTGCGATCTTATTTGGCAATAAATAATATGATCAAGCAGCAGTGAATGAACACAATCTCACATTTCTGATTTGTTTTCAAACATCGCCGTTTACATTAAATATATAAATATTTTAAAATAACTACAGTTAAACATTGATTTGTGAGTAAACAGCTTAATTTTATTCGTTAAATAGTCCTAACAAATGCCACTCTTGATTTCGAAATTCTCTAGATAAATTCACTCCTCACTTCGTGAGTCGTGAATTTATCGATCATTTGGAAATCACTCGTGGCATTACTTATGATAAATTGTAATTGTATACACAACAAGTGGCATCATATTAAGATATTTATAGATAGATGCGTGTATGAGAAAGAGGGTTAGAGAATATGGAGATAATTTTATATTTATTTTTTATGTGCGAGTGTAGATGTTGAGAAACAAACTACAGTGGTTGAGAGTCCCGACATGCTGAACATATTTCACTCCTACATTGGCTGCATGAACGTCCAAACTTAGTTATGACTGCCAAACGTGGAAGTGAGGCCAGCAATAGACCAAGGGCCTGTCGCGCCATGAACTGTAATACTAACAATCTTAGAACAGAAACGAATCTATGCGCACTATTACTGTAAAGTAGGCTAATGTATTTTTTTCGAAAACAAAATGTCAAATTCCACTACTTGTACGTACAGCAATGACATGGTTCAACAAAATATAAGCTTCTTTATAGCTACAGCCTATAGGCGTTCACATCATGAAAATAGCTACTCTACCTACAATTAAAAGCCTAATACTCGAAACCTTTTACGTTTTATCCTGCTAGAACATAGAATTTTCTTCCACCCTACGCCAGAATATTTCAGAAACAAACAGAACATTTTTATTAACGACAGAAAAATCTCATTAATAGTATTTTTAACAATTAATAATTTGTTTTTCTTTTATTTAATAGAAATAGTATTAAGATTTATCAATATCTCTACCCAATGTATTAAATATTTATATAGACCTATGTATAAGTAATAAATAAATTCCTTAAAGTTTATTGCTTTGTTTATTATTACTTACTAGCTAATACCCGGCGTGTTACGCCTAAATAAATGAAAATTAATGTGCTTTTATGTTTAGTTGAATAAGTAATTGGATAAATAATTATAAATTTATACTTTTTAGATACTCCGTGCTGATTACCCGGCGTTGACCGGGAATGTACGTATCCCGATCTTCTTGATATAAATGAGCTCAAATACGAAAATTAATGTGTTTTATGTTTAGTTAAATTAGGGGGAGGAAAAATTTATATCGGAATTATTTTTAGATACCATGTGCTGTTTACCCGGCGTTGACCGGGAATCTACTCATCCCGATCTCCTTGGCATAAATGAGCTGAAAGACAAAATCAATGAACTTCTTATGATTAGTTGAATAAGTAAAATCAAGAATAATTATAAATATATATCGTAATTATTTTAAGATTCCCCGTGCTGATTACCCAGTGTTGCCCGGGAATCTACTTAACTCAATCGTCTTGGCATAAATCACCTGAAAGACGAAAATTAATGTACTTCTTATTATTAGTTGAATAAGTAAAATGAAAAATAATTATAAATGTATATCGTAATTATTTTAAAATTCCCCGTGCTGATTACTCGGTATTGCCCGGAATTTGCTTATCTCGATCTTCTTGGCATAAACACAAAATCCATTATGGAGAGTTATCTGTAAAAGAATACCCGCCATGTGCTGCTATGCTTGCACAGGAATCTACCTACTTGTCTCCATCTTCATACATCAATGAAAGACAAAAATGGTTATTGTGAGTTATCCGTAAGAGATAAACATATGCTGTCGCGGAATTTTTTTTGTAGAGCGTTTTGAGATATCCAATTCTGTGTTACATTAATGTTGTGTATTTGTTATGGTTTAGACAGCGTAAGCCATTTAAACGTCCAAATAGCTACTTTTTCCCCCCACGTTTCCCACTATAAAGGGCGACTTTTAAGAGTGTAGGAGTTCAGTATCACAACTCTCTTATAGCCTATGTTCATCCCGAGAATCTCCTGAACATTTTGCAAAAAGTCCCATCACAATCGGATCAACGGTATGGCCGCGCGTAAAGTACGAACAAATAAACAAATAAACAAACAAACAAACAAACAAACATGTTTTATATATTATAGATTGGAGCTGTTCTTACTTCGTGTATATATATAAGCTCAAGGCAACGGGAAGCTACCACACCTACACAATTCCCTAGTAAAGCTGCAAGCATAGCATGAAAGTGGTAAGATTGCAGTGAAGGACCTGCCTTCGGGCAGAATTACTGTGGATGGATATGTGTTATGGACATTGATACAAATACGGGAAATTATAATACAAATTGCCCATCTAACACTAACTTGTCCATTTTATCACCCTAACTTTACCTAATTAGCGAGCTAGTTAGGGTGATAAAATGGATATCTCCACAAACTAACTTCTTTGACAAGGATAACGATTCAACTAAGTATGATCGATATGGTAGAGCAAGAAATGCCAAAAGAAAACAACTTCAAAAATTAAAAAAAAAAAAAAAAAAAAAAGATAGGTCTATTGCTCTAAAAATGTATTAAATATTGTATAATGAATCTGCATTATTGTTAATAGTTATTTCTCATACAATCATCTGTTATTGATTTTCCCAAGCCCAAAGAGATTCAATAGTAAATATATGTTATTTATAACTATACAGCCGACTTAGAAATCGCCCGGAAGTAAGATCGGAATACATAAACTCAGATTTGGTAAATATTAAACATTATAATTATTTTTAGCTTCTGATGTATTATTCGCTAAACAGTCACTCCAAATCCAACTCGAGGTTGAGTTTTTCATTAGACAAAATCGCTCGCGAATTTGTCGCTCGTTATTTTTTCAGAAAAACACAACCTCTTGTTAGATTACTGTTTGATAAAATGGGTAAGTTAGTGTTATATAGGCAAGTTAGTACAATGTTATTGCCCTTCCAAAGTGAACAATGTCATTAATGATCGGCCTTTTACGACATTTCCCGTATTTACTTCATTGTCCGTAACATATATATTATTTTATCAATTTTAAATTAATTTATCTTTCACTTTATTGTATTATTAGATATTATTCAGTTTGGCCAGATAATCGTTTAGTATCTAATAATATTATTATGATCTTTATATTTGAGTGTGTCGGCCGCGGTGGACTAGTGGTTATGCTCCTTGCCTCTGGTCCCGAGGGTCGCGGGTTCAAACCCGGTCGGGTCGATGGATTTTTAGGACGGAAAAATCGAAGGAGCAAGTCCTCCGGGAGGGACTTTAATCCGTGGGTCCCGAGTCTGAAGATTTTCAGGCTCGTAAAAGATCCTTAAGCCTGAATGAAAAGGCCTCTAAGCAAAATTTACCGAATTTTCTCGTCCTAGTTCTACCTTGGTTTCCTAGATGTCAGTATGAGGCGGAACGCTGACCACGTTCCACTCAAAAATGGCATGTATACGAAAACAAGTGTAACTAAATTAGTATGGTTTAAATTCTTCCCTGTAGGGGAGAGCGCCTAAATCTCGTAAAGGGAAAACATAGGCTTACAATATAATATTTGAATGTAACAATGTTTGACCTGGTGAGTGGAAAAGAAGGCCACATAGCAATAACTCCACCAGGGTAAATAAATAAATAACTTGTGATCATCAAATGAGTTAATAAAACAAGTGTAAAGACGCGGGCTCGATTTGTTAGAGCTATAGTACATGTAATGGATATTCATATTTCATTTTCGGAAAAAAATGTATACATTTATAGTAAGAGTGACTGAATTTTGTTGTTCATGGATGAGCCCTAACTCGTGGAGTCCGAAATATTAATTTCCGACCATCAGACTGCTATACCAAAATACAAGTTAGTTTCCAGTTCTCTAGCAAATGCATAATTGGAGACACACCGTGAAGGCAGGGGTTGGTCATTGTCCTCTGCTGCACTTTACGACGGAGAAAGTGGTCCAGCAACATCTCCACAGCCACTTTCCGTTGAGCTTCCAGCGCTCATCTCGACCGTTATTATCGCAGAACGCTAAACACACCGTTACTCATGCAACATGTGTAGGCCTAACTCGCAACTTTTGGCTCCCAGTTGACTAGTGGTTACCATAGGCTATTTATATTTGGCTCCAAGGTTAGCGGGATCAAACCACGAAGTGGATGTTAAGAGTTTTTAGGGCGTAAAAATCCAAGTATTGCTTCCTTCAAAATGGAGCTAAAACAACGCGTCTCGTGTCGTAGATTTAAGACACGTTGAAAATGTAAAATAAGAGATCTCTGTTTGACCTTTCAAGATCAGATTATAATTGGGGCGCTAATGATCTAAGGCAATGTTTTCCCAAACATTTCTGAATGCATATCACTTTATACTTGAAAACAAATTCATGGATTCTCAAATAATTCCTATTATAATTCCATTCAGTAGTAATTCTGCCGCCCGAGGGCAGGTCTTTCACTGCAATCATAACATTTTCATGCTATGCTTTGCTAGGTAATTATAGGTGTGGTAGCTTCTCGTTAAACTTCCATATTTGTATTATGTAGGAGCAAACCCTACCGTAGAGTTGGTATAAAACTTGGAAGGTCTAGCATTCGAGTCGTGACGGGTATAGTTTTTAAACTAGCCGAAACATTCTGGTAGCACCATAATCCTGGAGTGACACAGCCTCCAACAGAAATGAGTACCAGATATGTTCTAGGGGTAATGACGGCCGTCATGCAGTGTTGAAGTTTCGGATGACAATTCATCCGGTCGTCTAAAAATATAGGTTTAACGTCCTACTGTCCCATGGGCCTCCTAAGGCATACAATGGGATCGTATTACCTTTACATATTTATATTATTTCTGTATATATCTGCAAGTGGGACAAGGGAGCTCCCTTGCGGGAGCTATTTAACCAAGTTAATTTAGTTACGCTTATTTCCCTACATATCAGCGAGTGATAAGTGGTAAGCTCATCGCCTCAAAGAGACATCTAATAAACAACTAAGCTATTACTTGGATAAGAAAGGTCGATTACGTTTTGGTGAGGTATTTTAATTTAGGTTTTGGGTTCTTTTTCGATCCCGACTCTTCGGAGTCGGCGTCCACGGCTTTAAAGTCCCTCCCGGAGGATTTGTCCCTTGTATTGTTCCATCCTAAAAAAATCCATCAAATAAGGCTGGATTTGAACCCCGTAATCCTTGGGACTAGAGGCAAAGAACTTGATCCCTAGACCATTCAGGTCGATATTTACATTATGTGAATATAACTTATTTAGTATCTACAACATAGTTACCAACTATTGCTGATAAACTATTTTGTCGACTCTAGTATCGTAAGGTATTGTATGTAAGGTTGCTTGGAAGTTTTGGAAAGTATTGATATAAGGCATTAAAGAGTAGTTAAATGAAAGTAATGACGTTGAACGATTACGTCATATATATATATATATATATATATATATTAAACCTCGCAACGGACGATACTAAAGAGTATTCTAAATTTTATAATAATCTCTGTTGCCACATTGCATTATTCTCCTATCCATTAGGTTAATAACATTCAGCTTGGGATTGATCACTGTCAACAATCGACAGCTGTCAACCATAAACACTGCACAGTTTAATTTATTATTATAACCTGTATTAATAAAACATGTCTCACTTGGGAATGAGAAAGCGCTGGTACCGCTATCCACGTTTATGACAACCTGACTATTGTCCACCGTGACATGGATCTCGATGGTATGATGCACACTTTTTTCCCGCACAATTCCCTAAATATTTACCCAAAACTCTGGAGATTTTAAGAAAAGTTATACAGAATCTACATAGTAAGTTTTTTTATTTGAAAATTTTAACTATTTTATGTTTTCTAATTAAATGGTAGTCTTTTAATACACTTAAAGGACTAAACAATTTAACGTACATCAATAAATGTACGTGCTATCTCAGAGGTGGCCCTGGCACCGAGCTGATCACTCATCATCCAGAGAGACCCTCTATGGCTTTGTGTAGTCAAAACATTGTGTGTGTGAGACGTGGGCTATGTATAAGTTCTTATAAAGGAGGGGGAGGGGGTTAAACTAAGGCAAAGAAAAATAATACAATGAAATAGAAGTATAATTTATACTAGAATAATTTCAAATCTTATTAGGGACTTTCACACCTGAATGTTGGCAATTGGTTAACAATATTTTTAAAATGTTGTGTATTTAACATCACGGTGATTTCTTCAATTTAAAGATGTTTAGAATAATCATCAGTGATTCAATAAAAAGCATTGTCCATGTGAAAGACATACTACTCATGGTCCAAATTTTAACAAAATCATTCACCACTAATTTATTCGTAAATTATTCAATGTGAACCTTCGTTTCTCATTGTTAGTTTCTGACCTCGGGCCTTTCCCAATGACACAGAATATCTAAGAAATTGAAAATGGTAACAAGATTTACAATACTTACTCACTGGCACTATCGAACCCGTAGGTTCATGGCCGCACGGACATAAGCTCTCCATACATCCTTATCCTGAGCTAATGCTTTCCAATCATTCCTGTATAATCTGCATCCCTCAAATCATAGTTAATGTTATTCTCCCACCTCATTCTTGGTCTACCAACTGGGCGTTTTCCCTCTGGCTTTCCTACAACTAGCTTCCATGCAAGTCTTTCATTCCCCAAACGTGCAACATGTCCTGCCCATCGCAGTCTACGAGACTTAACTGTCTTATTATATCTGGCTTCCTATAAAGACCATGTAGTTCATTGGTATGTAGTCTTCTCCATTCACCTGTCTGTTCATCTCTCTTTGGTCCAAAAATTTTCCTAAGTACTTTATTCTCAAATACTTTTAATCTCCTTTCCCCCCTTAAAGTAAGAGTCCATGTTTCGCATCCATATAATATAACTCTTAGAATAATAGTTTTATATATTTTCAGTTTAACGTTTTTTGAAAGGAGTTGGGACGTCGAGAGTCTCTGCAATGCATAATAGCACGCATTTCCAGAATTGAGCCTATGTTTAATTTCTTTGTGCATCTCATTCCCATTTGTGATTACTGTTCCTAGGTATTTGAATTCAGCCACTTCCTCAAAATTTCCCTCATTTGTCATTAGCTGTCCATTTCCATTATATAATGAATTTCTACGTGTGATCATATATTTAGTTTTATTGATATTTATTTCCAATCCTAATTTCTTAGTGTTAATCAACAGTGTGTGCGTATTGTCCTTTAGTATCTCCTCGCTATCGGCCAACAATATTACATCATCAGCATAAACTACAATACGTATACAAAAATGCAATTCATTAGAATGAAAAAGTTAAATACCATGTTATCCACAGATAGTTCCGTAAAATGACATCTGAACATTTTATTATAATCCTGACATTTTCTGTTTCTATTGAACTTCTATTTTATATGTTCCTCCCCATTTAACAAACACTTTGTTATGTCACACCTCACACCGAAGAGAACATAAGTTACAGAAAGTTTGTTCACGTATTTTCTTGAAAACAGGGATGGTATTGTAGACTCGTACGTATAGCTGTTCATAATAGTTATGGCTGCTGGTATTACCCCAAAAAAAAACAAATAATTTAATCATTATCATCATCATTATTTCCTTTCGCTCCTAACTGGAGCATAGAGTCGTAATAAAATTTCTCCATTAAGCTGTATCATCTGCCAACATCTTCACCTCCAACCAAGTTTTTCTCATTTCACGTATTTCTCCTTCAATAGTCTTCTTCCGAGTTATTTTTGGTCTTCCTCTTTTCCTTCAACCGTCAGGATTCCAGTCCAGTGCGCCTCTTTCTATCGCAGTTTGAGTTTTACGCAGAGTATGCCCAATCCAACGCCATGTTCTTCCCTTTATTTCTTCATCATCATCGCCCTTTCAAGTATTAGGCCCAGTGGCCCGTTACGGTCTCCCGCCATCTCCGAAAAGGTCGACCCACAGATCTTCTGCCTCGAGGAATGTAGTGAAGAATTTGTTTTGGTATTCGGTGACGATCCATGCGCTGAATATGGGCTAGCCAATTGTTTCTATATTCTATAAATAATAATTTAATCAAATCCATTTAAATCTATATTTCATTCAGACTAAACAAATTTAATTTGACCTTCCAAAATTTAATATTAAACATTCCATATTTTTATAGAAATATTTGGTGGTGTGTTGATCGGAGATTTTTTAAATAATTTTATTTACCGTGCATAGTACTAAAATTGTCATTATGAATTTTAACGGGAAGTACATTATAAAATAAACAAATTGCATGAGGATTCTACAGAAAAAAGAGTGTGTGATTATTCGTTGAAGATTGATTGCACGGGGAGAATGTAATGTACAAGGAAGTGAGTTAATAATAACAATTCCAGCTTGTACGTAATAGCAAACGGTATTTTAGCTTGAAACAAACAAGAAATAAAATGACTAGCGGAAAAAGCAAAGATCATACAAACTGGAAGAAGAAACGTGAGGATTTCTAAATCAAGTCGTGACAGCAGTTCTGCCATCATTAATAATTACATTCCATGCATCCACTTTCATATTTTTTGTTTATTCTAACTTTTCAATTGTTTTCCCGCTCATATTAGCTAATTTAAAAATACATACCATATAAATACACTACTGTTATAATCCTTTTACAGAAAAAGTGACAAACTAGTATAAAAAAGCAATTGCTTTCTTCGGATTTTTTGTTTACTTCAGTTAATTTATAGACGATTTAATATCTAAGGTCACTTTAGCCTTATGAATAAAATAGGATCTCTTCTGCAGCTATGATGATATATATCGGTTATAACTTTATAGGACATACTTTTATTGTTTTCACAGCTTGGTGTATTTCTCTAAATAGACTATAGAGGTCAATAATAGCAAATACGACTTGTCTCGTGAATGAAAGTTTCAAAAATTCTTCAAAACATGACTATGCAAAAATGGCTGACATTTTTTCTAATTTCAAATACGTTTATTTTTATATAGAATCTATATATATATATATATATATATATATATATATATATATATATATAATGACGTAACTCACAGCCTTTTCTTTGTTAGTAACGACTAGACCAAGTTAATTTAGTTACATTATTTGCACATAGATGTCATGAATGGCATGTGGTCAACATACCGACCCAATGAGACATCTAGCAGGCAACTAAGATATTAGGATGTTGAGGTCGGTAAATTTTGCTTAGAGACCATTCTACTTAGGCTTAATGATCTTTTACGAGCCTGAAAATCTTCAGATTCTGGACCCACGGCTTAAAATCCTCCCGGAAGACTAGCTCTTTAGATTTTTCCATTCTAAAAACATCCATTGAACCCGGGCCGGGTTTGAACTCGCGATCCTTGGGACCAGAGGTATGAAACAACCACTAGTCCACCGCGGCCAACCATTTTCATATTAGCCTTGAATTTTTTTTTAAACTTACAATGAGAATTTTGTTATAATAATTAATATTCATTTGTTCATCAACTACATGGGATATTAGAACTAAGATTGAAGGTTTGAACATCAAACATATGATGTTAACCACATACGGTACCCAAAACAAACGAGAACTGTATGGTTACCGCGCTACACAATAATCAAAAACTTTGTACGGTATAATTAATGACTTCTTCTTGATTGCAAAATAATTTTCTCCGAACTCCGGTACAAGCACGTCAAGTATGCACTCAAATTAATACATTTTCACAGTACAAATAAATACCAGATATAGGCTGGTGGTTTTCTAAGATCCCAACACAGAAACCTTATTTTACTTTTATTGCGTTAACCATCTTTACTGTATGTAATGAATTAGATTAAATCTACTCTATGGTGATGTGTAGTTTTTATATTGTTCCAGGTTCCACACACATCAAGCATTCACACACATGACTCATACCGCCATTTATTTGGGCTAGGCCCAAAGTCTCGGGAAGAGGCTACAATTCCCCCTTTGGCTCTATTCTGCGCTATTCGCAGTTATGAGGAAGTACATGAGTGTGCCCCATTAGATCACCACAACTACATAGACCTATTTTAAACATCTGTTTAACATAAGATGGAGAGAGAGAGAGAGAGGGAGAGAGAGAGAGAGAGAGAGAGAGAGAGAGAGAAAGAGAGATGAAATGAATGAAGATGAATTATATGATGACGAGAGAAGAGAAGTGGAGAGTGTTGGTCGGATGAAATTCGGGAAACGGGAGAACCCCGAGAAAACCCCTAAAAATTCTGATGAGGCCCATCACCAATAACCCCCGGAACCACCAGGATTCGAACCTGAGATCCTAGTCAAAACAGGCGTGCTCGTTAGCAAAGCGTCCACCGAGATAGTATGTAAGGTTTAAAAAGAAGAAAACAGAAAATCAAATTACTATGTCATAACAAACGAGTCACAAGTCAGTAAACTGGAAACTCTTCTTCGTTCATTTGTTAGTCTTAAATAGGAAGATGGCATTATTTAGTGTCGTAGATGTCGCCAGTCTGTAACCATTGTATCTCATAACTATGGAAAGGATTCTTATGTAGTAAACATTAATATTGGATGACATTAGCATAATGTTCATGCAAATGGAGCATAACTCGTTTCCTGTTAACGTGTCAAATAGTTTTAGATACTACATAAAACCTTCAACATTTCTGAAGTTATAAAACTGTAAACAAATTATGCAATTGTCTGATGAAACAAGAATAAGTACTATTAGAACCCTAACTTTTAATGGATAAAAATTCAAGTTGAAGCCTTTTCCAAAGTTTTGATGTCCAAACCCCCAGGTTTAAATTAGGATGGACAGATAAGTAACGCACAATATATATATTTTTTAAGTTTAATATGTAAAAAAAAAAAAAAAAAAGAAAAAAGAGAGAGAGAGAGAGAGGGCACAAATGAACTCGCATATTTTAGCTACTTTTGTATATAGTCGCGCTAACTTTCTCAACACATTTCTCCCAGTCAGCTGATCATCAAACTTCTGCATCTGTCTCAAAGTGATACCTGTAAGGTTCTTTGGCACCTAGCAGCGAAATTTCAATGTGTCAAGCTCGATATCGTACATCGCACTGTATAACAAGTTCAACTGCTGAGATACGGTTCGCAGTTTGATCCGCTAGTCGTTGAAAATTGCCGCCTGTGGTTGCAGCTGTAACCTGGCGAATCGCAAAGATTCTCACGGCCGTTTTTGAAAAATGCGCACTACCTGGAGACGTTTATACGGTCCATACAGTTATCCACATATGTTCTTGTGAATTTCACTCCGGTTACGTCCTTTAGCCCACAAAAATTACACTACATTTCGCTGCCCTTCACACGCTGACTACAGTAACATGCGCGCAATATTTGTTGCAAATTTCACACTTCTCTTGTTACAGCACATAAAAAAATGTCGGCAGTGAAAACTTCAAACTATATCTCGGTGAAATTTCATCATCCGAGCTGTAATACCAAGACCAGAAAAACAAATATTGTGCATTACTTTCTGATCCACCGTCATATGCTTAATAACGCAATTCGCAGTCTTGTAGTAAGGGATGTTGTTCACAAACACGTTGCAGCTTTGGATACATTTTATCAATAATGAAATATTATATCATTAGATCTGGATGGATAAGATACTTCTGTAAATTTAAAAGTTTATTTCCTACTTAAAATAGTATAAAAGCCACTTTTCTTCTTTTTTCAGACAATCCCTTGACTCAATTATAATTTTAATGGGGTATTTTGAATCAAAATAGGTCATACAGTTATCCCACAACATATCCATAACACGTTAACGATATATTGGTCTTGTCTTGGTCCTAACAATTAAAACTGAATAAATGTAATTTCTTTCTAGGTAGTCTAATTTTTAACTTTTAGTTGTCACATTGAAATCAATGCTGACAAAATAAACACATTTGGCAATAGTGTAAAAGTGGCATTTCGCTTCAGTTTAGTTCGGATACTAACTATACAGTCTCTACCAAATTAGTTATTTTTGTCGGATAATCTCTATGGTCATTTAATTACTGACAGAGAACATTTTATTTTTGAAGTATATAAATAATTCATATTATTCAATTATATAATGTGTTTAATATCGGCCGCGGTGGACTACTGGTTATGTTCCTTGCCTCTGGTCCCGAGGGTTGAGGGTTCAAACCCGGCTGGGGCCGATGGGTTTTTTAGGACGGGAAAATCCAAGGCGCAAGTCCTCCGGGAGGGACTTTAAGCCGTGGGTCCCGAGTCTGAAGATTTTCAGGCTCGTAAAAAGTCCTTAAGCCTGAATGAAAAGGCCTCTAAGCAAAATTTACCGAATTTTCCCGTCCTAGTACTACCTCGGTTTCCTAGATGTCAGTATGAGGCGGAACCACGGACCACTCAAATGACATCTATACGAAAACAAGTGTAACTAAATTAGTATGGTTCAAATTGTTCCTTGTAGGGGGAGAGCGCCTAAATCTCTGTCAAGGGAAAACATGGGCTTACAATACAATACAATATAATGTGTTTAATTTATATTTTTATACTTACATTAAAATTGTGATCATGCGAAATTGCAATACTATATTAGGCCTACTTGTAAAATGATGCAGATGATAAAATGTTATGTTGTCTATAAAATACAGGGACCAAAGTTAGGTTTACGGGACTAAATAGCAAGTCTAACATATTACTCAATATGGCAGGTCTAAGTAGCTATTGGCAGAGAAGTTTTGTATTCGTGACTTTCTCTCTAATGCCGGAGAGAATCAAGAAAGCCGTGTACTAAGAGTCAAGGACGTTTCTTGGCATTAAAATAATTCTTACAATTGAACAATTCCGAGCCATTCATATGCTGCTATTCTGAATTATGCATCAAAATTACTCCGGCTGGACCAGGGGTGCTAAAAATATCTAAATTCAGTATATGTTTCAATATATATTTGGATATTCAACGGACAATTGTAAATATATAAATAAACTATTCTATTATTTATATAAATAGAAAAGTGACCTAAATTATTGTAGAAATCACTATTATATTTCTTCGAAAACACGAATAACGTTAATACATATTATTAAGTTTACAAATTCAGTGCAGATTGTTACATTAGTTTACATAACCTTTCTGTAAACAGCCGGTACGTCTTGATATGTTATTGATTGTGATTACAGTTTATACAGCAATTTATATATATATATATATATATATATATATATATATATTACAGGATTGTTTCTGTTATTTACACAGGTATCCCCAAACAAAATATACAATGTTTTTCTTCCACACTTCCCGGTCTTTCGTGTCTGCTTCTGTCATACTTCTCTTCTTCACGTTGCCTTCAATTTATCCACGTTGGCTTAGGTCTACCACGATTCCCTTTCTCATATATACTCACTGTAATTTAACCATTCTCTAGTTCTGAATTAAGGATAAAAAGTAACAGCTGGAGTATGGGTGACAGAAAACACATTTATGTAAACAACTGTGTTGTTAAACAGAGCGCGAGAAACGTTTGAAACTCATTTTAGGAAGTTCACAAGTTCAGTTATCTACCTCGGTAAACCTTAAAGCGGGTTTTCGTATTTTTCTCAATCAACAAAGCAAATTATATGTTGGATTTTTATGCTGAAGATTTATTCACAAATCCAAGATTAATGAACATATGACTGAACTCGTACAACACATACATTTTCAAAAGATTATAAATTAATTTAGTTTCATTTATTATTATTATTACTATTATTATTATTATTATTATTATTATTATTATTATTATTATTTATAGAAACATTGATCCATCTCAATCAATTAGAATTCTAAATGTATTTCATTAAATGAATGAACTAATACGTTTTGAGGAAAATATTTCTCCATTTTTTAATTAATAAATTTATTGTTAAATAAATTTAATAATAATTTAATTAGATCCCGGATTCTTAGGATCTGTAAAATATAAATTTAGACACCCAAAAACTTAAAAAAAAACCTATATAATTGGTTATAAAATAAGACTATGACTTCAGGCGTTTAAAATTTGTAATATATGTATATATATAATATCACTATTGTTAACACAAAAATGGATGTAATAATTTTTAAAGTAATAAAAAATAGATTAATTAACTGCAGTAAATTCCTTTATTAACCAACAAGTAGAATTATTGCTGTAATATTACATTATTTTGATGCTACGATAAAATTCCGAGATCTCCGAAAATGCTAAAATGGAACTATTTAGGTAAATGTAATTAAAATGTAATTTAGGGATTAAGTACGCATTTTAGGCACATAGTTAAACTCCTGCAAGTGGTATAACTTTTATTGAAACTTGTACTAACATAATAGGTTTTTAGTTTATGACATTGGCATCTTTTAAAAGAAATCTAAATTTATATTTGCTCTAACCTCGACTTCAATATTACCCAGTGTAAGGTACGTACATTAATTAGTGTTTCTCGTATAATTTATCATATTTATATTATTCTTATTACGTTATTATTATTATTATTATTATTATTATTATTATTATTATTATCATCATCATCACATCATCATCATTATCAAGTATTATTATTCTTATTATCGTATAAAATGTTGTTTGCATATGAAATTTACATTACTACATTTAATATATCTTTAACTCTTTATAATTAGTATAGTGTATACCTATATTGTCAAATATTTTTTTTGTAATTATGCTGGTTGAGTGGAAGAGAAGGCATTATGTCCTTAACTCTGCCAGAATAAATAAAACATTATCATTATTATTATTATGCATATACTGTATAAAAACTATTCTTTAAGTAATGTCTGACACTTCGAAATAGCAAGTATATACTTTATTATCATGGAGTTGATTTTATTATTGAGTTATTATTATTATTATTATTATTATTATTATTATTATTATTATTATTATTATTATTATTATTATTATTGCGTTACGTGTATTTCAATTATTGTATAATATACAATATTTCAATATGTGATAGAGATGAATGAAAAGTACATAACATTATTGTTATCGGAAAGAAACCCAAGATAAAATTTTATCGTAAGTAATGCCACGAGTGATTTCCAAATTATCGATAAATTCACGACTCACGAAGTAAGGACTCAATTTATCTAGAGAATTTGGAAATCAAGAGTGGCATTTGTTAGGACTATTTCATCATCATCATCATAGTACATTCACGAATTTAGGCCATTTGTTGACCTGTTTCGGCCTCAAGAGAAACACCATCCAGAAGTCTTTTGAGTGGACGTCCTGGTCTTTTCTTCCTGCAGGTTGATATCTTAACATTAGTTTGGGTATTCTGTGATCTTCCATTCGATGAACATGTTGTATCCATCTTGACTTAAAATCAGAAATTTTGTTTTCTAAAGATTCCATGTGTAATTCTTCTAAGATGTCTTCATTTTTTTTGTGATCTAGTAGTGTGTATCCTGCAGTCCTCCGAAGATATCTCATTTCAGCAGATCTAAGTCTCTGTATATCCTTCTGTTTCAACGTCCATACTTCGCTACCATACAAAAGAGTTGGAAGAGCCAGTGTTTTATACACTTTCAGTCTTGAATGCTTTTGGACTAACTGTGGCTTGAAGATAGAATTTATTAACCCTAAAATTCTTAAAAATTTAGATATTTTTGCATTTACATCCTTTTCTTCTTCATATGAGATATTGCATCCTAGATATGTAAAATTATTCACCTGCTCCAAAATTTTATTGTCCAGTACAATTTTACTTCTGACAGGATCTACACCTTGAAATGCCATAATTTTTGTTTTTTCTGTAGATATCTTTAATCCATATTCTTCTGTAATTTTGTTAAGTTCATACAGACCTTTCTGTAGATTATCTTCGGAATTTGCTATTATTATTTGGTCATCTGCAAACAATAGGGTGTTTAATTTTCTATTTTCTGATATTCTTATTCCAAATTTATATGTTTTGTTCCAGCAACATATTACTTCATTGATATAAATTGCAAAGAGTGTTGGGGATAGGGGGCAGCCTTGTCTCACACCACGATTTATAATTCCTTCTTCAGAAAATCTGTTATTTAATTTAATCTTTATGGTGTTGCCTTTGTAAATATTTTGTATGTTCTGCCGAAGTAAATTTGGTATATTTCTGTCTTCCAATATATTTAAGAGTTTTGATCTCTTGACTGTGTCGAATGCTTTTTCAAAATCTATGAAAGCAAAATGTGTTTCTAAGTTGAATTCTCTTCTTTTTTCAAGCAATAGTTTAACAGAAAATGCTGAATCAATACAAGATCGTCCTTTCCTAAATCCATTTTGACATTCCATAAGGAATTTTTCACTGAAACTTTTCAATTTTCCATTTAAAATGTCTGCATAAATTTTGTAGCATGTGTTTAACAAACTGATTCCCCTATAGTTGTCCATTTTTCTCTTGTCTCCTTTCTTGAACAGGGGTATAACAATGCTTGTCTTCCATTCCTGTGGTATATCTGCATTTTTGAATACATTATTAAAGAAGGACAACAGCCTTTCATGGAACTGTTTGCCTGCATATTTGTACAATTCAGAATTCAAGCCATCTGTGCCAGTTGCCTTCCCATTTTTTAATTTCTTTAAACTATTGTTCAATTCTTCCAATGATATTATGGAATCTGTCTCATTATTATTTCGCAAAATTGTATCTTCATAGCTATTGTCAGTCCAAAGACTTTTATAATAATTGAAAAAATCTTCTTTTGTTACTCCGCAATTAATTTTGGTAGATTCTTTAATATCTTTATTCAAATGTTTTAATATTTTGAAGGCATTAGGTTGGAGCTTATGCAAATCTGATTCTAAATGTGTAACAAAATTTAACTATTTAACGAATAAAATTAAGCTGTTTACTCACAAATCATTATTTAAATATAGTTATTATAAAATATTTGTATATTTAATGTAAACGGCGATGTTTGAAAACAAATGAGAAACGTTTTTGTCATGTTTCACTTTATCATATTATTTATTGCTAAAGGATCGCAATATGTAAGAATGCACCCTAGTGGACAAAAATGAAACATTTCAAACTGTATATTAATTAATTTCTGATGTCCTATGATGTACATATGTCAATTATATTTTTCTGGAACGTTATTATTATCTGGGAAATAATATGTTTAAGAAAGTGCAAACAGTGATTTTTTTGTGGTATAATCAATTGCTACAAATGTTTTTATATTATATCCCGCAAGCACTATCTGGTTACATTCGTGCACTATATATACAATCTGGTAGCCACATGTATTCTAGAATTCTTACATCTTAATATATAAATTGTTATAACAAGAAAAAAAGAAAGAGAGGCTTAACATCCGTATATGACAGAATAAATAAGTAAAATATTTGGAAAAAATAAAATAAACAAATAAAAATAGAAAATGATAGTGTTGTGAACGAGGGAAGAATAAAAAGGGGCAGAGATAGATAGAGAGATAGAGAGAGAGTATTTGTACAGTATATACGAATTGTTTCTATTTAAATATACATTCGAAGAATATACCACTTGCAATCAGATGCTCACACAGGCCGGATGTTCTGAAGACTTTGAGAAATTGCCAACGAATCCAATGAGGAACGTGACAATTCAAATAGCTCTGAGCCGTCTCCTGTTAAAAAACCTAAACGTCCTAACGTACTGTCTGTCTATTCTGAAGAAACTTTGGAAAACATTTATGAATACAGGATGTCAGGGAAATCTGGCCCGAAGTCCAATTTACAAATAATAAAAAAATGGCCATCATTAATTAATAACCGAAATGTAAGAACAGTTGTGAATTATATAGAAAATAAAACATCTTATCTAGATTCACAATTAGAAAACAGGGACCCCTACAAAATCGCCCAAAATTTAAGATTACATCTTTAATAAGTTTCGAGATTTTCGAGATCGGGGATTGACAGTGTACTATTGGCATTTACAAACGTGGGATGTTTTACGAGCGAAGGAATTGGGCTTGAATGAATTTAAAGCTTCAAAGACATTCATTTCAAATTTCAAAAAAGAAAATATTTCTTCAAGAAAAAATACCAAATTTTTCACTGTCAAGGTTATTGAAAACGAAACTCAAACTAATGAAAATGCAAATAAATGTGTAAGATACGTTAATCAGACCATTCAATAAAACTGTATAACAACAAAGAAAGTGTGGAACTGTGATCAAAGTCAATTTAATTATGAAATGACAGAAAATAGAACACTGGCAGTCAAAGGCAAAAAGCTCACTATTACTACAGTTTAAACCTACATGGAACTGCACATTCTTACACGATAGATGTTCTTATTTCAAAGTGTGGGCAACTTGGGAAGAGGTTACACCTCTGTTTTCAAGAACCTACTGGAAACAAATTCAGGCCCAAAGTTCACAAGAATATAGAACAGAATACATCTCCAAATGTATATGTCGACTGTAGTGCCAGTGGAAAAATGACAAAAGAACATTTGAAAATATTCTTAAAACATGTATTTAGTGAAAACATTGAAATGTATTCACCTTTAAAATGCGATTTGTGGTCCGGGCATAAGGACGAACAATTGCTACAGGACTGTTTACCCGATAAAAATGTAAGGCTGAACATTATTCCTGCAGGAGCCACCAAATATATACAACCACTTTATGCCCCCCCCCCATCAATATAACATCTATGTGCGACGACTTGAAGAATATGTGCATCTAAAATCAGATGGTGACGCCAAAATGTCTGATAGATTCTTTATTATAAAACTGCATTTCCTTGTATATAATCAACTGTCAGTAGAAATTTACAAAGATATGCATATTTATGCTTGGACAATGTTTGGCTATAACGTGGGCCAAAGTGTAGCGAGATTCACAAATGTGATTGAAAATGCATTTGACATTAGTTTTAGTGAATGTGCCACATCAAATGCTCATGGTGTTCGCAAAAACTTTGTTACAACCATTTCATCGAAGACCCTCATTATTACCATTGATGTTATGGTAAATGATAATTTGTTTTTGTAACTCCGGTACACGGAATTATAATCGATTCTGAATTTCAAGTAAAAAATAGTAGTAGTAATAAGACTTTATTAGACTAAAAGTAAGATATATACAATGTTATTTACAAATATGTGTCGCACGGGCAGTAAGCCGTACGTGCTGTTGACAGCCCGTTACAATAAAGCAATATTTGGTAATAGTATAAAGAAAAACAAAAAGAAAACAATACTATTACAATTATTACATAAATAAAACACAATAATATTACAATTACATAATAATACCATAACGTTATACATTAATTAAGTTATGTAGAATAATTAAGAATTAATGGCATTGCATTTTGATAACATGTATTTATTCATGAATGAGTGTTGTTCTTATTTTCCGCGTTTTGTCTAGAAATTTACCCACGTTTATCCAATTTTCTGGATTTACCATTAACTCGTAGCATGCCAATCTTTCACGAATTGAATTTAGAAATCTTTCCGGTAATAACTAACGCCTCTAATATTCTAAATCGTTACATTTTCCTAATATATGTATCTCGTCTTCAGAGCTCCCGCACATTGGACATATTCGCATTACATTTAACGGAAAAAAAGTATACAGTGCTCTGCTATTTGTATAATGTAATAAAAAGTTGTTATTAATGTTAGCAAGGAGAAAAACTAATATTTACGTCCTTCGCACCGCTATAGCTAGTAGCACTTGTGCTTGAAACCAGCTGCAATGAGCAACCGTGCCGTTACGAACCGGTCAATGAGGCGCGATTGAAATTTAATGACAAATAACACGAGTTTTATTAAATTTGCAGCAAAATGACTATCGACATCATATTTAATGTGAACTAATTAACATATACTACACTTTTTGTTACAATCCAACTGGTCCAAGATAAGTACTTCCCTTGTAAGTCTGTTGAGCATGATCTCGATCTATATATACATTTTTTTGAGTGTCTCATTTGATTGGAACTCTTTCTAGAACTAACATTTGACATGTTAACGTTAGTTTATCGTAAACATCATATGTACATATGTCGGGAGATTTTATTTAAATCGATTCAATCAGTTTTTTAATTAACGCGACATGTCAAGCAGAAAATGCAGTTCTGACGATTTTGAATTAATTTCTTCATGTGGAAAAACTGATAAGCTACTACTGTCATAATTATTCTGATATCGTCGTAGCGTCGGTTTTTGTTTCTATTTTTTTTAAATTTTGCGCATGCGTATCTTTGCCGTGAAGGAGAAAACTTATTTTCATGAACAATGTTCCCCACCGGTTCAGAGGTCAATGGATTTTCCAGGACGTAAAAGTCATGAACAGGCTTATTTCACAAGGGAAGCAAAGCTGTATCATATACTCGAGGCACGTAAGAAACCTCAACCTTGAATTAAGGGGTCTCTGAGAAAAAATAATCAACCCTTTCGTAGATATATTTTAATTGTGAAGCTAATGGTCTGAGGTGGTATCTACACATCTACAATGTTGGACCTTAGCCTCTCCTTTGTTAGAAGTTACTAGACTGAGTTCATTTAGTTACTGCTTAATTTCTACAGATGTAATGAATGGTATGCGGCCAACATTCCGACGCAAGGTGAGACATCTAGTAGGCAACTAAGATATTACTATGATGAATAATCAATGCTTCTAAAATTCATAGTTTTAATTACTCGATAAAGTTTTTTAAACAGAAATTTAATTTAGTTGACGACGACTGATATAATCATCAGGTACTTATTTCAATATTTTAACATTTCATTACGATGAAGAAGGTCGGTAAATTGTACATAGAAGCCTTCTTATTCAAGCTTGTGGTTCTGAAAATCTTCAGACTCGGGACCAATGGCTTAAAGTCCTTCCCGGAGGACTTGCTCCTTGAATTTTTCCGTCCTAAAAATCCTTCGAACAAGGCAGGGTTTGAACCCCCGACCCTCGGGATCAAAGGCAAGGAACATAACCACTAGTCCACCGCGGCCGACGAGGTGTTACAGAACACCGTAAATAAAACATTGACTTTGAATTGAAGACACAAGGGGCACTTGCTTTGTAAAGTAGACCAAAGATTTCACAGTAATTCACAGTAGAAAATTATTGTAGTACAATAGCGTACAAGTTTATAATGCGATAAAACGTTAAACTCTCTGCTCGTGTCTGGCATAATGTAAGGTCGAGGAATATTATTAAAGGTTTGTGATATACGAGGATGACTGCTGACCAAGCCTGTCCCACACCAAAGGCGCAGAAAAAAAAATAGAACGAAATGCATAGCACGAGTATGTGAAAATGATGGAATGAAGTTTTGGCAGAAGAAAACGTAAGAAACACCGAGAAAAATATTCCCTGACTCCGATTTGTCCACCACGAAGCCCACAAGGAGTGTCCCGGGGCAGAGGTGGAGAACGAATGGTTAACCATTTGTCCCATGAAGCCTCTTGATAGCAATATTAGAGTAATGACAACACTGCTATAAGATTAGAAAACATTTATTTAATTACTTTTGACATTACGAACTGCATTTATAGTCTCCCACCAAGTCAACTATATGTTACTGCATGCATCCTTGGAAGGCGGCGCACTCCATCTGCAAAACCATTTCTGGATGTTCTCTTTCACTGATCGATCAAGAGTTTTTTGGATATCAACTCTTGATTAAAATTGAATGCCTAGTAGAGGTTTATTGATCTTTGAGATTAAGTTACAGTCACAAGGGCTCCTGTCTGGTGAATTTGGTGTATGTTCGAGTACTTCCCGATCCCACCTTCTAAACAAATTCTACTGAACATTTTTTAGGGCAATATTACTCACTAAATATGAGCAAGGGTAAATATATTCACAAAATATTGCTATTTCGAGGCATTCAATATCACATATTTAACCTATACAAGAATGACTACTCAACAACATACTACAAGATTGCAATGGTCACCACTAGGATCGCTAATTTACAACAGTTTTGTCATTACTTATCGAATGCCTCAGAAAGTGTGACTTAGAGAAGAATTGTGTGTCCTTCTTATATGAATGTTTTTCTTTGTTTGTTGCTTACTACCACCTCTGTAAAATACGAGACCCTTCTTTTATGAACACCTTGTATATGTTCAGAGAGGTTCGATGTTTTCATATTGAGAACGATGAAACAATCTATAGCAATTTATTGGCAGTGATGGTTATTTTTGTTTTAGTGCCGGTACTTCCCATTGGAAATGAGATCACAAAAATAACCTCACTCTGAGGCAACTTTCATACACTCTCTGGCCTAATAATTAAGTTGAACATCGGGAGCTTCCGTCCAAAATCGTGACTCGATCGCATTCAGATAAAAACAACTAGGAAACGTATTCAAGCGTGAAAACCCGATCCAGATTCCATCTTTTTCCGTAAATAACAACATTAATTTATCAATTATTCCAATAAAAAAGAAAGATAACAAGAAGACAAAATAAGAAAACGTGGAACAAACATTAAAATATATATAACGAAAAAGAAGAAAATAGAGTTAATTTGTGGATTCCAGAGTTTGAGATCCTAAATAAGCAAAAATATTAATAAAAGGCAATAAGTACTACTTGTATTTGGTCGTTCAGATTCGTCTAACATCTCCAAAATGATAATTGCTTAATACGGAATATAGTGAATGACGTAGAGAAAAAGTCAGAATTTCTTAACCGAGATACAGTTAACGACATAGAAAAAATCTTTGACTTTTTTAGCCAAACGTGATTGAATCAACAAAGGATACAAATAGAGACAATACGGCTACTATAAAATGAGTTCATATTAGGAAAGGCTTAAATAATACTTATTGTACCTCCTGCGGGTTTAAAGAGACGACCCAGGGCCTGTAATATCTAGTCCTAAGATACCTCCCGCCGGTAAAAAGTAAAGTAAAAAGTAAAGTGATCCCACAACAGACCCGGAGGTCCTTGGGGTAGTAGGAGGTTAAGGTTCCCACTTTTTCTAGACAATCGGCACTTTATGTCAGCCGGGTTGTCAGCCCTGCGTGACGGCCGCCTTTACCCCCAGAACAAGCGTCTGGTACTCATTTCCGTTAGAGGCTGAGTCGACCCCAGGGCCATAGTGCCGCCAGAGGGCTTGGGTCAGTTTAAAAATCCTGACCCCAACGGGACTTGAACCCTCGACCCTCCGGCTTGTAGCTCAG
The DNA here is from genome assembly GCA_030220185.1 of Diploptera punctata. Taxonomy (NCBI): domain Eukaryota; kingdom Metazoa; phylum Arthropoda; class Insecta; order Blattodea; family Blaberidae; genus Diploptera; species Diploptera punctata. The sequence goes on along the minus strand of JASPKZ010000422.1, from coordinate 437,165 downwards.
TGCCTTAACCACTACGCTACGGCGTGCCCCTACCTCCCGCCGGTTTAAACCTTAAATTGGCAATATATACCTCCCGCCGGTTTAAACCTTAAATTGGCAATATATATATATATATTAATGCCCCAGTCTGTCCTTTTTGAACATTTCTGGTGTTCTTCTCCCCTGGCATTGGTGTAATTGTATCCCACTTCTGAGGTTGAGGGGACTGAGATGCGAGGTTACGTTGCCCCGATAACATTATGGGTGATGATGATGATAGTGGTGCGCCAGGAGAGTCCCTAATCCTAAGCTTAATCTAAGATGAATATGAATGATGATGATTGCTATGGCCATATGATGTTCGGGGACCGTTTGGGCTTAAAGTTTCCTGACATTTGTCTTACAGATGAGAAAAAACCCGATAAAAACCTCATCCAGGAAAATTTCCCGACCGCTGCGTGACAAGGCAGCACGTTACCTCGAGACTACAAGCGGTGGACATTGGCAATATATAAGAAACATTTATTTCATATACTAATGCTGTATTGTTTATAAAACAATAGAAAAACAAACGAGTAGAAATTACTATAAGTTGTGTCAAATTACGCAATAATATACAATACTATCTTACAGTATAACTTGATTTTGTTTTCATTGCGGTCCGGAACATGTAAATAACTGGTATGAGAAATTATTTATTTATTTTAATGCAGTGGCGTTTACAATTGTCATCAGCCTACAATGTCTGCAGAAAACAAACAACAACAACAAAGTATATAAAAGGTTCATCATCTTTTTCCCTGGCCTCCCCGTATCTATCCAAGAAATTGGGTGATTGATAGGGATGGACAGTTTCTGATGTGATCAGCGTCCATATCTTCCATAGTGTTGCAGAGGATGCACTGTTAAAGTCTTCTACCAAGACCGAGGCGATGGAGGTGTTTACCTAGGCAGTCGTGTCCTGTTGTAGCATGGAATGATGTAACGGCTACTCTTCTAGTAGCCAATCTGGCATGAGAAATTATTGTTTCGCCAATTAAGGGGTAAAGACACGACCCAATGCCTAGGTGTATAACCGGATAACTGTGTATCCAGGTAACAGAACTATTATAAAAAAAAGTTTATAGTTTAGAAAGCCAAATTAATGAATGCCTAAAATAGTTGAATGGGTGGATGGATGGGCAGATAGGCCTATACAAATAGACAGGACGGCACATAGACATACACAAGCAGATAGACATACAGATAGGCTATATGAATAGATGTTGTATAGGGTGATGAATGAATGGAAAAATGAATGTATGGATGGATGAGCGGGTGGATAGGGATATAGAGAGACAGACGGATAGCCTGATAGTACGCGAAAGGGGGTGGGAAATGAAGAACGATGGATTTATACACATACAAAGGTAAGACACAGAGGCAGATATAAGCCTACATGCAGTTAGACAGGAAAACGCCCAGAAAGTTATCTCGAAATCAATGCAACGATGCATGAATGCCCAATTCAAATTCAAAATGAAATCTTTATACCTCAAACTTATTTACAAAGTCTTCTACATGCGATAAAACTACAAATATATTCTCAATACATGCATGGAGGCATGCTTTTATTATGTTCACACCTCGTGCATAGAACAGGTATTCGCAAATTAAGAGGGAACTGCGGGACACCCTATAATTATTGCGAATTCATCTTGAGTTGACTGTAAATACGGAATTTAGGGGTGCGGTTCGTGTCTTGCAGATATAAAAAGTCTAGTTTTAGAGATTTGAAGTGCCAGACTATGACATCACCAGTGAATGAGGAATGCAAACTGAACATCTAGTTTTTATATGAAGCTAAATGTCATAATACCTGTGGGTTGCAAAGTGTGGGATACCGCCAGCACCGCTTACCTGCAACAAACAAACAATATTAATTCATTCACCAAACACACAGTGACTCATATAGCCTACAGTTTATCCCATTATTATTCATTTGACCTTAATAGTATAAGCAATTTTATTAACGATTTCCGAGGAATGAATCTATTGAGGTTGTTCTCATGAAAACAATTTTGTTAAATAGGGAGCGGATTTTTATATTCTAAGTGTTAAGATTGCAACGTAGTATAATGAGAAGTTAGGCTTATGACTATATTTTGTTTTGGTTCCCCACACAAACAGTTGAGTAGTATAATGAGAAGTAAGACTTTTGACAGTCTTTTATCTTGTTTCACACACAAATAGTTTAATATATACTATCTGCTTTGCAACCTTACCTTTTATTACACAAAAATCCGCTCCCTATTGATAAATTTTTAGGTTAGATATATTCATTGATCCTACCAGCACACACCGAAAGTGATCATGACACACACACACACACACATATGTTAGAACTATATTTTGACATTTAGCAATGAAGGCAAATATGACATGAAAAGAAAAATAAATGCTTGTGTCGGGATTTGAACCCGAGTTCCTAAACTCGGTAACGATTAGCGCTCTAACCATCTGAGCTACTCAGGAATCCAAAAACAAACATTTATTTTTCTTATATATATATATATATATATATATATATTATTGTCCACCGCTGCGGTCTTGAGGTAGCGTGCTGCCTTGTCACGCAGCGGGCCCGGGTTCGATCCCCGATCGGGGCAGTTTTTCTGGGTGAGGTTTTTATCGGGGTTTTTCCTCGCCTGTAAGACAAATGTCAGGAAAACTTAAGGCCCAAACGGACCCCGAAATCATATGGCCATCGTCATCCTTATCATTATCTTCATCGTCATAATCCTTCACCGGTGTGGAAAGCAACGGGAAGCTACCACACCTACAATTCCCTAGTAAAGCTGCAAAGCATAGCACGAAAATGCTATGATTGTAGTGAAAGACCTGCCCCGGACAGAATTACTATGGATGGATATATAGTATTGTGAATTTACATAAGAGGTAGCGGGATGGCAGTTGGAACGATATCCCGCTACCTCCCTGTAAATTGAGAATACTATATATTAGCCTATAAGAAAAATAAATGTGTTTATTTGGATTCCTGAGTAGCACAAACATTTATTTGTATAAGATTCTTAATCATGAGAGGCAACGGAATATCGGTCTCACACTGCCATCTCGTGACTTCAATAACAAGTAAGTCAAATTTTAAAGAACAATTAGATTATAGCAGTAACGCTTCTTTATTCCCATGTTATAAAAAAACTCCTGGCGCGACAGGCCTACAAGGCCCTTAGCCCATCAGACCGCTGCTGGCCTCACATCCACATGTGTCAATCACATAAGTAGATGATCATCCAGCCAGTATTGGGGTGACGTGTGGTCAGCATGTCAAGTCCCCCAGCCGTTATAGCTGATTTTCTCAACCTGGAGAAGCTACTTATTGTAGCTACCCAAATGCCTCACGATGCTGGGTGGGCACCGGTCCCATACTGGCCGAAATACCATGAGAAAATATCTTCCTCCATGGAGACTCGAACCAACGCAAGTCCCGTAGCTCTCCGCCAAGGTATCTTACCTTAACCACTCGGCTACGGCGCGGGACCCTATGTTATAAGCTAGGGATAAATCTCAACTGGGAAAAGAATATTGGACGCTCGAAGAAAAGATGGAAAGATACAACTAAGGCAATACATTGAAGGAGAACAGACACCTTGTCTATATTGAATGGTAGAAGCAGGCATACATGATGTGTGTGTATATATATATATATATATATATATATATATATATATATGGCATGATAAGAAAAATAAATGCCTGGACGGGATATATATGATATGAAAAGAAAAAAGAATGCTTGAGTCGGGATTTGAACTTGAGTCTCTTAAGTCTGTACCTTTAGTGCTCTAACCAACTGAGCTACCCAAGAATTCCAACACAAACATACAATTTTCTTATACAAGTAGTATTCTCAATTCACACAAGAGGTAGCGGAAATTTCTTCCAACTGCCATCTAGCGGCTAACATAACAGTTAAGCAAATTATTAAAGAGTATATTTACTTTATAACAGTAACGCTTGTATATATAGATATTATAAATATATTTTTGACATTTGGCATATATATATATATTATGCGTGTGTGTGTCCGTTAACGCTCTAGCTGCCGCAATTTTTTCGGAATCAAACTAGGCACACACGCCCGTCAATTATAAAAAAGTAAGGTAAAATTTGTGAACCAGCAAAATCGGACCATTAAGAATAGGAGTTCATCTGAAACGAACATTTAAAAATTATTTTTTACTTGTAACAACGAAACAAATAAAAGTCGTTTCAAGCAGTATTGCCAATTGACAAAATGGAATGTAAATTTTATCAGAAATGGTCAAAGTTATTTACATAATACTATGAAGAATAAACAAAACCCTACGTTAAATTACATTAAGAATACGTCATAAACTGCCAGCAAATGTTTCATCCTGCTGTTATGAATAGATTCCAAGAATACATTCATTTTATCAGCAGCACCTGAACATTAGTAATGTGGCACTTTCTGGATAATTGCTCTTAAATATGTCTCACAGGTGGCCATGGCATTGAGCTGATCATTATGTACGTAGTCTTTATTTTTATATCTTGTTTAAAAAATATGTTTGTAGAAGTGTTAAATATAGACCTTCTTGCTCACATAAATGAAATTATATGCAAATGTGCAAGCAAACCATAATTAAGAAAGTTAACATTTTCGTATATCTTCACCGCTGTGGCCTCGAGGTAGCGTGCTGCCTTGCCACGCAACGGGCCCGGGTTCGATCCCCGGTCGGGACAGTGTTCCTGGATGAGGTTTTTTTTTCGGGGTTTTGCCTCCCCTGTAAGATAAATGCCAGGAAACTTTAAGGCTCAAACAGTCTCCGAACACTATCTGGCCATCAATATCGTCAATATCATATTCGCCTAATTAGATTAAGTTTAGTATTGGCCGCGGTGGACTAGTGGTTATGCTCCTTGCCTCTAGTCCCGAGGGTCGCGGGTTCAAACCCGGCCGGAGTCGATGGATTTTTTAGGATGGAAAAATCCAAGGAGCAAGTCCTCCGGGAGGGACTTTAAGCCGTGGGTCCCGAGTCTGAAGATTTTTAGGCTCGTAAAAGATCCTTAAGCCAAGTCCTCTAAGCACAATTTACCGATTTTTCCCGTCCTAGTACTACCTTGGTTTCCTAGATGTCCACGGACCACTCAAATGACATCTATACAAAAACAAGTGTAACTAAATTAGTATGGTTCAAATTCTTCCCTGTAGGGGGAGAGCGCCTAAATCTCTGTTAAGGGAAACATGGGTTTGCAAGATACAAGAAGAAGATTAAGTTTAGTTTAAAGCCTCTCCTGTCGCATCTATACTATCATCATCAACTCTCATATCATCGGGGCAGCGTAGACCCGCCTTCCACGCGCCCCGACCACAGAAATGGATTACAAGTACAGGCGAGGACACCAGAAATGTGGAAATGACAACCTGGGGCATTTGGGAAAAAACTGTATAATGTTATCTAGCAGCATTAAAGTTCAAAACAGTCGTATACGTATTTTTAAAAAAGTAAAAATAAAAATACTAAACGTCTCTTCCTACCGCCTCGCATATTCTAACTGAAGAAAACTGAGCCGCTTAATAAATTACGTGATTCAGAGTCCAGAATCCTCTCCGATATGCCGTGCCTCTGTAAGTCCCAGGAGGAGTGGAGCACGTTTGTAAAATTTAATCAAGATCGATTTAAGAGCTCGGATGCATCATTAGGGTCGTAAATTGGCGTGAAAATGCCAACACATTGCACAGAGGTCTCTTATTTCAGGCTTAAGCTCTATTTCGTGCACATATCTACGTCATGAGATCCAGGTCTCTCCGTTCCTTCCGAAGGAAAGCATTCTCAGGGTAATGAGACATTTAAAAGTTCTTACGAAGGGAACGGATAAACAAAGGAATGAGGTAGGAATGAGGTAGTTAGGTACTGATGGCCCAGAGAAAAAAAATCTCCGCGCGGTGATGACGCTAAAGTGCGGCAAGGGGATGTTCACTTTATATACAGGTGTATTCCCTGAATACCATTTGCTATTGATGACGTGGCGAATGTTTGTACTATCCGTGACAAATTAGATCAGTTGGTGCAGATTCCTGCTATCGTGATTTATAAAACAAGTCTAATGAACACATTCATTGTATTAATCTGATAATAATTAGCATTAAATGTTATATTATTTTTAATTATGCTTACAACACAATGCAAAACTATGTTCGAAGTGTGCAGTACAATCTATAACCGCATGGCATTCGGCTGTTTCCTGCTTTCCCGCATTCCTATTTTCTCTGGGAGAACAATAGATGGATGGAAGTGTATATATATATATATATATATATATATATATATATGTTATAATTAAATCTTTAACATTGAGCAATGCAAGCTTAATATGGTATGATAAGAAAAATAAATGCCTGGACGGGATTCGAACCCGGATCTCTGAGTCTGTACCTCAGCGTGATATCCATTACACTACCAGGCGAATCCAATTCAAACATTTATTTTTCTTATATATGTATTATAATACATATATAAGAAAAATAAATGTTTGAATTGGATTCGCCTGGTTTCTTATATATGTATTATAATACATATATAAGAAAAATAAATGTTTGAATTGGATTCGCCTGGTAGTGTAATGGATATCACGCTGAGGTACAGACTCAGAGATCCGGGTTCGAATCCCGTCCAGGCATTTATTTTTCTTATCATACCATATATATATATATATATATATATATATATATATATATATATAGGGTGTTTCAGAATAAGTATTACATACTTCTAGCGGTTGTAGAGGAGGCTTAGTAGACAAAGTGTTGATAAGGAACCCATGTCCGTAAAATATCAACATCTCAATGTACTCTTCAAATGTATATTCGACCATCTTGTACTATCTCGTCCTGTACTGCTCAATGACTGACTGTCAACTGACGTGAACGCTGACTCAGCAGAACTGACTGTCGACACACGATATCAGCCAATTGTGTTTCCATCTTCACACTTATTTTACATCGAAATGGTACGTTTCCGGACATGGGTTCCTTATCAAAACTGTATCTACTAAGTCCCCTCTGTAATCCATAGAAGCCTGTAATACTTACTCTGAAACACAAGACACACACACAAGCCCATTGTGTTTCGATCTTCAAACTTATTTTACATCGAAATGGTACGTTTCCGGACATGGGTTCCTAATCTAAACTGTATCTACTAAGTCCCCTCTATAACCCATAGAAGCCTGTAATACTTACTCGGAAACACAACACACACACAAGCCATTGTGTTTCGATCTTCAAACCTATTACATCGAAATGGTGATCGGACATGGGTCCCTTATCCAAATCCCCTGTACAACCCCTAGAAGTCTGTAATACTTATTCTGAAACACCCTATATATATAGTAGATAAATAAATAGATGGGTATGTAGGTAAAGGTTTAGGCAACGACAGATAAAAAGACAGTCACGGATAGAAAAGGGATAAATGCAAATAAAAAATATATGCAGATAGATCGATATGCAGATAAACACAGACATATAGATAGATAAGGGCGGATAAAAGGCAGACAGGGATGTGCGAGTATTCAAGTTGCAGTCATTAATAAAAATATACTCTGCGTGGTATAAATATAAAAATAACTGGATATCGTGAGCAATGTTGGTGTGACGATATAACAGAAGTTGTTATAAAAGAGAAACGCTGCAATGCAATAAAATTCATGGAGCAAAACGAAATGAGAAAAAAAAATGGTCCATCTCTCAGATTCAGCAGAACTTTCTAACAGAGGCCAGTTATAGTCATTCCTCTTGCTTTCCAATCCAGCCTTCTCTTGTTAAATTCCGCGGTCTATTACTCTTTGTAGCTTCTCATTACAATTATAAAAAATTAACTATAATCATCATTATTGCAGTTGTTCTTTCTTTCTTTCTTTCTTTCTTCCTTCCTTCCTTTCTTTCTTCTTTCTTACTCTTACTTTAACCTCTTCTTTTACATGCTCCTCGCAGCCCAGTCCTTACAGTGAAATATATTGACTTAGACTTTCACGGCCGGAGTTACTATGATGATCTTGCAGAAGATTTCCGGGCTGTTGGCCGTGGTCTTGAGGCTTGTAGTTCCCCAACGTTTCGCCAGAGACTGCGTCCGGCATCTTGACAACCCTTGAGGATGCCGGACGCAGTCTCTGGCGAAACGTTGGGGATTTACAAGTCTCAAGACCACGGCCAACAGCCCGGAAATCTTCTGCAAGATCATCTTACAGTGAAACTTGCATCACATACATCCGTATTTGACCACACAAGGAACCAAATGAGAAATCAGCTCAATGCGGAGCCACTTTCGAGACAGCACGAAGACTTAAGACAAGGCACACCATTCACCTGTAAATTCATACTAAAAACGCGAATATCGTAGAGTAATTATAATGGGCCAAATTATGTTCTGGACTATTTGGATCAAACGTTGTATAGGAGAGGAAATCCCTGAAAAAAACTCATCCAGGAAACTTGTCCCTACCAGGGATCAAGCCCGAGACCGCTGCGAACGAGGAACAATATTTACCACTTATTATTAGACATAAGATGTTCAAACTTATAAAAAAATAACAAGTAGTCATACAAAGAAATGAATATTTGATACTCAATAGTAGATTATATAATATAAAAGCAATTAAATTGTTATGGGCATGTACGACGAATAAAAGAATAAAGGTTACCCAGAAAACATTGGAATAGTGTCCACCTGCAAGAAGAAGGAAAGGAAGACCTCGATACTCGTGGATGCAAGAACTAACTGGAATGAGAACAAGAGAGCTGGAGGGCATGGAGTGGATGGATAGAGACGAGTGGAGAAGGAAAATGAAACTTTAGGCACAGAAAGATGTGTAAACATTAAAAATTTGTATACAAATAAATAATTATCATCTTCACTATTATTATTATTAATATTATTAGTAGTAGTAGTTGTAGTAGTTGTAGTAGTAGTAGTAGTAGTAGTAGTAGTGGTAGTAGTAGCAGCAGTAGTAGAAATTATGGTATCTAGTAGAAATAATATTAGAAATAAGATTTTTTGATGCGTTCGACACGAATTTCAAGACAGAAAATATCAGGAAAAATACAATATGAGAAATTACGTAGATCGAAAAGGAACATATTAGAAACATTGAAGGAAAACTTTGAGTTGGTATGGATACATCATACGAATGGAAGAGATTAGAATAACACAGAAGGTCCTTAAAATGGGAGACGAGTAAGGAAGGGAAGAGGTAGATCAAAATAATGGATGGAATAAAAAGTATGGAAGCAGTAATTCTTAGGGAGACCAGCCTCATGGGCTAGTGGTCAGAGTTCCTGGCTACAGCTCATGAGGTCCCGGGCTCGATTCGCTGTCAGACCATAGGAATTTTTCCTGTGGTTGTCCATGGTCTCGAATTTAGGTTAAGCATAGGTTAAAGACTCTCCTGGCGTTTCATTATCATTTATCACCCATCATATCATCGGGGTAACGTAACTCCGCCTTCCAGGTGCCCCAACCTAAGGAATGGAATACAATTCAGCCAATGCCAGGGAGAAAACGAGAAATGCCATAAAAGAAGATGCGAGGATTCTATGATACCATGCCACCTATATAAATTGAAATAAATAAACGGAAATACACACAAATTATTGTTATGGTATCTAGGAGAAACACACACACACACACACATATATATATATATATATATATGTTGATTTTTTCCAAAAGAACATAAGAAATGCTTCAAAATAAAGTGAGAAGTTGAGTTCAAAGTAACTTAAATCACCATATTTGCAATGTAAAATATGTATTAGCCATTGATCAGACAGTGTAGCCAACTAATCGCAAAACCCGCTAACAAACAAGTTAACGTTAAGTAATCTGGTGTACACTAAACTTGCCTATTTTCTCTCCCTGACTTGTCCACCAATATAGGTGACTCCTAGGATAGAATCCCCTCATATGTAACTAAACATGTTGGCAACTGGCTCTAGTGGGAACGTGTGTTATCACATTGGCGAACATCACGTTAGCAGTCACTTATTCTTCGATCGAATGTTCACAGGTTGCACGGTGGGACATAATAGCCGAAGATGCATTAGACAGACATACTTGGCGACAAATTACTTTGGGTTGAAGTAGAACCATTGTACTGTGGAATAATCATAATAAAACTATTTTCTGTGATGATGTAAACTTTGTGAAACATGTTATACTAAGCACAGTCGGTAAAAGAGGAATGATGATGGAAATAATAAAGAAGAGGTACAAAAATTGGCTGGGTCACTGGCTAACAAGAAACTACCTGTTGAAGAATGAATTTAAAGGAATGATTGACAAAACAAATGACCGGGGGAAGAAGATTAAATCGATTACCGGTACATAAAAAAAACCATGTGCAGATACAAAAAGGAAACCAGAACGGAGAAAAGAGTGAAGAATTCCGAGTTTACAGTGAAGGACCCTCCCTTGAGAATGATTTACAAGTACTCTAAATATAACTATGGAATTTAATCAAGTAACAGTTTTTCATGAATCGAAAATGAAACTAGATGCGTTGTACTGTAGAAATATTAATATATAACAATAATTATTATTGTAAAAACTATAGAAAATCAATGACATTAAGAACGAAGGATTTGAAAACGAAGAGAATTGATTTAATTTCAAGGAGTAGTGTAATATAAAATATCATTTTGGAGACTTATGAAAAGAAATGTTTTCTCTTTGAAGTTCTAGAAGAAACTTCTATTTTTGCTTTAAAATACCAACATTTTATTACTAAATTATTAAAACCTATTTGAATTATTAATGTTAATACCGTTTGGAGACAGCGTCTATGGTGGACAGTATTCTATATTTCAGTATTGGATTTACAATTTAGACTGGAATTTTTCTCGATCCATATGTTGTTACGGTATGAAAAACGATCCACTAAACTCCTGGGGACAACTTAGCACTCTCTTGACATAAGGGATAGTAAAATCCGGTTAAGAAAATGCAATTCAACATTAAGGGGTTGCGTCACTTAACCACAAGACTCCCTGGGGTATTTTCTGCTGTTTTCTGATGGTCATGTTTTTTTTTCTGGGCTTTCTTTCTCTCACATTGCTTTTAAAACGTGTCCTACTTTCTTTTAAACACTTTATCAACTATTATAACAATCAGTGACGCTTTAGTTCGTTGTTACTACGCAACAAAACCTATACTTTATATTCTAACAAAACAGGCTATCAAAACATAAAATACAGGTTCAACAAAACGTAAAATACACTCTAATGACAATTGATACAATATAACAACAGTGTTTCTTGATTTGTCTTTTTTTTTCTCCTCCAAAGCCCATCAATTTCATTAAATACAATGGTGTGGCATAAGTCATGGTTGCAAGGGAGGGAGGAGAAATAGATTGGTCCAAACTAGGGTATACTGCTTAGTAGCATAGAAAAGTGATCCCACTACAGGCCTCATGAGGCCTTTGGGGTAGTGGGAGGTTGAGGCTCCCACTTTTTCTGGACAATCGGCACTTGATGTCAGCCTGGTTGTCAGCCGTGCGTAACGGCCGCCTTTATTCCCAGAACAAGCGTCTGGTACTCATTTCAGTTAGAGGCTGAGTCTACCCCAGGACCATGGTGCCGCCGCAGGGTTTGGGGCAGTTTAAAAATCCTGACCTCAACGGGACTCGAACCCTCGACCTTCTGGCTTGTAGCGCAGTGCCTTGCTTTTTTTTAATTCAATGCCCCACGTTGTCATTTCGACATTTCTGGCGTTCTCTCCTGGCATTGGCGTAATTGTAACCCACTTCTGAAGTTGGGGCGGAGTTACGTTGCCCGAATGATATGATGGATGAAGCGCCAGAGAGTTCTTAACCTAAATTCCAGACCATGGGCAATCACAGGAATAATCCCCTTTAAGGAAAAATTCCTATGGTTTGACCAGGAATCGAACCTGGGCCTCATGAACAGTAGTCAGAAACGCTGACCACTATCCCATGAGGCGTAGTAGTGTTTGAGATTATATTCTTAAGGTCTCGTATTCAAACCTCAGTTTCAACCCTTGCAACCATGTGCAGTGGTTAACTTATTTATGCCGCACCAGTATACTAAATATATAGCATATACTAAAATACTCTGAACGTAGATAAAATATTGTAGACAACACTTTACAAAATTAGGTTTAGTAACTCGCTGCTCTCCCTTCAGCCGTGTTTAACTTGAGCATCTCGTTACTAAACCTCTGCTTCTGTAACTAGTTATATTTCCTTATTCACACATATAAACAATATGACATGACTTACACCCAGTTCCAAGGTGCAAATTTAAAATCCCTCATCCCGCCGGAAATCGAACTCGAGTCGCGGGAGCGCAAGGTCTGACTACGCTACAGCGACGGACTGTCTTCCCAGTTGTCGAACTGTGGATATTTTATTTGAACTCGAGTAAATTTATAAACGGGTCAATACTATATTATTAAATGTACGCTAGTTATGAATTCCTAAATTAAAATTTAATCAAGTCCGTGGACGACCCTCCGAAGAGCCACTGCCGACTGAAATGATTTTTGCCACTGTCTAGCATGAAATATTACAGGTAATCATATGGTTAGTGTGACGCAGTCCCTCAATCTAGTTCCACTTTTCTAAACCAGATTTCTCTACTTTTCATATCAAGCAGCTACTCAATTGTCCCACTAAGCTGAGTGGTCCCAGTCCCAAGTGCTATATCGATTTAAAATTTTCTATGATAACTCACTGGCACTTTCGAACACATAGGTTCATGGCCGCGTGGACATAAGCTCTCCACACATTCCTATTCTCAGCTAATCATCCCCTGTATAATCTACTTCCCTCAAATTATGGTTAATGCTATTTTCCGTCTCATTACCGGTCTACCAACTGTGCGTTTTCCCTCTGTTTTTCTACAAGAAGCTTCAATGCCACTCTTTCATTCCACATTCGTGCCACGTGTCCTGCCTATGAGACCTAACTATTCTTATTATTTCCTATAATAATCATGTAGCTCACTGTTATGCAGTCTTCTCCAAAAAATCTAAGGTATAGCTAGGAATTGAATACGGAATCCCGGATATGCTATTTTGACATGCTAACACAGTTGCGGTCATAGGTTCTGAGTTAGTGATAAGGAACTAAATCATTGCAATATTGAAAAAATAATAAGTTGATGTCCAAACGAACTAAAGACCAATTTAAATAGGCAATTGGTTGCATTATAATCTATAAAGTCTGCGACCCTTGTCCATGACTTTCTGTATACGTTAGTGCATCACAAGAATGCGTGTCCATGGAGAAAAATAATGGAGGTCATTATCAGATGGCGACACAGTTTCATTATATTTCACAGAACAGAGCCAACATTTTCTTATTTTGATCAGAGTGACAAAGCACAAAGCTGCACGAGCTCTTAACTGTATATCCAATATTAAATTAACTTGACCACAAAGTGAAAAATATTATTGTTTGGTATGGTTTACATACCGTTATACGCTTACAGCTATTTTATTCCTAATTTTTTATGCATTTGATTGACAGTGAAGAATAAAATGTTAAAATATCAAAATAAGTACCTGTCCTCAACTAAATTCAATTTCTCTTTTTAAAAAAAAATTCAAGTAGTTAAAGGCCTTTTAGAAACATGTTCCATCTTCGACTTGTCATTTGGCATCTAATAATACAGAGTGTCTCTAAAGTCACTAATCTATATCAAAGATGGAAGACAATGCTTGAAAAATCAATGTTATTGTGAAGTTTTACACATTTTCTACTGTCTTTCTACATGACCGCCATCTAGGTGAAAACACACACTCCATCTTCAGCTGTGAAACGAAATGTAGACCATAACATTTAAACTGTAAAAAAGTTTACTGCTTCTATGATACGATTCAATAAATCACGCAGACGTGATAAGGACGTTTTTCGTAGAATTTTCCATACAGTGTTGCGAGGGACTTTCAACTCCCTACTGAGGCGTCGAGTTGATGCGTTCGGACTATCAGACGCAATTTGAACCTGCTGCTGTTTTTTCTGATATGCGTGATAGTGCATGAGGTGCCTCATCACACACACACACACACCACACACACACACACACACACACACACACACACACAGACACAGTCGGTACGCTTAAATTTGTTTATAAGCAGTTGGGGTTGTTTTACGTAATTATGGGTAAATTCAGCTCTGGCTTCTTCATATCACAATCCGCGTATCCGTGCACAACTAATGGTAACCCGTTATTCCGTGCTAAACATATTGCACTAAGCGAAACGTGTATGCAAAGAAAAGAAAAAAAGTGATGATTTCATGGAAATGGGTAATGATTTTAGAGATATCCTGTATTTGGTACCAAATAACATACCGTATCCGTGCACAACTAATGGTAACCCGTTCTTCCGTGCTAAACATATTGCACTATGCGAAACGTGTATGCAAAGAAAAGAAAAAAAGTGATGATTTCATGGAAATGGGTAATGATTTTAGAGATATCCTGTATTTGGTACCAAATAACATACCGAACATGGAACATGTTTCTGAAAGGCCTACATGATTTTAACTACTTGAGAACTTTTTTACAACAGACATTCTTTTTAATTGAGGACGACAGATATATCATGTACTTATTTTAATATTTTATTACATAACCTCAACTGTGATATACAACGAATTATTGAAGTATTGAGTGGAATAATAGTCTATAGCTATCAAAGCACCGACTCCTCAGGGCCGAAGGAATCAGTTCCATATTATCAAATTCAGAAAAATATTGATAATGCTAATAATGAAATCGATTATAAATCATTAATAATAATAATAATAATAATAATAATAATAATAATAATAATAATAATAATAATAATAATATTGATAATAATAATAAATCCACTCAATAAACTGTCTAACCTCTCATCTTACAGGTATGTTTTACATGCCACACGCGCAACCAGGGCCTTACAGGGGGGCGACTTGTAGGGAGAATGATTTTAAACTGTGGATCATATCACATACTTTTTTTGACAACACAAGAACATGGAGGGCCTCCCCGAATGAGTGATCAGCTCAAAGTCAGAGCCTCCTCCAAGGTATCACAACATTAAAACGTAACAGATAATTCACACACATATTCATACTAAACATGGCGAATATGATATTGATGATTATGATGGCAAGAAGGTGTTCGGGACCGTTTGGGCCTCAACGTTTCCTGACATTAGTCTTACAGATAAGGAAAAACCGCGAAAAAAAGAAAAAAAACATTCGGGAAATTTGCCCCGACCGGAGATCGAATCCGCTGCTTAAGAGGCAGCGACGCTACTCCGAGACCACAACGGTGGACAATGAATATGAATAATAATAATAATAATAATAATAATAATAATAATAATAATAATAATAACAATAATAACAACAATAATAACAACAACAATAACAACAACAATAACAACAATAATAACAACAATAATAATGAATATAATAATAATAATGAAAATAATAACAATAATGAATAAAATAATAATCATGAACATAATAATTTCTCTTTTACTTAGCCACTCCCTTCTATAGTTAAATTCACGTATCCCTCGCTTCTTAGCCTTTCATAAGTAATGCCACGAGTGATTTCCAATTTATCTAGAGAATTTGGAAATCAAGAGTGGCATTTGTTAGGACTATTTAACGAATAAAATTAAGCTGTTTACTCACAAATCATTATTTAACTATAGTTACTTTAAAATATTTATATATTTAATGTAAACGGCGATGTTTGAAAACAAATGAGAAACGATAGGTACGCTTCATCTGCTTCTTTTGTTTATCACTGCTACAAAATCATACTATTTATTGCCAAAGGAACGCAATATTGTAAGAATGCTCTCTAGTAGAGAAAAAATGAAACACATCAAACTGTATATTAATTCATTTCTGATGTCGTATGATGTAAATATGACAATTATATTTTTCTGGATTATTACCTGGGAAAAATACATTTAAGAAAGTGCAAACAGTGGTTTCTTTTTTGGTGGTATAATAAATTGCTACAAATGTTTTATATTAACTCCTGCAAGCGCTATGTGCACTATATATACAATCTGGTAGCCGTATTTCTCACAGGCTCAGTCACTGCAAAATAATGGTCAGACCTGTTCAGAATATTAAAAAGGAGGAGCTTTCTTTAATATGGTAAATATAACACTGATAAATATTTCGTGAAACACGACTCTGATTGGTTGTAAAACAGAAATCATTGAAACGTGATTGGTCATTGACTCCCATTTGGGGCATGAGTTAATAGTCAAGAATAAGACCTTTCAGAATGAAAATCTGGATAACACATACTAATTCGACCTCATAAGTGAGCAGCTCAATACCAAGGCCAACTCCGAGACAGCAGGAACATTTAAGACAAGACACACAATCCACTCATATATTCAAAACATGAGGACAGAAAACCTCCATACCCTGCACAATTTGTCCCTACCGATCATATACATCTGGGCCTCTGCGCTTGATGTGAAAATGCTCTTTAACAGGGGAACTATGGAAAACTTATTTTTTTTATGAAGAGAAGGACTTCAATTATATTTATTCTATAACCATTAGTTTATGTTATTTAGAGAAGATTTTCTTGATTATGTGATTAATTATTTTGTGAAGCATGATAAGAAAGCAGCCGTCAGTAATTGAAATAAACTATTTGAAATGACTTTAAAATGTTCACTGTGAGGTCACAGTGCATGTGTCAAAGTGCATGTTAATTTAATTTGCAGAAAACAGGCCACGCCGCCTGGGGGTAAACATACATATCATCAAATGAATGAAATCATCTACTTCCCAACGGACAGTCTTGCAATAAAAACAAACTTCTGCACTTTGTATAATAAAAACCATTGGAATAGCCAAGCGTTCAGAAGAAAATATACATATTTATTCTAAAGAAAATTTCGCAAATAGGAACACGTCTAAAAGAGCCAAATTCATAGCAATACGTATATGGCTGGTTGAGAGGACAAGTAAACCAAGTTCAGCAAAAACAAAATATTAAGTTATTAACCCAAAAATTGTTCTAATGAATAATTTAAAACTCTGTTTGCAATTATATTTTACATGTATACTTAAACTGTGGTTATGGTTAAATGTAGTTAAAATTATTCCAATAGTAATTTTTTCCATGATATCCTGTGGTGGAGTGCCTTACGACCTTAAATGACCCCGAGAGCTATGCTTGCGGTAGCATTGCTGCCGAAAGGGTTACCCAATGCCGGGCAGGTCGAACGCGATAAGACAGGCGAAAAAAAGTACTTTCATCGAAAGAGCAACGATCTTTCGCCGTAAAAATACAACGTCAAGAAACGCGAACATGGGTTCCATTGGAGTAAATTTTCCGGAGATAAAATAGTCCCTCATTCGGTCACCGGGCGGGGACTACTTCAGGGAATCAATGACAAAGGCTCAAACACAGGGACATGTTCCTAGGAGCATGCAATGTTAGGGCATTATGTAGTAGTGGGGCACTAGAAAAATTAACGCAGGAATTAGATAAATCACCCTTGGATACAGTCACTTCACAGAAGTTAGATATCCAGGAGAAGGTAGTCAGGAATCAGGAAGCTTTACATTATTCGTTCACTGCGATGGGACATGTGGCACGAATTGGGAAGAGGGACATGGAAGCTTCTTGTAGGAAAACCAATGGGAAAACGTCCAGTTGGTAGACGAAGAATAAGATGGGAGAATAATATTAACCATGATTTGAGGGAAGTAGAATATTGGAAAACATTAGCTCCAGATAGGGAAGTGTAGAGAGCATATGTCCGCGCGGCCATGAACCTATGTATTCATAAGTGTCAGTGTGTTAGAGTTATCGTTTTTCTTTTTTCATGAAATAGGGTTAGCACAGTTTTAAACTTGATTTACTTGTTCTCTGAACCATTCATATATAAACGATACCCTTAAGTGGTTACCTACAGTAAGCAATCACTTACATGATTTTTATTTGATGACAAAACTTATATTTGTTCAAAATGCAAGCACTTATAATGACTAGAGACATGGTAAAGTGCAATGATGGTACTTTATTTTCGATCCAGGAAGCAGTGAGCGTGTTATTACGATCAATTTATTGTTTTAGCGAATAATGTATTAAAAGTTTAGAATGATTATTCAACTCATGCCCCAAATCGGAGTCAATGACCAATCACGTATCAATGAATTTTGTTTTACAACCAATCACAATCGTGTTTCACCTCGATATTTATCTACTTCTATCATATTAAAGCAATCTCCTCCTTTTTAATACTCTGAACAGATGAGAGCATTATTTTGCAGTGACTGACTCTCGAACAAATACGTTGAATATAGCAAATAATGAATAGATTCCTTCGAACTACACATTTGTTAATTGTGTGTTCAACAATTGTGTTTTTAAATAATGATTTTATAGATTTGTTTCCTAAAAACAATTAATAACATATAAAGTTGTTTATAATATACAGTTTGATGTGTTTAATTTTTTCTCCACTAGGGTGCATTCTTACAATATTTCGATCCTATTTGACAAAAAATAATATGATCTAGTTGCAGTGGATGAACAAATGAAACTAACCAAACATTCCTCATTTGTTTTCAAACATCGCCATTTACATTAAATATATAAATATTTTAAAATAACTATATTTAAATAATGATTTGTGAGTAAACAGCTTAATTTTATTCGTTAAATAGTCCTAACAAATACCACTCTTGATTTCCAAATCCTCTACATAAATTGGAAATCACTCGTGGCATAACTTACGATAACTATGCCAAAACGAAAGCAATTTAGTAATCCGGAGAGACTGGCTCTGCGAGAATTGAAATTAGCACTGTACTACTAGTACAAGGGGGATGCCTCAGCGTAGTTGGATAAGACAATACGCTACAAGCCGGAAGGTTGGAGGTTCGAGCCCCGGTGCGGTTAGAAATTTGAAACTGACGTAAAAACCTTATGGCGGCATCATGGCCCTTGGGTCGACTCAGCCTCTAACGGAAATGACTAAGAGAAGCTTGTTCTGGAAATAAAGGCAGCTGTCATGCAGGGCTGCCAACTCGGCTGTCTAGAAAAATATGAGCCTTAACCTTGTACTATCCCAAGGAACTCCTAAGACTTACAGGGGGATCCCTTTACTTTCTCTAGTAGTGCATTTAAAACCCAATACCGTTTCCCTTCAACAAATGAAAAGTGCATGGAGAAAACTGTGATGGGGTACAATACGAACTTTGAGGATTGCCAGGTAAACATTACAATTCTGAATTTACTATTTACTACATCTATCATCATCATATATTCGTATGTGCTTTACAGAACTCAACAAATTAAAACATATATATATATATATATATATATATATATGTATGTATGATAAGAAAAATAAATGCCTGGACGGGATTCGAACCCGGATCTCTGAGTCTGTACCTCAGCGTGATATCCATTACACTACCAGGCGAATCCAATTCAAACACTTATTTTTCTTATATATGTATTATATCTCCATTATTACTAGATGTCGCGAGAACACTATATATATAATATATATATATATATATATATATATATATATATATATATATTGTTCATCTTGCTATCATGAGTTTAACCTTAAGTGGTTAAAGACATTCGCATTATTCCGAACTAAGTTGCAGTTGTAAAGTAAACTCACCATTGCATTTTCATTGGTCGAATAACAGTTTTACCTTCAAGCGCTATCTAACACTCGAAATAAAGGACATAAAACAATCAAAATATGCTATCTAGCACATATCTATGTAATTTACATGTGAGAATCTTTAAATACATTACTACAATTTCAATAAATGAAATAAGCATTGTTTTATTCTTATGCATACGAAATGCAGAATACGTTGGAATTTCAGTTGTTTCAAAAAGGCCGCCTCTGTAGAATTTTTTTAAACATTGGAAAGGAAAACAATTGAAAATCGGCGATAAATTAATTATTTTAAAGTTTTCAAACAGTTTAGTGAAACATATCCTACATTAGCCATTGAGGATGAGGTAAAAATAACAGCAGAATTTAGAGGTGAGTCAGCATGGAGCATAAATTCTGCTCGTTATGAAATTGTACCAGTAAATAAAGGATACCGATCGGCATAATGGAAAAAGCATAAAAGTCTGATTAGGTAGGCACATATATATTTTTTTTGTCATAAATAAATAAGAAATGGAGGAAATTCCTTTTTTTTTATACCATCTTATCTTGTGTTCAGTCATATTTCCCGTAAAACACAATTTTTTCCCTAAGAACAATGGTTTTATCAACGACAGTTACATACACAATTCAGTTATAACAGCTGTACCGCGTTCCCCAATAGACAGAATAATACCTTACGCAAATTTGTTTATAGTAAAACTGAAACTTAGCTCGGAATTAATATAGGATACAAGTGTGAGACTATAAATGAGAGAGGTACTCATATATAAGTACTGTTTATGAATCCTGCTCTAAAGCTCAAAAACTCTCACGAAGGAAAATGTATATTCTCTCAACATTATCTTCTTAGAAGTCACTTAAACACACTTTATTGAATAAAACTAGAAAATAAACTATTTTAACATTTTATAAAGTAATGGCAGTTCCATCTCTTATTTATGGATGTGAAACCTGGACATTAACAAAGGCAGATAGTAAACAAATATGCAGATATGAAGATGTTGAGAGCAATAGCAGGATACCAAAGGACCGATAAAAAGAAAAACGAAGATATAAAAACAGAACTTAATATATTTAATCTCTGTGAAAGAATAAAATACTATCAAAATGCTTACCTTCAGTACGTATTACAAATGAATGAACAGAGCATACCAAGAAGAATGTACAATTATAAACCAAAAGGGAGAAAATTGTTGGGAAGACCATTGAAGAGATGGAAGGACCAATTCGACCTATAATGAGATCGGGACAGACCATTGGGCTTAATCCTTGTTGTTGATGATGATGATGATGATGAGAAGACACTTATAGCTCATAAGATCAAAAATTCCCTTCTAATTGTTGATTTTCCAATTATTTATTTGTTGTAATTTTGAAAATTATTTTAAAATGATTCCTGCTCTAAGGTAATAAACACCACTGTAAGCATAAAATGTATCATGTTATAACCAGGATTTATATTTATTAGGATTCAAATTTATGTATGTAAGACCGAAGTTTAATTTAAAACAATATAAATTATCGCCTCACAGCATAAAATTATTTCTAATATGCAAATGTATGTTCCTAAAACTCAAAATAATCTGATATCGTATAAATTTACAAATATAAATTACATCAGAGAATTCAAATGTATATCCCTAAAATATAAATATATCTCAATCTTTGTCTTAAAAAAAACAACTTACCAACTCAGATCATTCATTTTTAAGTTCTTGAAACAAAAAATATCTTAACACGAAAATGTTTCTCTCTAAAACCAAAATGTTTGAATTTATGTCCATAAAATACAAATTTATTTCGTACTATTCAAATTTATGTACACAAAACCGAAATTTATATCAGAGAATGCATATTTATGTCCCTAGAATTCCCCTATAACTCAAATTTACCTCATAGTATTAATTGTTTTGTCACTAAAAATAAATCTTATCATTTAAAGATTTATACTTATACCCAAATTTATCTCTGAAAACTCAAATGTATTACCTTAAGATAACTTCTAACAGCCAAATGTACATCAAAGCATTGCATTTAAATTCCTAAAACACAATTTACTTGCTACCTTAAGATAACTTCTAACAGCCAAATGTACATCAAAGCATTGCAATTTAAATTCCTAAAACACAATTTACTTGCTGATATTCAAATTTCATACCATCTTTAAACCCCAAATTTTCCTCAGAGCATTGAAATGTATGTATCTAGGACTCAAGCTATCTCACATACACAACTTAATGTTTATAGAACATAAATACAACTTATAACACTCAAATTTACATCTTGAAAATAAAATTTACCTTATAAAATTCAAATATATTACGTCAAATCCAAGTAAGTTCATAGAAAAATTAAATTTACCTCCATTTTTTTCTGTGTTACATAATCATTCGCGTATTTCTTGCCCCGCTGTAAAATTGATTGGACTAAGTTTTTGTGATCATCTATTAAAAACAGTTGAAATTTCTTCAACACATTCATCAGACTTAGAACATAACGTTGCACGTGTAAAATATGCACAAGTGCACTTTCAACTTGATTTCCTCTGGGACAGATTAAAACAAACAGAACTCCGACCTCGCTCCACTTCTTTCTTCCACAAATGTTCACTATAAATTCCAATTTGTGTTCATATGTACCAAATGGAGAAGACTGAATGATCTTTATGGGAAACGAGACATAACAAGAAGAGTTAGGTCTCGTAACTCTGATGGACAGAACATGCGACACGAATGGGGAATGAAAACTCTTAGGAAACCCAGAGGGAAAGTACCCAGTAGGGAGACAAAGAACGAGGTGGGAGAATATTAACCATTTTTTGAAAGTAGTAGGTTATACAGCGGATGATTGGAGAAACTTCAGCTCAGGGAGGGATGTTTAGAGAGCTTATGTCCGCGCGGCCATGAAGCTACGGTTAGATGTGTCAGTGAATTAGTTAGTTCGTATGTACGAGTACCAACATTTCGTTGATTCTCCTTCTATCAATTTTATTTTGCAAATTTATTTATCAAATTTAATTGTTTATGATTTTATTTTAATTTACACAAATTAAATTATCAAAACACATGACAACACGCCCAGGCTGTTATTATTATTATTAGTGTTATTGCTGTTATTATTATGTGTTATTATTATTATTATTATTATTACTACTACTACTACTACTATTAGTAGTAGTAGTAGCAGCAGTAAGGATTAAATCTAAATCTGAATTACCCTCACGATTAGTCATTCGTGGTTGGAAAATATTTAAATTACGCTGAGCAACAAAAATATACTTTTTTTTTTGTTCTTTCTCCTGAATTCAAATATGATATCTGTTTTTCTCCATCACGCAAGGTTGCCGAGAGACAGGTTTTTTATAATTTCAAACACTTTAATATTTTCTACATTCATAACTACACACTATTCGAATATTCGGACTCACCTAGAAAGTAAGAAATGGCGATTTTCTGCTATATTTCGCCTGTGAAGCATCCCTCGATGGTCCAACAATAATCGGCCAGCATATTAGGATTCCATTTTGCCTTGATATCTCTTTTCCATAACTCAAATCTCCTGATGAAAGTGTTCCCCGTTTTATTTTACAATGGACAAATGGACGAAAAAACGTTTATTAAAAATAATTATTTATATCCATTAATTGGAATTGAAATAAAAAAACTGTGGGTGATGGAGAAATTCCGAATACATATTTGAAAACATGATGCAAAACTGTATTATGTATAGCTATTGGTACTCATGAGACAAAAATCATGTTGACCAGTGTTATTAGACATGTTTTAGTATTAAGCAAACTAATTTTAAAATATATTGTACGTAATATTTGTTATGAAGAATATGTTTATAACTGAATTGCCAGTCGCCTATATCAAGGTTATAACCTTCATTTTTTTCCCCACCAAGTTAAGTTTTACACGGGAAGTAGTTGTTAATGGCAGGCGAGTCTTTGCTCTGTATAAACATCAAATTTTAAAAAGAAGTGTTATAATGTTGTTTTGAGCGGCTATTCAATTACATTATGAAAACTGAGACCAAATTTACGTTGTTGATAGTAAACCAGTAATTATTATGTAATTGCTATTTAATGTTTTAAATATTACCTTTATTTTTTATTTACATTTTAGACATGTTCCATCCATCCATAGTAATTCTGCCCGAAGGCAGATCCTTCATGATTTAGTAATTCAGGGTCTTTGAAAGATACTATACACTAGGGCCGTCCAAATTAAGGCCCGCCATCACTTTCTATCCGACCCCTATAGGCGTGTAGCATTTCATTAAATTAAAATATGCTAAGGGCAGGCCTATAATATTAGTCCATCAGGAATGGAACAAAAACTTGTGAAATATGTTATAACAACTTAACAAGGAAAGTAGCAAAATCAACACACGCTTATAATAATAATAATAATAATAATAATAATAATAATAATAATAATAATAATAATAATAATAATAATAATAATAATAATAATAATAGCAATAATAATAATTAATAATAATCCATCCATAGTAATTCTGCCCGAAGGCAGGTCCTTCACTGCAATATTTTCATGATATGCTTGCAGCTTTACTAGGGAATTGTAGGTGTGGTAGTTAATAATAATAATAATAATAGTAATAATAATAATAATAATAATAATAATAATAATAATAATAAATAAAGTTGTATGTCATGCAAAAAATGACGAGACAGACTCCCAAGAAGAATACAATAATGGGTACCACTTGATAGAATAAAAAGACAACGGCCAAAAATGACGTGGATTGATGATATTTGAGCAGAATGTGAGGAAAGGATATGACGATGGAGATTGGGATGGTAAGAGATGTGGAGGAGAATACAGTATATTAATTGGACGCAGGAATATGTTGTGAAACCTGCTAAATAAATAATAATAATAATAATAATAATAATAATAATCCACAACAGCTATAATAGGGCCTATGGCCCGCGCTACCTTCATGTTTGGCCCGCGATACAAATAAGTTTGGTCGGCTCTGCTATGTACATCGTGTTCACACTAGAGATATCGAGAAATAATAACCGGAGAGAATTTTATTATTATACGTATAACACAAGATGCATGTAGGCTCTCCAAGATTTGTTTTTAAATACTAGAAATCTAAATGACAAACAATGAAGATTGAAGAAATTAAATTACCGTACGTATCAATAAGTAGGTGCGCACATTTTCTTTGTAAGACGAAGTGGAGCTCTCTCTGAAAGAAATGAGATGTTAACTGCAATTGGGGATGGGGGCAATTTTCTCACCATCTTTTTCCATTTAACTATTTTTGTCCCTTTCCCCTCCTTTTCTATTTTTGTGTGTTTTTTTTTTCATATTTTCAGATATTATTACATATTTTAATATTGTCAATACATAGGAAAATAAAATGAAAAACAAAAAATGTCATTTAACCCTTAAATTAGCAAAACACTTATTTCTCGTGTCACTTATTTAAATGTGGCGGACCGCAGTGAAAACGAAATGGTGCGTAACTGTTATTATTAGGTATACTGTGAAATTCTAAAAAAAAGTAATCTCTTCTCGTTAGTTTTCATCTGTTTTTATTAAAATTATTACATGAATGAAACCAATTAATGTATCTTTTAGGATACATTTTAAATTTAAGAGTTAATTTACTTTATAATAATAATAATATAATAATAATAATAATATTATTATATAATTATTATTATTATTATTATTATTATTATTATGCTTATTTTAGCTGGCAGAGTTAAGGCCATAAGGTCTTCTCTTCCACTCAACCAGCGAATAGTAAAATTATATAAAAATTATGTATTTATTACAATTTCAAGATATTAAAATATAGACTAAACAAAAGACAATGCTGATCTGATCTAATACTACCTAATAATAACAAAAACATGGAATATAATAAAATTAAAATAATATGAAATAAAGTAAGTAAAGCTTCCTATATGATTATTTACAAAACGCTGAATATAGTTGTGCAGTTAATGTTTTCATTGTGTCGAACTTAAGATGTCAGTTAATTTGGATTGGTTTATTATTATATATAAGTTTTCTCATTAGAGGATTGCCTCAAGAACAAAGTGATACAGACAATTTTTGAAATTGACGAAATACATTTTGTAAATACATTTAAAAATTTAATTGAAGTATACATACTATAAAGTAGAAATTTTGTAAATATGGTTTCTTAAAATTGAAATTGGTCCTCTAATGGCAGCGATGGCAATTTTAGAAAGATACACCCTGTCCAAATCTAAGGAATTCCAAAATTTAGCTAAGAATCCTGTGACATACTATCTAATTGGTATTTATCTTTGCAATAGGCAATTGTTGGCTCATATATGGCTTTGTTTTCATAGTCAACTTCCTCAGGTTGGCCACTATGAGTCTCAAAACGGATTGTGGGATCTAATATCATACCAATTTTAGAAGCTGGTCTAAATGCAATAATATCTATTCGTCTGTTACTTCCATTAGTGGCCACACCATGAACTTCCTCATAAACTGTGTATCCATAATGTCGCAAGACTTCTGCCATCATATTTCGAATAGTGTCGTGCCGAACGTTTCTCAGTGATTCTCCAAACGGACAAGACCCCAAGGGTTTCGTGCTCTCTGCCACGTCTATAGAGGGCATCGTCCCTAGACCTGCCGGCAAAGAACGCACCGCCGATACATTGGTTTGCATTTTAATCGCTTCTCTCCATTCGGAACAAGACAATCCCTGATGATCACGAATCCATTGATTTGCTGTTGTATACGTATTCATTGTAGAGAACAACGCCTTTTCATTCATGAAGAAGTTGACTCCAGAGAACTGCTTCTTTGTCTCCTAGTTGTTTCCTGAGTTTCCTTGCATCTGGTAGAAGACTTCGAGTGTTAATATTGATGTCACTAGGTTCAACGTTAAGGTCTATCACACAATGTAAACTTTCCTCTTTTAGGTTTCGGAGAGTAGTTATATATATATTATTGTCATAAGTAATGCCACGAGTGATTTCCAATTTATCTAGAGAATTTGGAAATCAAGAGTGTCATTTGTTAGGACTATTTAACGAATTAAATTAAGCTGTTTACTAAAATATAATTATTTGAATATAGTTACTGGTGTTTTAAAATATGTATATAGTTAATGTAAACGGCGATGTTTGAAAACAAATTAGAAATGTGAGGTTATGTATATTCACTGCAACTCGATCATATTATTTATTGCCAAATAGGATCGCAATATTGTAAGAATGCACTCTAGTGGAGAAATAATGAAGCACATCAAACTATTATAATCAACATTATAGGTCAATCATTTATATTTTGAATAAACAACTCAGTAAAATCACTGAATCTAATCATTATTTGCTATATTCAATGTATTTGTTGGAGAAAAATATGGTCTAACCTGTTCAGAATATTAAAAAAGAGGAGCTTTCTTTATTACAAAAGCAGGAGCTGATAAAGAGAAATCGATAAAGAGCGAGGTGAAACACGACTGTCTTTGGTGTAAACAGAATTCATTGAAACGTGGTCATTGAGTACAATTTGCGACATGAGTTTAAATAGTCTTGGTGAAGAATGTGACAAATGTTTATATGCTGTAATTTTGTTTCCCACGTTGCACAAAATAAACCAAGTCCTTTATTCCGTCATTCAGTATATAACATGTGATCAGGGACATCCATCGGAATATGTAACATTTCTTTAAGTCCATTTCTCAAAAGTTTATCACAGTTTTATGACAGTTTCTGACACGACTGAGAAGTGAGTTCCATACTCTAGTCATATACATTGTGTAAGATTCAGAGTATAGACATGTCCTGTGCTGTGGTATTAAGAGTAAAGAAGAGTCTTGTGATCTTGTTCCTAAATTGTGATGAGCTGATAAATTTTGAAAACGCGTTGATAAATAACTTGGTAAGTATGTGTGCAACTATTATAACAATCAGTGATGCTATAGTTGGTAGTTACTAGGCAAAAAAATATAATTGATATTCTAACAAAACACCCTATCAAAACATAAAATACAAGTTCAACAAAACTTAAAATACCGGTACACTTTAATGATGATTTCGTATAAATACGTAAGTAAAATTTCCTTGTCTTTTCTGAAAGTATATTAATAGTAGCATCTTAGACTGCTTTTAAAATATTTCCTGATGAACCGTGAAAATCACCTTGTACTCCCATTTTTACTTCAAATTCGCATATTATGAAACTAGCACCCAAAATTGCAGAATATGACAACAATGTTTGTTGATTTATCGTGTTTTTTTCCTCAAAACCCACATTACTTTTCTCTAAACATATCGTTTCCGCAATAAGTACATTAATTAAATTTACTAAATATACAACATATACTAAAATACTTTTGAAGTCAGATGAAATACTATAAACAACACGTTACAATATTAGGTTCAGTACTCGCTGCCCTCGGTCGTGTTCTAACTTTAGCATCTCGTTACTGAACCTGTAACTAGTCTAAATAACTATTGTAATATCCAATATATTACATTATATTATTTTATGTCCACCGCTGTGGTCTCATCATCATTCTTCACCGGTGTGGAAAGCAGCGGGAAGCTATCACACCTACAAATTCCTAGTAAAGCTGCAAAGCATAGCATGAAAATGCTATCATTGCAGTGAAAGACCTGCCCTCGGGCAGAATTACTATGGATGGATGAATATTATTTTATCAATATTACATTAACTTCTCGTCAGCTAGCCATGAATATGGGAGTAGTGAACATGCCTGCTTTCAGTGAAATCAGTGGTCCCAAGGTCTGTGGTCTGCCTTGTTACGGACCGGGCCCGGGTTAGATTCCAGTTCGGGACAAGTTTCCTGGGTGAGTTCCTTTTCGGGGTTCTTTCTCACATGTAAGACAAATGCAAGAAATTTTAAGGCCAAACGGTCCCCGAACATAATATGGCTAGGTTTAAGGTATTTCTTGGCGCACCATTATTATCGTGACTCATCATATCATCGGAGAGAGCAACCCCACCTTCCAGGCGCCCCAACCTCAGAATGAGTTACAATTACGATAATGACAGGAGAGAACACACAGAAATGTCGAATGAAAACCTGGGACATCGAATAAAAAAATTGTAACAGTGACTATTTAACTCATGCCCCAAATGGGAGTCAATCAGCAATCACATTTCATTGATTTTTTTATTTACAACCAATCACAGTCGTTTTTCACATCGATTTTATCAATTTAATTTTATCACTTTAAAATCAAGCTCCTCCTTATAACATTCTGAATTGGTCATAGCATTATT
Organism: Diploptera punctata; assembly: GCA_030220185.1. Taxonomy (NCBI): domain Eukaryota; kingdom Metazoa; phylum Arthropoda; class Insecta; order Blattodea; family Blaberidae; genus Diploptera; species Diploptera punctata. The sequence goes on along the minus strand of JASPKZ010000422.1, from coordinate 408,157 downwards.
TTGGAGTGACTGCATGTGGCTATGATTATATATATGTAGTGCATGAATGTAAATACATAGTTCTTGCGGGATATTATATAAAGACATTTGTAGCAATTGATTATACCACAAAAAAAAAAAAAAGGAACCACTGTTTGCACTTTCTTAAACGTATTATTTACCAGGTAATAACGTTCCAGAAAAATATAATTTACATATTTAGGACATCAGAAATTAATAAATAAACAGTTTGATGTGTTTCATTTTTTCTCCACTAGGGTGTATTGTTACTATATTGCGATCCTATTTGGCAATAAATATATAATCGAGTTGCAGTGGATGAACAAATAAAACATAACTAAACATTTCTGATTTGTTTTCAAACAACGCCGTTAACATTAAATATACAAATATTTTAAAATGACTATATTTAAATAATGATTTGTGATTAAACAGCTTAGTTTTATTCGTTAAGTAGCCTAACAATGCCACTCTTGACTCTTGATTTCCAAATCCTCTAGATAAATTGGAAATCACTCGTGGCATTACTTTTGACTTTTACATAGTGACATCAGAGGTGTTCCACAATGTATTTTAAAAACATTGACTTCCAATTGTTCAAATAAATAACAGTTATGGGCTATAAAAAGAAAGAACACTTTTTGTTCTTTTGTGACTTAGCCTTTTTCCTTTATTTTTTTATCATGAAATTGCTACTAAAAATCCTGAGACTATTAATAAACAACACAAAACTACGCTGTATGAACAGTGACTCATGTTCTGGGCATCATTATGTTATTTGAGAGAGAATTGAATTTAAAATAAGGTATAATATTTAAACTAATCAAAGTAATTTTTTTTTCATAATGAATAAAACAATTTTTATAGGTTATGATGATCTTGAAGAAGATTTTTGGTCTGTAGGCCGTGGTCTCGAGGCTTGAAATTCCCCGATGTTTCGCCAGAGACTGCGTCTCAAGGGTTGTCTTGAGACTGGCAAGGCGGATATAACATGCACACACATCGCGGCGAAGGTATAAATAGGACAGAGAGTGGACAAATTGCCAGTCCCAAGACAACTCTTGAGGATGCCAGACGCAGTCTCTGGCGAAACGTCGGGGAACTTCAAGCCTCGACACCATGGCCTACTACAGCAAGGAAATCTTCTTCAAGATCATCATAGCAACTCCGGCCGTGAAAGTCTTAAGTCACAACAATTTTTATAGGGTCTACCATTATAGGTTAACATTCTTACCGAAATTAGAGTACAGATAGGACAGTGAAAGTTAAATCTGAAAAGCTTTCCATATTATTATTCAACATAAAGGATACAGTTATCCACATTACAACCTCGCTCTAGAGCATCGTTTCTCAACCTGTGGTTGCGAACCCCCAGGGGGTTCGCCAATACTTTTCCGTAATGCCGGGTTTTGAGGTTAGTCTATTATTGTTTTCATCATTGCAATAATAATAATAATAATAATAATAATAATAATAATAATAATAATAATAATAATAATAATAATAATGTATCTTGCAAGCCCATGTTTCCCTTAACAGAGATTTAGGCGCTATCCCCCTACAGGGAAGAATTTGAACTATACTAATTTAGTTACACTTGTTTTCGTGTAGATGTAATTTCAGTGGTCCGTGGTCAGCGTTCCACCTCATACTGACATCTAGGAAACCAAGGTAGTACTAGGACGGGAAAATTCGATAAATTTTGCTTAGAGGTATTTTCATTCAGGCTTAAGGATCTTTTACGAGCCTGAAAATCTTCAGACTCGGGACCCACGGCTTAAAGTCCCTCCCGGAGGACTTGCTCCTTGGATTTTTCCATCCTAAAAAACCATCGATCCCGGCCGGGTTTGAACCCGCGACCCTCGGGATCAGAGGCAAGGAGCATAACCACTAGTCCACCGCGGCCGATTAATAATAATAATAATAATAATGGTAATAATGAATATTTTAAAATTAAATTAACCTTATAATGCCCCTTGTTACATATGTGTAACATCGGGAATTTATCATAAGTAATGCCACGAGTGATTTCCAAATTATCGATAAATTCACGACTCACGAAGTGAGGAGTGAATTTATATAGAGAATTTGGAAATCAAGAGTGTTATTTGTTAGGACCATTTAACGAATAAAATTAAGCTGTTTATTCACAAATCATTATTTAACTATAGTTATTTTAAAATATTTATATATTTAATATAAACGGCGATGTTAGAAAACAAATGAGAAACGATTGGTACGCTTCATTTGCTTCTGTTGTTCATCACTGCAACCAGATCATATTATTTATTGCCAAAGAATCGCAATATTGTAAGAATGCACCAACGTTATAGGTATTAATTAATTTCTGATGTCCTATGGTGTAAATATGTCAATTATATTTTTCTGTAAAGTCATTTACTGGAAAATAATTCGTTTAAGAAAGTGCAAACAGTGATTTCTTTTTTTGTGGTATAATCAATTTTTACAGATGTTTTTATATTATCTCTCGCATGCGCTTTCTGTTGACATTCATGCACTATATATAAAATCTGGTAGCCGTATTTCTTTGTGAGTCAGTCACTGCGAAATAATGCTTATGACCTATTCAAAATGTTAAAAAGGAGGTGCTTTCTTTATTATGATAAACTTTAGTTGGTAAATTCTAGGCGAAACACGACTGTGATTGGATGTAAATAAAAAATCATTGAAATGTGATTGGTCATTGACTTCCGTTTGGGGCATAAGTTAAATAGTCACATTATTTCCACAATAAATTAATATTTACCGCGAATGCCTGATTTACAGTTATGTAACAACTATCGGAATGAATTTGATTTCGCTACAACTAGGCCTACATGTTGTGTAACTTTTAAGCCGTAAATAGAGTAACTTTAGGTTTTAACCGTTAAAGGTTAATTTAAGGTATTAAACCTTTTGGTTGGAATTAAATTATGCATGTCTACTGTATGTATATTTTAAAGTCAGTGGTTCACCCAACTCAGATGGTTGTGGAAGGTGTTCGCGAATCGAAAAAGGTTGGGAACCGCTGATCTAGATGAAACAAAACTGCTAATTTCATATATAACTAGCTAATACCCGGCGTGCGCTGCTACGCCTAAATAAATGAAAAGTAATGTACTCTCTTATGTTTAGTTGAATAAGTACAAGGAAAAATAATTAGTAATTTATATTCCCCGTACTGATTACCCGGCGTTGTCCAAGAATCTATTTATCCCGATCTTCTTGACATAAATGAGCTGAAATACGAAAATTAATGTGTTTTATGTTTAGATAAATAAGTGAGAGGAAAAATTGATATCGTAATTATTTTTAGATACCCCCGTGCTGTTTATCCCGGCGTTGTCCGGGAATCTACTCATCCCGATCTTCTTGGTATAGACGGCTGGAAGACGAAAATTAATGTACTTCTTATGATTAGTTGAATAAGTAAAATGAAAAATAATTATAAATTTATATCGTAATTATTTTAAGATTCCCCGTGCTGATTACCCGGTGTTGCCCGGGAATCAACTTATGTCGATCTTCTTGGCATAAATCAACTAAAAGACAAAATTCTTTATTGTGAGTTATCCGTAAAATAATACCCGCCATGTGCTGCTATGCTTGCACAGGAATCTACGTACTTGTCTTGATCTTCATGGCATCAATGAAAGACAAAAATGGTTATTGTGAGTTATCCGTAAGAGATAAACATATGCTGTCGCGGACTTTTTTGTAGAGCTTTTTGAGATATTCAATTCTGTGTACATTAATACTGTATTTATTGTGGTTTAGGCAGCGTAAGCCATTTAAGCGTCCAAAGAGCTACTTTTTTCACGTTTTCCATTACAAAGGGCGATTTTTAAGGATGTAGGAGTTGAGTATCACAACTCTCTTATAGCCTATGTTCATCCCAGGAATCTCCTGAACATTTTGCAAAAAGTCACATCACAATCGGATCAACGGTATGGCCGCGCATAAAGTACGAACAAACAAACATACAAACAAACATTCAATTTTATATAGCCTATTAGATATGTTAAAATAGTGCGGGGTTTCAAATACGACTGTCACGTTATAAACAGTCTATACCTTACAGCTATAGCCTATCTTTCCTAGCGTCGTGAAGCTATTTGGTCTGCAAAATGAATAGGCCTCTATAATTTTGTTTGAAATTTTGATTACACTTAAAATATAGGCCTATTTAAATTTATATTGTGGAAAACATTAATAGTGCGTGATTATAAAGTAATTCCAAATGTTACACATTGGTTTATATATATATATCAACTCGTGTCCAACGCAGGGTCGGGTCGAGGGATGAAACCCCTTATAGGGGTCTATAAATGACAAGGGTGCTGCCCGACCACACCTGACGCACCATCATAGAAGCAGATGAACGAAATGAAACGAAATGGATGAGATGAGTATGAACAAATGGTGGAAGTAAATTGTGGCAGGGGGGGAAACCCCGAGTAAAACTGCCCAAGCTCCGTTTCGTTCACCACGAAACCCACGTGGAGTGACCAAAATTCGGTCTCAGGACCCCAGCGGTAAGAGGCGAGCGTCTAACCGCTTGCACCACGGAGCCGCCTTGAATTATAAAATAATATAACTGATAATATATAAAACTATTATTCTTCCAGTTATATTATATTAGTATGCGAAACGTGGACTCTTACCTTAAGGAGGAGAAAATATTACGAGTATTTGAGAGTAAAGTTCGTAGGAAAATGTATGGCTCAAAGAGAGGAGAACAGACGGCGAATGGAGAAGGCTGCATAACACATGAGCCACATGATCTCTAAAGGAACCCAGACATAGTAAGAACAGTTAAATCTCGGAGACTTGCGATGGGCAGAACATGTGGCAAGAATGGGGAATTTAAGAGGGCCATGGAAGCTTCGTATAGGAAAATCAGAAGGAAAACGCCCTGTTGGTAGACCCAAGAAAGAGTTGGGAGAATAACATTAACCATGATTTGAGGAAAGTAGGCTACACAGAGGATGATTGGAAAACTAGCTCAGGATAAGGATGTGTCCGCGAGGTCATGAACCTATGGGTTTGATAGTGCCAGTGAATTATTATAGTTAGAATATAATAATTTTGTTGGATACTCTAAATATTTATTTAGACAGCTTTTTATAACCTTTCTCTGAATTAATTCCAGAAGCTTAATAACAGAAGTTGTTGCTAATTAATTCTTAAATTGGCGAAACTCTTTATCTTATATGTGCCTACCGTGTATATTGGCACATTGAACTAGCACCAGAAAGGCAGGTCCATGGCCGGCTTGCGTTTTGACAGTTCAAAAGAGAGACTCGTCCGATGGTTCCCTGAAAGTGACGGAGTTGATTTCATGAATACTCTCGACCACGGAGAGACGGGCTGAGAGTCGCTCTTCGCGGAATGTTTGGTTACTTGCAATATATTTTATCTACCTATTAACTATCCTTTACGACTCTTAATAGCGCAATATATAAATTCTGAAACATCCGGTATATGAGTCCTGCATTGCATTTAAATAATTTTAAATGACAGAGCCATGTTTATTTCGTTCCGTGTGTTAGACAATGTAAGAAGACTGGTCATTCCTGTGCTATGGTCAATGGTTGGTTACGGTTCACGACCAAAACTAATCGGAATGGCGGTATGTTAAATTAATTTTACACGCTAGTATTAACTTGATACAAATCATGTTGTGGAAATAAACAACTTGCTATGGCTATCATTTTCTTAATTCTCTAAAGTATATAACACATGATTACGTTACGCTGCAATTCTCATCTCGGCCAGCACAGAGCCTCTCGTAACGAGATCACGAAACTATTGTTATCACACATGACTCCTCAAGCAAAGATTCTCTCTGACCTCAGATCATGAATAACAATTGCCACGCAGACAATACTCCAGAACAAAAGAAAATCGACTAAAGTTATTTCGTTCTTATTTTGACGCGCTTGCACACAAAGGTGATACGATATTTTCTCAAGTGTCCAACGCTGTAGTCTCGGGGTATCGTGTTGTCTTGTCACGCAACAGGCCCGGGTTCGACCCCGGATGGGACAAGTTTTCTGGGCGAGGTTATTTCCGGGGTTTTTACATGCCTGTAAGATAAATGTCAGGGAACTTTAAGGCTCAAACGGTCCCAAACATCATATGACCATCATAATCATCATCATCATCATCCATATTCACCTTAGATTAAGTTTAGGATTAAGGACTCTCCTGGCGCACCACTATCATCACCACCACCCATCATATGATCGGGGCAGCGTAATCACGCCTTCCAGGCGTCCAACCTAGAAGTGGATTACAATAACTCCAAAGCCAAGAGAGAATACCAGAAATGTCGAAATGACAAGCTGGGGCATACAAAAAATACCAAGCGAAATAACAATAAACCAAAATCATATCAACATTTTTGTACACAGTAAGCTCAAGCTGGATATTTCTGTTTTTTATTTGATTGAATAACTGATTGTTCGTTCGTTCCACTTGGGGCAGGGTGTTCCCCTAGTGGGAAGTACCTTAATTATACTGATTTAGTTATCGTTATTTCCTATAGAGATCGGCGAATACAAGGCCTCGAGAGACATCTAGTAGGGAACTAAGATATTACTTGGGTGGAGGAAGGTCGGTTAACTTTCGCTCAAGCTTTTTTTATTCAAGCTTAAGGTTCTTTTACTAGCCGCAAAATCTTCAAACTCGGGACCCGCACCTTGAAGTCTCCACCGGAGGACTTGTCCCTTGGACGACTACATAAAGAGCTCTTGCCGAATTGGCGAATAATATAAAATATATCACACAGATTTAATATATTACAAAGTTATCGCGGTCACTAATCTGGTTGGAGACAATTCCAATGGCATTTAAGTCCAAATTGTAAATCTTCCAGCCTTAGGAGGAGAGAGAGGGTGACATGCAAATGTAATATAAATTACCAATTTTAGTGTCCAGTCCACAATTTTCGGTGTCGCTGAGATGAATACCGTGAAGGTGTCGATGCAATTTAAGTCCAAACTCACCCCCCCCTATTTGAATGGGGTGATATCGGTGAAAGTGAAATTCAAAATGATCGGTATTAGTGTCGAATCTACAGTTTTTGGGATCAGTAAGCTTATTGACGACAGATTAATACCCGGGGGTAATCAGCTATGCTAATTTCGAGCTAAGTTCCAGTTGTAAAGTAAACAAACAAATGTATGACTGCATTTTAATGGGTCGAATTGTAGTTCGACCTCTAACACAGGAAATGAAAAAATAAAAATATATTTATCTAGCACATGTCTATACAAGTCATATGGCAAAATCTTATGATTACAATTTTAATAGATTAAATAACTATTGTTTTGTTCTTACGAATGTGCACCGTGCGTCTGTTCTTACTTTCTTTGCAATCACTCGCATGTGCGTACGTGATCGTACCAATATTTTATAATTACCTTGAGTTTGAAAATATCGAGTGCCTAAATCAACATTCCTTTGCCCGGGCCCATAGAAGGCAAAGAATAATCCACCTTTCCTTAGTAAATTATTAAACATATAGTACTGTATGCTAAGCAGTATTATAATCGTGGAAGATAAAAGGAAAAAGGGGATTAAATTGGTTTGAGAAAGCTTTAGAATATAAATCAATACCAAACATGACTAGCTATGCAATTAGTAAACATAAGTTAACTAAAAATAATGTAACTTTAATTAGAGTCATAAGTCAGATAATTGAAATACAAATATGACAAAAGTTTATCTTCTTGATCAAAGAAAAAGACATGAATGAAATAATGATATATATATATATATATATATATATATATATCGGTCATCAAAAGAAAAAAGTCAGTAATAATAATAAACATACATACATACACTCAATACAGTCCAGCCAAGGGTTATGGTTAACACTCCTAGTTGCCCTACCCTGGCTTATGGGACTGATTAAACCAAAAGCTCCATGGAGCTACTATCGACTTGACCCCGATGAAACCAAAGTTGATTTATGACCCTGATATTCGCTTGCACAGCTTACTTAAGGACTTCGCTAGCAAGGGAAGGGGGGGTTACGTAGGAGAGGACAACGAAGATAGGAATTTGGCAGTGTTCTATAAGATCACTGAAGAGGGAAGACACGATGACGTAGTAGTTACGTAGTATTACGTAGTCTTAGTACCGAAAAGGTGATTTCGGTACAAATGAACAATGCAAAGTTGAAATTTCAAGTTTTTCAAAATGGCCGCTTCTGAAAAGTATTTGAAAAGCGTAGAGAAACAAATTATTTTGAATGTTTTAAATAGTTTAGTGAAAAATATTCCATATTAACCAATAAGGATATTGTGAAAATAACAGCAGAAAAATTATAGGCTAGTCAGCATGGGGCATAAATTATGCTCATAATCCACATCGTGGAAAAAGCGTAAACGTCTGATTAGGTAGGCCCATATATAGTTTTTTGTGTTATATATATATTTTTTTCTTTTTTGTTATAAATAAATAAGAAATTGTGGAATTATTGGTACCATATTATGTTGTATTCAGTCTTATTTCCCGTAAAATACGATGTTATCTAAGAACAATGTGTCTATTGATGACACTTCCGTTCACAAATCATAGGTCCATGGCGGATAAAAGAAGTACCGTGGTTTCCCCAATAGGTGGAGTATGCAGAGTAATGCATTATGCAAATTTGTTTATATTACAACTGGAATTAGTATAGAAGGAAACATCAAAACGGCATGGGCATCTATCTGCTTAGTGTTGTGGAATTTAAAAAAAATACATACAGGCGCGCCCTTTATTTTCTTTCTCTCTCTGCATTTTTTTCACATTTTAGTTATTCACAATGAAAGGCGCTAAACTAGATGGATGATAATTCTTGCTTTCAAGAAGTTAATGCATTGTTGAGGAGGATTTTGACAGAAGAAAAGAGATAACGATGAAATAAATGAATATCGCTACTCCATTCTCACAGCTTGACTGATAAAAGAGAAAATGTCTGTCTGAAAAGAAAAGAATGAATAATATTGTATTGTTTGATTGATGACAACTGAGTTTTGTTAATAACCTTTGATATTTGGCATTGCCATTTGAATTCATATGATAAGATCCACATTGGTTTGTTCGCACCATTGAGTCAGTCATTGTTCTAATCTCTATTGATATAAGCCATCTTTTCAGTACATTTTCGTGGACAGTCCAATTGCGGATTACAATAAAACGCTCTAACTCTGGTTCCTAATAAACCACACATAATTTTTAAAACAATTTTTCGACTTTCTATTGATACTGCATTTAATAAATCTGGAAACCTATATAATGCAGGAATGCTGTATCATCCCAAATTCTATTGCAATTTTAAACTAAAAATATTAAAAAAGAACGGTATATTTCCAATTATGTTATAAGGATGCGAAAAGAGGAGAATATTCGAGAATAGAGTCCTTAAGAAAAATGCGCTCTACTTGAAAAGCATCAACGTCTACAGCGCCTTAAATACAACAACTAGTATCGCACACTCATCCTGCTGATGATGAAAGTTAACTTCCGAAAGACCTCCAATTAAAAATATTTTACATACATTATCTTGACAAAGTTGAGGACGACGGCACCTGTCAACAGGTACATTTTAATTGTTAATTTTTATCTTATGACTATTCATCTCAACGGAATTTGATAGGAATTTATTGATATTGAAGATAGACATATGCTGTCATGGACTTTTTTGTATAATTTTCTGAGATTTTGCATTCTGTGTTCATTGATTTGGTGTATTTGTTATGGTTTAGCCAACGTAAGCCATTTAAGCTCCAAAAAGCTAATTTTTTTAGTTCACCGATGCCCTTTCTTTTTTAGCTACTTGGGGTAAAATGTTGTATACGTTAATTGTCCCAGAAAAATTCTCTAAATGATGGTGAAACCCCATTCAAATCGGTCAAGTAGTTTATTGAGTCTATAAGGTAGACAGACAGACCCACACTCATTTTACACAATATATAAAGATTTTAAAGTTGATCGTTAGTATATTTTTTTTTTTCATTTCTATTTTATATTTTTACTAGCCAATACCAGGTATGCGTTGCTACGCCTAAATAAATTAAATATTAAGGGTTAATTAAATTATATGGAATGAACATGGCGGTTGCTAGAGTCAATCTTTAATCTCGGATTTCAGGTAAACTCCCACTTCTAATGATCGGATTTCGCTTATTATTTTGATAGTAGGTTACCTACCTCGGTTTATTTTAATAAGATATACTGAGTTTCGTTGTGAATCATATAAAATTGTGAACGCTGGAGCGATTTTTAGATTTTCGTTTCAGGTAAACTCCTATACCTAATGGTTTTAGAACATAACACTCGCCGTAACTCAAAACCTGTATGTACAAACTTCAATGGTGATCGGGTTAGACGGAGTTAATCTAAGATATATAGTTAAACAATGAAGTGGGAGAATAGCATAACCATGGTTCGAGGGAAACAAATTATACAGCGAATGATTGGCTGAGGATAGGAATATGAGGGGAGTTCTTGACAGGTCAGCCATGACAGAGCCAAGGTATTAATTGTTTCAGCTGTTAGGTTAAATTAATCCATGACTACATAAATTAATTTTCCACCAGAGATTGAAGCAATCTGTATTGATTAAATTATCGTTGTTTGTTATCAGCTTTATGGCTGGTGTGGTAAATATTCATGGGTTATTCTGGTCATTAGTGCACAGTGTAGGCCATCTACTTAATGTGATATAAATCTTCAGGAATACCTATTTCACAAGTTCTGCACAGGTTTTCAGATGCAACCAAAGATTACAAGCACGATACAATCTTTAAATAGAACTTTCAACCATTGCACGCCGAAACCTACCTCGAAATTTCTCCGAGAGAAGTGTTGTGATGTACCAAGGCCGTGTCCAATAAACTATCTGCCTTTTTAACTGCAAAGGATAGAAATCGAAGTCAGAATCCAGCAATGGCAACCAACTGTACGGAGCAGATGGTCTCCCTGCTTGAGTAAGAGCGGAGTGGAGTGTGGCGTGACGCGGCCTGGTGGCAGGCAGTGAGGACTATCTAATATACCAATTCCAGAGTTTTATTATTTCCCTACAGTTTAGATGTGAGAATTGGCGTTGGATTTTAGTACCTTGCAGTTAAAAACGGCAGATACTTTTTTTTGTCATCACAACGCTTGTCTGAAAGATTTTTCAATGTAGGTTTCGGCATGCAGTGGTTGACAGTTCATTTGTTAGTTATAAAAACGCGTATAAAATACATAATTCATTTCTAACCATAACTAATTTGACAATTCATTGCCTCTTTAAAATCATCACCATTACATTGAATTATTTATTTATATTTCTCTTTACTTTCCTGTACATAGGACTACATCCTCGAGACACTTTTAATAAATCACGGATCCTTGCAACCACGGGTCCTTGCTATCGGGCCACATTAACCTTTACGCAATGCAATATTTTATTACTTACTTTTGTGGACTACATTACAATACGCTAATTACCTTGCCATAGCTCACATTAAAAAACTGTCGTTTATTAAAATATAGTCATATGTCGATTTCCAATTAAGAATGTCGTCCGATATCGATTAATATCGTACGCGCAACTATTCGCAAGCCTTGAAAGCAGCTATCCACAATGGCAGGCGAGTGTTTTGAAAGTAACAATGATTTTGAATCGCCATTTGCCAGATAAATTTCTCGAAGTGCACAATTATGAACGTGTATTTAAAATGAAAACAATTCTGTTAGTGTTAATTTTATTGTTCTAATAAATTTACTTAATTTCCCATGTTGCTTTGAATCAACAACGTTCGCGGGCCACCTTAATAAAGTCAATGCATGATAACATTCCGTTAAGATATTACTAACAATACAACATTATATAGTTAATACCTGTAAGAATCAGTATCCTCAATCTGGTTAAAACTTTTTAAAAGTATGTAGGGCTTTTGCAACCGATTTAACTTTCAGCAGAAGCATAGCACAATAACTTTCTGCTGAAGATGAAACCGATTCGGAAAGGCCTACATAATTTAAAAAGTTGTATCCAAGGTAAGGACGAGTGAACCTCACAGGTATCAATTATATATTTTTTATTAATGATGTAAGAACATAAGACTGTGATGGGCGAAGATATGTGAATGAAAGAGGGGCGAGAAAGCTTCTTGTAGTAAAACCAGAGGGAAAATGTCTAGTTGGTAGACCAAGAATGAAGTGGGAGAATAATATTATCCAAGATTTTAGGGAAGTAGATTATACAGGGGATGATTAGAACACATTACCTCAGTATAGGGATTTATAGGGTGTATGGAGAGCTTATGTCCGCTCGGCCATGAACCTAAGAGTTTCATAGATTCAGTCAGTCAGTTAGTTAAGATATTTGTAAAAATCAAAACATAGACATTTAGTTATGGTTGATAAAAAAAGAGAGTCTATACATCTTGTCTTTAATGGTAATAATGACGCTCATGTGAAAATTATTAAAATAGGCCCTACGTCTTAAATACTACATTACATGTACACTAGTTCGAGAGTTTATACAGACTACTTAACTCACGCCCCAAATGGGAGTCAATGACCAATCGCGTTTCAATGATATTTTATTTTCAACCAATCACAGACGTGTTTCATTTGGAATTTATCAAATAAGTTTATCATACGTAATGCCTCACTTCGCGAGTCGTGAATTTATCGATAATTTGGAAATCAAGAGTGGCATTTGTTAGGACTATTTCACGAATAAAATTAAGCTGTTTACTCACAAATCATTATTTAAATATAGTTATTTTAAAATATTTATATATTTAATGTAAACGGCGATGTTTGAAAACAAATGAGAAACGATTGTTATGCGTCATTTGTTCATCACTGCAACCAGAACATATTTATTGCCAAAGTATCGCAATGTTGTAAGAATACACCCTAGTGGAGAAAAAATTAAATACATCAAGCTGTTTATAACCAACATTATAGGTTATTAATTTCTGATGTCCTACGATATAAATATGTCAATTATATTTTTCTGGAACGTAGATTCAGCGCAAATAAGCCCTTCTGGTTACATTCGTGCACTATATATACAATCTGGTAGCCACATGTATTCTAGAATTCTTACATCTTAATATATTAATTGTTATATTCAACGTATTTCTTAGAGAGTCAGTCACTGCAAATTAATGCTATGACCTATTCAGAATGTTAAAAAGGAGGAGCTTGATTTTAAAGTGATAAAATTAAATTGATAAAATCGAGGTGAAAAATAACTGTGATTGGTTGTAAATCAAAATTCATTGAAATATGATTGGCCATTGAGTCCCATTTGGGGCACGAGTTAAATAGTCATACTAAAGAAAGCTCCTCCTTTTTTAACGTTCTGAATAGGCCGGAGCATTATTTTGCAGTGGCTGACTCTCTAAGAAATACGGCTACCAAGTTGTATATATAGTGCACGAATGTAAACAGATAGTGCTTGCGGGATATAATATAAAACATTTGTAGCAATTGATTATATCACAACAAAATAAACCACTCTTCGCACTTTCTTAAACGTATTATTTCCCAGGAAATAACGTTCTAGAAAAATATAATTGACATATTTACATCTTAGGACATCAGAAATTAATTAATATACAGTTTGAAGTGTTGCATTTTTTCTCCACTAGGGTGCATTCTTACAATATTGCTATCCTTTGGCAATAAATAATATGACCTGTTGCAGTGATGAACAAGTGAAACATAACAAATGTTTCTCATTTGTTTTCAACCGTCGCCGTTTATATTAAATATATAAATATTTTAAAATAACTATATTTAGATAATGGTTTGTGAGTAAACAGCTTAATTTTATTCGTTAAATAGTCCTAACAAATGCCCTCACTTCGTGAGTCGTGAATTTATCGATAATTTGGAAATCAGTCGTGGCATTACTTATGATAAATACATTTGTTTCACAATCATTTGTATAAAACTGTAATATGTTTTGAGTTATTCGTTGCTTATCCAGAAACACTTTTACTTTCTTTCATTAGAGGAATCTAATGTTACTAATGAAATGTTACTCCCCTTGATAGAAAACAAGACATTTCAGAAACGCACTATTCATTCAGTAATATTTACTTGAATGAAGATATCGAAAGTAAATTCAGCCGTTATTTTGTGTGCAAGAACGCTAATGTAAATGGCGAGAGGTAACTCGTACATTGATAAACGCAAGTGTACTAAACTCCATGGCGCGACAGCCTAGAAGGCCCTAAGGCTACCATAGGCCGCTGGCAATTTACAGACGTAGATGATCATTCAGACAGTATAGTGATGGCATGTTTGGTCAGTATGTCGGATACCCAGTTTACAGCTTTTTTTTTTTTAATGGAGCCGATGTTAATTGTAGCTATACAAATTCCTCACGTTCCTGGACGAGTTCCGTTATTATACTGGGCGAAAAGCTCTTCCCCCATAAGATATGCACCAAGGCATAATTCCTTAGACTGCTCGACTATGTCGTGGGATACAATAAAAATACAAATTAATGTATCTGTGTAATTAATTACTTATCTTGCTCATTGATGATGAATGTTCTCATTTATACACGCTTTATCATCAAAGTTCATATCGCATTGGGAATCTTCGGTAATATAATTCAGTTCTGGCTTCTGTAACCGCTCTTGAGGGATCTATCTTGTATGGTACGGTAAGAGGGGAGGGCAAGTTGCAGTTACTGCCAGTAACTAAACTCAGTTTTGAAAACATACTATTATATTGTTAACTACACGTTGATTTTTTTATCTACTAGTTCTGTGTTAGTGAATACTTATGTTTTTTCATATATTTGGAGTGTTCATTATAGAATAGTGTTGTTTTTATAACAATTTATTATTATTTTTATTATTACCATTATGATTATTATTATTATATTACACTGGGGAACAGTGATTTTGGTGCCTTAATGTTTTCACCTATTTATGGGTATATTTGGGTCACTGATTCCAAAGATGATTTCAGTTTCGTCCTATCAGCTCTAGTTTTTGAGATAGAGTTTATTCAAATTATATACCAGTTCAAAAATACTGGTCCACATATACAACTATATTACTCGCATACAATTAAATACAAAAGAACAAATACTTTCTTTTTCATGAAACAACTGTATCTATATAACTACCATAATTTATTTACACATTAGTCTCGTTAGAATCATTAATTTTCCTCCATCAGGTCGCAGAATCCCCGTTTCTGTGATTTCCTCCGATGCAATGATCTTGGACATTCTCGGGGATGCTCCAACAGTAGTCCGCCATCATATGTATATCCCACCGTCCACGATACCTTTCTTCCATTGTACTTAATTCCTGGTGAAAACGCTCACCCTGTTCCTCACTTACATCTCCAAGATTGTCTGGAATCGATCCAAATGACTGTGTAGGTAGTGTAATTTGATGCTCATGTTACAACCTAGTGCACAAAAAGCAGTGAGCATATTCTCCACTAGTTCATCACTATTAGGAGACTTATAGTTTCCAAGGAAATTCTTCACTACCATACAGAACGAAGACCATGCGGCTGCTTCAGTATCATTCATTGAGTCTTGAAATTGATGGTCATTAATAAGTTGGCGGATTTGTGGTCCATCCAATATACCTGCTTTTATTTTTTCCTTACTCATGCAGGAAATTTTGTACATATGTAGCCAAAACATGTTCCATCTCTATTCAACGCCTTGATGAACTGTTTCATTAAACCAAGTTTAATATGCAGTGGTGGCAAGATGATGTTGTTTCTGTCAACCAAAGGTTCTGCAACGATGTTTTTTTCTCCAACGGTCATGCTTTCTCTAAGAGGCCAATGCCTTCTCACCCAATGTTGATCTTTGGCTCTAGAGTCCCATAAACATATAAAGCATGGGTATTTGGTGTACCCCCTTGTTGTCCTAGAAGAAAATTCACCATCTTGAGATCGACACACATTACCCATTGGTGATCACGGTAAGAGATCTTCTCTAGCACTGTAGCTATTGTATGTTGATTTTCACGCATAGAAACTGAGTGACCAATTGGGATTGACCTGTATATGTTCCCATTATGCAAAAGAACACATTTTAGGCTGCGTTTGGAGCTATCTATAAATAACCGCCATTCACTTGGTGTGTATTTTCTTACACCCAGCTTCATTAACAGTCCTTCAACATTCATACAAAAAACAAATTGATTTTCTACTGTGAAGAATGGCAGGAAGTCTGTTTCTCTTTTGCGATAGACTGTGACCTTTGTTCCCGGTAACAGACATTGTTTCTCTGCCAGCCTGGAAGCTAACAACTCAGATGACTTCTTTGGAAGACTTAGATCCCTTATGAGGTCGTTCAGTTCCGCTTGACTAAAACCGGATGAAACTGATGAAGGTCCTGGGAAATCGCTGTCATTTCCCTCAGAATAGCTTTCAGTTGAATCATCCTCTTCTTCTGGTGACTCTGGAAGACTGGTAAAATTGGAACAGGTATCTCCTCTGAATGTGGAACAGGGCGTCTTGCGGAGCGTAGATTGGGATATACCCATCTATTCCGGTTTTTGCTATTGATGCCCTTTACATTGACTGAACAAAAATAGCAGTCACAACTATGGTTAATTTGTTCTCGCCAGATCATTGGTTCCCCAATTTCAAGCATATTCCGTTTCCCATTTGTCCATTGTCGTAGATGCTCTGTGCACGTTTTACATACAATGTGAGGTGCCCAGGCTTATCTTGATCTCCAGTTGTACTTTGAAATAGGCCAAATAAGCTCTTCTTACAAAGTCAGTATAGGTTTTCTTTGTTGAGTGAATGTGTACTCCCCACAGATGAAACAAAACACATCAGGATTATTCACACATTTTCTTCGTGTTGAAGCCATGTCAGTCTAGAAAAAGGATAAACAATTGTCAATTAGTAAAATTACATATGCAAACGGCAACAACAACATGAATATAACTTGGATTAAATCAATTAGTATTATGCAAACAATCGATTTACAATGGTGGTACATAAGAGCAGTATCATCAATATCTTGCAAACTAGAGCTGCTGCAACAAAATGGATGACATTTTTGGAATCAGCAGTGCCGAAATACCCAGAATCAGGTGAAAAATTTCAGGCACCAAGAAAAAAATATTTTTTTGTTCCCCAGTGTTATTATTAATTAATATATTATATTATTATTAATATTAATATTAATATTATTATATTATATTATATTATTATTAATATTATTATATTAATATTATTATTAATATTAATATTATTATATTATATTATATTATTATTAATATTATTATATTATATTATTATTAATATTAATATTAATATATTCATTATCTTCTATTATATTTATTCTCTTCTTCTTCTCTCTTTATATTATCATTATCTTCTCTTCTCTTATTTCTCTTCTCCTCTTCTCTTCTCTTCTCTTCCCTTCTCTTCTCTTCTCTTCTCTTCTCTTCCTCCTCTCCCTCTTCTCTTCTCTTCTCTTCTCTTCTCTTCTTACTTCCTCCTCTTTTCTCTTCTCTTCTTTCCTTCTTCCTCTTCTTCCTCTTCTTCTCTTCTCTTCTTCCTCTTCTTCTCTTCTTCCTCTTCTTCCTCTTCTTCTCTTCTCCTTTCCTCTTCTTCTCTTCTCTTCTTCCTCTTCTTCCCTTCTCTTCTTCCTCTTCTTCCTTCTTCCTCTTCCTCTTCTTCCCTTCTCTTCTTCCTCTTCTTCTCTTCTTCCTCTCTTCTCTTCTCTTCTTCCTCTTCTTCTCTTCTCTTCTCTCTTCTCTCTTCTCTCTTCTCTCTTCTCTCTTCTCTCTTCTCTCTTCTCTCTTCTCTCTTCTCCTCTTCTCTCTTCTCTCTTCTCTCTTCTCTCATTCTATTCTCTTCTCTTCTCTTCTCTTATCTTCTCTTCTCATTATATCAGTGGAAAGCAACGGGAAGCTACCACACCTTTATTTCCCTAGTAAAGCTGCAAGCATAGCATGAAAATGCTATGATTGCAGTGAAGGACCTGCCTTCGGGCAGAATTACTATGGATGGATATTATATTATATTATTATTATTATTATTATTATTATTATTATTATTATTATTATTATTATTATTATTATTATTGTCCACCGATACGGTCTAGAGGTACCTTGTCACGCAGCGGGCCCGGGTTCGATTCCCGGTCGGGACAGGCTCCTGGGTGATGTTTCTTTCGGGGTTTTTCCTCACCTGAAAGACAAATGTCAGGAACCATAGGTCCCAACGGTCCCCGAAAATTATCCGGCCATCATCATGATGCTTATCATCATCATCATCATCATCCTTCACCGGCGTGGAAACCAACGGGAAGCTATCACACCTATAATTCTCTAGTAAAACTGCAAAGCATTTCATGCAGTGAAAGACCTGCCGTCGGGCAGAATTACTATGGATGTATGGATTATTATTATTAATAATAATAATAATTTTTTTTTTGGATGGCTACTATTTTCTCCCCCACTCGACAATGTTCCCTCCTGCCAAATGCCTTAGGATTCACCATGACGGTTACAGTTTTCAAAACTGGACTGTACCTAGTAGTGATAGCTCTAAGTTCGAGCCTAAGCAAAACTCGTAAAACTCTGTACAGCTGAAGATAATAATGACATACCCAGACAACTATGACCCAGATCTAGAATGAACCAAGAATGCAATATCGGCCCTGAAATCTAACACGGTGAAAATATATTCTTTAATCATTCACAGTGTCTACCTGTGGGCAAGTCCTTCACTGCAAACTCAGCACTCTCCATCTTCCTTGTGTTTTGTTTTTATTTTCATATCTCTATGCGGTTACTTTATCTTTATATTGTTTACCTTCGTCCCCGGTAATTATATCATCCATCTTTATTTCAAGTGCATCCTTCAATAGATGGGCTAGTTACTTCTTAGTCTGTAGCCCAGTAATTTCTATGTCATCGTATTTATAAACGATTTAATATCGTGTCACAGGATCTCTCAGGGACAATCATTAGGCTGTGGTGCAATGCGTCTTTAACCGAAGTGAATATGATGTGGGTGGTGCACAGATGGTGTTCGGAGACCTTAAAGTTCCTGACTTTTGTCCTATAGGCGAGAAACACATTTAAAAAAGCTTCACCCGGGAAGCTTGTCCGACAGTAGATCGAATTCAGGTCCTCTGCGTCTGAGGCCACTATATTACCTTTAGACCATAGCGGTTTACCCACTCAATTAATTTACGCTTCTTTAACATTTCCATAATTACTGTTATTTCGCCCACTGTTCTTGGTGCTACTTCCTTCTTTATTTTTCGTCCCATTTCATACGTTCCATTCTTCCCATATCCACAGCTATGGTGCTTCTGCTCTTCTCATCGGATAAAGAAAGTCTCTAATTTTATGCAATTTTTTTCTAAGAAGAAAGTAATCATATTTGTACATAATTTTTTTAATGAAGCGAACATGATTATAATAAAATTGATATCAAATAAAACAATTTACCACAGTAGTAATTCCGCTTTCGCGAGAAAGAATACTCTGCTGGAAAAGAAAACAAATGAAGATTTAATATTTTCAAACTTACTGATCGAATAATTAAATATAGGAACACCTGGAAAGAACATATTGATAGAATGCCAGAAGAAAGATTTCCAAAATGATTGCTAAATTATAAACCGCACGGAAAGAGAAATGTTGGACGGCCACACAGAAGATGGTCTGAACAATTTTAACAATTCTAGCTTTCATGAAACCGGAATGAGCCAATAGATTTAATCCCTGGATGATGATGATCATAGTAATTCCGCTAAAAGAATCAGCAATTAATCTGGGATGCAAATATGTCCAATTAAAACCACAAGGTTGATTACTACTAAGGTAATTATATTATTTTTTGGTCTGGACATCTTACCTCAATATTAATGTTGATTTGTTCTTGGACATGTTTCAAAACAATTCTGTTTTATCGTCAGCTTTCCCAGACTGTCTGGGAAAGCTGACGATAAAACAGAATTGTTTTGAAACATGTCCAAGAACAAATCAACATTAATATTGAGGTAAGATGTCCAGACCAAAAAAATAATATAATTAAAATAACCTCAAAATATAACTTCCTAAAATTAAATATTATTTACTACTAAGGTAAATTGTTTTATTTTATATATAATGAATTTCCGCATAGTTACGACTGACCCCGTTAAAGTTTATAATAATTCTTCACACAAATATACAAGTTTTGATGTTCAGGTCTCTGCTCCAAACTTCCCATAAACTAAAGCATTTCATCAGTCTCTTTAATTATTTTTCTAGACGTTTATTAAAAGTTCATTTTTTAATGATTTATTTCTATTCGTGTATACGTAAAGAGCCTTCAAAAAGTCATGGAGTCAGACTTATTGAAGTGAAATGAAGACATCAAGTTAAGTGATGTTGTAGAAACCAAATATCCTCTCAGAATCAAGTGGTGTTTGAGTTTCAAACCATTTCACAGGATCTGTGTTAATTTTTTTTTTCTTTCCTCCGGAGACTTGAAATTTATTCTGAAGTGCTTCAAGTGCAGAAAATCAATAGCCATGCGATAGCTGGAGCCTCTTCTAGACTCCGAGACACAATGTTGCTCTTTCCACCCTCACACATCAATCCCCCTCCCCGTCCATGCATGCAGACAATATCATTTCCATAATTTTACATGCTTTATTTTCAAAAATCTAGAAACTGACTGCACCAACATTTATGCATGTTAATGTGTTTGAATATTTAAAGCATACATTCTATATGTGTCTATATAACATACCGCATCACAGAATATCCCACTTTTCTAATTCATAAAACATATCCACTGCTAGACTCAAACTCTCTATCACAAGATATCAGTTACTAGCTTCTTTCAAAAGAAAATTTAATCTTTGTTTTATAGTTGGTCTGTTAACAGATTAATTTGTGGTTTCTATGTGATCTTTCGTTTCTCTAAAAAAATACTTAATTTTAATGTACTTAATTAGCATAACTTTTAACGTACAATTATTTATTATATTATGTTATTTAATTGCTTCTGTGTAACTTTTTTTTCTCTGGTTGAGTGGAAGAGAAGGCATACTACTATCTCTGCCAGTTTAAATAAATAAGTACATAAATAATAATAATAATAATAATATTATTATTATTATTATTATTATTTAATTAATTAAATAAATTATGGATTTTCAACAAGTAAACGCCAATTCAATTGATAATAATTATTATATACAGGATCTAAATAAATTTCACTCCATAATTATTATTATTATTACCTAATTATTATTATTATTATTATTATTATTATTATTATTATTATTATTATTATTATTATTATATAGGCTACAGGATGTAAATAAATTTCACCACATAATTATTATGGCCTTTAGGGTTTTATACAAACAATGTGGGATAATCTAAAATGGCCATATTATGAGGAATGTAAGTTAATATTAAAGTATTACATCGATATTAAGGTAAGGCAACGGTGTAATTTGTATTAAATTAATTTCAGTTTTTTATTACAGGAACCCTCGACACAAAGGTTATTAAATACTTTTAAAATTCACAATGGGTTAAAGCAAAGAGAAACATTCTTTCCTCTGCTATTAATTGTTTAATAAAACATATTATAAGGATAAAGAGTGTTTAGAACTCAATCAGCTGTTGATATATGCTAATAATGTATTATTATGTGTTCGTGAGGGATAATAAAGCCAACATATAGTGCTGCAAATTCTACTAAATAACCGTACAAACTGGGGCTGGAAGTATATTTCAATAAAACATAAATAAAAATGGGCACTTAAATGAGGGAATTTTTAAGAAATGGCGGAATTCAAATAACTAGGAAAAATAATTACAAACAGGAACGAGATGCAGAAAAAAATCAACAGTCTTAAGTCAGAAAAATCAAGTTATTATGCAATACAAGAACTCTTGCCATCGCAATATAAAGATCTAAATGTCAGAGTGAACATTTCACTATTTCAGGAAATCAGTTTTAAAGTTCCAGACACTACAGTAAGTCAAATAGTTGATAATGAGATTCAAACTGGAGTATATTACATTTATTATACATATTTCTCAATATTTATTGTTTTGAGTAAACTACACGCGACAGATCCTACTAAAATGTTCATGATGGTAGTGATATTGCTTTTCCAAACATCAAGAGGCTCGTCTAAATCACTTACGTTAAAAAAAGGGAATTACTCAAACTTTTAAGTTGATTCATTCTGGCATAAGACCATCTATATATGAAACAAGAATAGTTAAGTCTCGAAGACCTCGCTGCGCCATTAGTGGAGAATGAAACACGGCCACCGGAACTTCTTGGAAAACAAAAACTAAAACGAAATCGTGTACGTTAGGCCAGGAATGAGATGGGAATATAGCATGATTATAAGGGAAATCAATTATATGTACAGGGAATGATTAGACAACATTATGGGGAGCTTATGTCCACGCGGTTATGTTCCATAGAGTCAGTGAGTTGGTAGTGGATTTTACACATGCAAAACAAATGAGCGTAAAGAATCAGTGATCTGCAAAATAAAATGGTCGAAGTATAAGGTACATGAGTAAGTAATATCTGATCAATCATCATGAAAATATATTAGCAGTGCAATTTGTACTATAGTGATATAAATTATAAATTAATCTCGGTCTGTGCATGCTCAAGAGTTTTCGCAATAAGGAGGTCTTCCGCCATTACTGTGACCATTTAACTCATACCTCAAATGGGAGTCAATGGCCAATCACGTTTCAATGATTTCTGTTTTACAACCAATCAGAGTCGTGTTTCACGAAATATTTATCATTATTATAATTACCATATTAAAGAAAGCTCCTCCTTTTTAATATTCTGAACAGGTCTGACCATTATTTTTGCAGTGACAGAGCCCGTGAGAAATACGGCTACCAGATTGTATATATAGTGCATGAATGTCAACACATGCCGCATGCGGGAGTTAATATAAAAACATTTGTAGCAATTGATTATATATAAGTTGGTAAGAGGCACTCGAAAGAGCATTAAGTTATAAGTTTATGATTTGTCTTTTATGAGTTCGTTAAGTGATCCTGTCCATATTCTGCATTGTTTGTAATGGTATCGCTCACACTTTTGGTCTCATATCATGCATTCACACGAATCACTCGGTTGGTGGAATTTTGTATTTTTGCACATTTTGTGATGATATCCGTATGTTGCTATGCCTATGATTCTGTGCCTTTGTGGTTGGTTACTTCCAGTCCACTCTCTGTTTGATTATACCACCAAAAAAAGAAACCACTGTTTGCACTTTCTTAAATGTATTTTTTCCCAGGTAACAATCCAGAAAAATATAATTGTCATATTAACATCATACGACATCAGAAATGAATTAATATACAGTTTGATGTGTTTCATTTTTCTCTCCACTAGAGAGCATTCTTACAATATTACATTCCTTTGGCAATAAATAGCATGATCTGGTTGCAGTGATAAACAAAAGAAGCAGATGAAGCATACCTATAGCTTCTCATTTGTTTTCAAACATCGCCGTTTACATTAAATATATAAATATTTTAAAATAACTATAGTTAAATAATGATTTGTGAGTAAACAGCTTAAATTTATTCGTTAAATAGTCCTAACAAATGCCACTCTTGATTACCAAACTCTCTAGATAAATTCACTCCTCACTTCTTGAGTCGTGAATTTATCGATAATTTGGAAATCACTCGTGGCATTACTTATGATAAACCAATCGCAGTCTTTCTAATATATTACCGTCCGCCTTCAACTGTCTGCATTCCCTGGCCGTGAGTAAAGATAGCGAATCAGATGAGGGAGTAAGTGAATGACGTAATGTGAAGGGAGCAGATAGTAAGTACAGTATACGCCGTTGAAATTTCTATTTACTATGTACCGTTATAAATTAATTTCACACCTTATTAATGTAGTAGTGGAAATGTATTGCCATTTTTCAAAAGAAAGGATATGCATACATTTTCAATGGAATTTTGCGCACGGGCCTGTTTGGCCGAACATGCATATTCCTGTCCACGAATAAAGAAGATAATTCAAACACATAAGCAATTATATACATGACTACAGTATTTACACATCTACACTCATACATAAAAAAGTAGAAAATATTAAATACGTATATATTGTCTGTACAGGCCGCGGTGGACTAGTGGTTATGCTCCTTGCCTCTGGTTCGACGTATCTTCCTTATTGTTTTATTTTAAATTAAGTTTTATTTCATTTTTATTTATTTGAGTTCGTGGAACATTTCCTCGATACCGTTATGATAAATTGATATCCCGAGGGTCGCGGGTTCAAACCCGGCCGCGGTCGATGGATTTTTTTTAGGATGGAAAAATCCAAGGAGCAAGTCCTCCGGGAGGGAATTTAAGCCGTGGGTCCCGAGTCTGAAGATTTTCAGGCTCGTAAAAGATCCTTAAGCCTGAATGAAAAGACCTCAAACCAAAATTTACCGAATTTTCCCGTCCTAGTACTACCTTGGTTTCCTAGATGTCAGTATGAGGCGGAATGCTGACCACGGACCACTCAAAATGACATCTATACGAAAGCAAGTGTAACTAAATTAGTATGGTTCAATTCCTTCCCTGTAGGGGGAGAGCGCCTAAATATCTGTAAAGGGAAAACATGGGCATACAAAACAAATATATTGTCTATATGTACACTTAGCAACAAAAAGAATGAGCCGCTTCAAAAACAGAGTTCCTGTTATGGCCCACTGCGCATGTTCGAAAAGCTAAATTTGTGGTTCACGAGGTTAAATGTTTTAAATGCGCTGTGTTTGGTTTTAAATAGCTAAGAACTGTGACGGAGACATGTTTCTAATAATAATATGTATGTATGAGTGCTCAACAAATATGCAGTATTACTCAATTTGCAACATTTCAAATAAAGTTCAACTCTCGTTCATAGTGTAAAAGGGGCAAGACAACAAATATTTAGACAACTAATAACCGACGTTCGAGTAACGTAGATCGTTAAATCACTTACACGTTGATGAAATTTGTATGAAAGCCGGGGTTTGACAATTTTTTTTATTAATTTGTATTTTCGCAAAATACATCCTATAACATTTAATTCCTACCAAGTAATCTACGTCCACTTTACACTATAATAAGTAATATTCCGGCCTTCGTAAACTCTGTATAACACTATTTTGCTACCGGTATAAATTTACTTGTGTGTGCAGTACCACATTTTAATGCTATAAATTTATGTAATAAAATATAATATAGCTTCATATATGTATGTGTTTATTTATTTATTACGTATTAGTGAGGAAAAAGTTTCACCCTTCAGTTAAAATATTTAGTTTGTATATGTCAAGCCCAGCATAATAATAGCCCATAAATGATGGACAATAATAAAAAGCAATAATATATTTATTATTATTATTATTATTGTCCATCATCTATAATAATAATAATAATAATAATAATAATAATAATAATAATAATAAGGGATGTATCAAAGTATGTGAATAATGTAATTAGCTGGGGATCAAAATTAACTCAAAAAGTACCCAAGAAAATAAATATAGAATTCAAACAGGCAGATCAGTAATAACGTTAAACGGAGTTTTGTGGGATAAGGACATAAGAATAGATACCAAATTAGAAATTTATAAATCCGTAATTCGAAGCACGCTAAGATACGGTGCAGAAACTTGGCAGTTGAATAAAAATTTGAGTTTAAAGCTTGTGTCTATTCTAAATTGGGGGGGGGGGCAGAACAGAAATATAATCATCAGACAACAAATTAAAGTCCAAATAGATTTTGTGAGATACAAACAACTAGAATGGTATGGTCATACAGGTAGGATGCCAGAGAAAAGATTACCCAGATAAGCTTTGGAATGGATTCCACCTGGGAAAGGAAAGAGAGGTCCACCTAGATCTAAATGGATGGATGATGTAAGAAGAGGTATGAGGGAGCTAGGTCTGGAAGAATTGGAGTGGGAAGATAGAGAAGAATGGAGAAAAAGAAGATAATTAAAAAAAGCTTTGGGCACAAGAAGATGTTTTATTGCATTGTAAACCTGTTTATAAATAAACAAATAAATAAATAAATAAGTAAGTAAATAAATAAATAAGTAAATAAATAAATCCGGCTGATTTCCATGAAGCTTCTCAGTAAGATGAATGTCTCCTGGAATCGTTACGAGCGCTTCGCAGGACAAGGATGGTGGAAGAGCTGCTTCCTCTGAGCCTCCATCAAAATCAAAGTATAGAACAGGTGTCTAGTTTCAAATATTTGGGCTGTGAATATGGCTGCAATGTGGAAAGAGATATTGACTCCAAAATAAATAAATTTCAGACTGTGTGTGGAACAATACAGAGAACATTCAAAAATAAAATTAGAAAATAAACAAAGATAAAAATGTATAATGTTATGGCGGTTCCCACAATATTGTATGGATGTGAAACTTGGGCTCCAATGAAAAAACAGAAGGATAGAATACAGACGGCGGAGATGAGGTTCCTAAGACAAGTTGAATGATGTACAAGATTTGATAGAATAAGAAATGAGGATATAAGAGAAGAATTGAAAGTACAGCCTTTATTGGATAAGGTCACGAATTAAAGACAGAAATGGATTGATCATATGGATGGAATGAGTAAGGAGAGATATCCATTGTTAGCAAGAAATTATCAAGCAAGAGGAAGACGTGATGTTGGAAGACCTAGAAGACTTTGGCTGATGCATTATGAAGTCGGAACGGGCAATTGCCTAATCCCTGGAGTGATGATGATGATAAATAAATAAATAAATTAATTAATTATTATTATTATTATTAATAATAATAATAATAATAATAATAATAATAATAATAATAATAGCAATACTTCCAAATAGTACGTTTTTCTTTAAGAATGGACAGACAGAATAAAATATAAAGCATTTAAACAATTACAATTTAACCTCATCGGGAATCGAACCTGTGACCTCTTGCATACGAATCAAGCCACTGTACTAAGCTAAGCGTTCGCCGATTAATTGTAAGTGAAATAATACTCTTCAAAGGAAGAAGGCAAACGTGTTGTAGCTCTACTGTACAATTAGTTTACTCGTGTGAATCGCGCGTTAGAATTTATAATAATCGAGATCAAGAGTCGGCCCATTCTTTTTGTTGCTAAGTGTACGTAAAGTGGCTTCATTACAGTCCTTGGGATAGTATGAGATTAAGGCTTCCACTTTTCTAGGTTATCGGCACCATATGTCAGCCAGATTGTCTGCCCTGCGTCAAACATGTTTTTACACCCAAAACATGTCTTCTATCTTCTACCTATCTTATGCCAGTGTTGAGTCATAGCCTCTGCTCTGTTAGGAGTTACTAGACGAAGTTAATTTAGTTACCTTATTTGCCCATAGATATCATGATTGGCATGCGGTCAACATACCGATTCAATGAGACATCTAGCAGGCAACTAAGGTATTTCTAGGATGTTGAGATCGGTAAATTTGCTTAGAGGCCTGTTTATTCAGGTTTGAACCCTCGACCCTTCGGACCAGAGCAAGGAGCGTAACTACTAGTCTACCGCGGCTCATTACTAACTTCAATTAGAAGCTGAATCAAACCCAAGGTCATGGTGACGCCACAAGGTTTATACTAATACAAAAATCCAGATCTTATTAGGAACCTTCCAGTTTGTAGCGTATTACGTGTAGGTTATTTGACTTAGCTGACGCTTGTGAGAAGAAGACAGATGCAGGCCTACTTTCAATCATTTCTGTAGAATAACAATTTTGAAGGTAACACTAGTTCAGTTTTTTTCCGTCTGGTTTATCGATTTTAAGGCATGAACCAAAATCTAATTATAAATAGAAAGAAATGAGAAAACGTTTTGTAGATCATGTATAAAATAGCGAACAAATACCCAACAGTTGGCACATTCACTAAATAGATTCTTGTATGAAATTCTGTGATACCAAATTTAGGTATTTCTCTGATTCTGTTTATACTATATATTTAAACATTAGTAATTTTTAGATAATTAACAATTACTCACTTTTATTTCTCATAATTCACCAATAAATAGGCTATATTTTTAAATATTAGTGACAGTAGTGTCATCTATGTTGTAATATTAAACATACCAGGTTTTTACGTAAGATTATCAGAAAATGATGAATTAAAATGTTGTAGTTTTTAAATTTACTGCCCTGTGGTGTATGTAAATATTACTATGGCTGGGTAGCATCTCAGAAGGCCCGTGTTTGAGAAAGGTTGTATTTTCGACATCTCTGGTGTTCTCTCCATGGACTGGAGTAATTGCAATCCACTTCTGAGGTTGGGGCGCCTGGAAATGTAAGTTACGCTGCCTTGATGATATGATGGGTGATGATAGCGATGATGATAGTGCTGAGCTAGGAGAGTCATTAATCTTAAACTTAATCTAAGGCAAATATCAATGATTAAGATTATGAGGACCGTTTGGGCCTTAAAGTTTCCTAACATTTGTCTTACAGGTCAGGTTATTATTAGAGAATTTCCTCACCTGTAAAACAAATGTCAGCAAAACGTTAAGGCCCAAAACAGTCCCCGAACATCATATGACCATCATAATCATCATCACTCATATACGTCTTAGATTAAGTTTAGGGTTATGGACTCTCCTGGCGCACCACTATCTTCATCATCACCCATTATATCTTCGAGACAGCGTAACACCACCTACAAGGCGCCCCAACCTCAGAAGTTGGTTACAATTACGCCAATGGCAGGAGAGAACACCATAAATGTCGAAAATAACGTGGGGCATTGATTAGAAAAGTTGGGGAAATTATTTATCCACAAGAGTATTTTTGGTGTTTTACAATTTGTAAAAGTTTAATGGTATTTGGGACCTTATGGGTCACATGCCAATAAATGGAATTTAAACACTACAGAGTGAAACTAAATTTATTTTTAAAAAACTGAGCCTCACTAAAATAACATATTGTAAGCTGGTTTTCAGAAAGTAAAATGTTGTATCGGGTCCATTACAAAGGGCACTAGGATTGAAAAGGTTATTAACTCATAGGGTAACTGCAGGTATTAACGCCATGAAGGAAATAACACCATTTTCTCTAGAAACGTTAGTTTGTAAATATTCCGATGGTGTCAGCATCTTACAAGCTACTAGAATAGTAGAGGGAAGCTTCCCCTATGGATTGGTAACGGCCTTGAAACATTCTGCAACATTAGTGTCGCTTGAACAGTCATTTTGTGAAGAGCGGTGTTAATCTCTGGTGAAGAAAACCCTTCAATTTTCGTTTAGAAAAAAGTTAGGTAAGTGTTGTGTCTTACAATATAGTACCATTGTCAATAGTATTGTTTTATCTTAATATGTATTGATACTATTCATTATTAGTAGTAAGTTATTATTTAAAAAAAATATGTGTCACAAATATTTTAATTAAATACAAAGTGGGGTGTGCAGGTAATAACGCCATTATTATGGAAATTGCAGTTTCCTAAACTTTTTTTCGGAAGCCTGGTATCGTGCTGCAACTCTTGGAAATGCAGCTTCTGGGTTTAGAGCAACTGGCATTCACCCATAGAATCCGGACATTTTTTCAGACACAACTTTTGCTCCAAGCAGTGTGTCCGAGAAGCCAAATCCAGAAGTGATAGCACCTCATTCTGAACAAAAAAACCCAAACACCCGAAAAATCTCCTGTCCAGATGCTTTTGTCAACTCCGAAGATCATCAGAAAAAAAGCGAAAAGACGTTCAGTGAATGTAAAAGCTGTACTTCTGAATAAGAAACTTTTCAATAAGGAAACACCATCACCATCAGGTGTTTCCAAACCCGCAACAACTAATAAAGAAGGAAAAAGTTTGCACAAAGATCTGTATTGTGGTGATTGTGGAGGTTACTATTTTGATAAAAGGTGTAAGAAAATTTGGATTCAGTGCATAGAATGTGAAGTTTGGTACCATGAGACCTGTGATAGCAAATCTGTGCTGAAAAAGGGTCTTTGTTCACTGTGTGAGGATGGATGTGCGCATTTAGATGAGTGAAGGTAAATCACATCAGGTAATTAGACCTGTGCTCGTTACATGAGGACTCTTATGTATATTTTTGTTATGTCTATGATAATATTATATACACAGATTGTTATTTTAACTTGTATTTTTAGTATTAAAGCTGAATAGTGTATCAAAATACAGCAGAAATGTGTTATACTTTGAAATAATTCAGTGTGGCGTTATTACCTTCATTGCAGGCAATAACGCCAGTTTCTCCTCCTCCTGATTTTCTTCCCTTCCTTCATAAAATATTATATCTTTCTAAATTATATTTGGATGTAAGGTAGTTAGGACCTCAAGTAATGTTATATCAAAATAAGAGACATCCCGGACAATATTTCTCCAAATTACAGCTCCATATCTGAATAGGTGGCGTTATTACCTGCAGTTACACATACCAATAAATGGAATTTAAACACTACAGAGTGAAACTAAATTTATTTTTAAAAAACTGAGCCTCACTAAAATAACATATTGTAAGCTGGTTTTCAGAAAGTAAAATGTTGTATCGGGTCCATTACAAAGGGCACTAGGATTGAAAAGGTTATTAACTCATAATTCAAATCAAGGGTGAAAGATGCTACTAATTTTGCACAGAGGCCTCTTCGTTTCTTATATATCGCAAGACTACGACACGATCACATGGCTTTATTTACATTTCGAAAGGAGTAATATTAGAATGTTTACGCTCTTAAAGGTCCATCGACACAAGATGGTTTCTTACACACGAACCCGTCAAGGGCAGAAAAAAAAATGCATTGAATGTAATGTGTGGAATTGATTTACTTAATATCGTGAGGACAATTGAGTAACTACCCTATATAAGAAGTGGTGAACTTTGGTTAAGAAAGCCGACATTAAAATTGAGGGAATGCGTCATGCTAATTGAGAGATCCATGTACTATCTTCGCCAACGATAGTATCGAATTCAGTCGGTCCTTGTTTTTTGGAGCTGTCGTGCCATAATATACTTTACTATTACAACAATGACTACTACAAGTAATAATAATAATAATAATAATATTTTTTTCATTGTCACCAGGTTGTGTCTTATGACATTTCTGGCTCTCTCTCCTGAGAGTCCTTAACCTAAATTCCAGACCATGGCCAACCGCAGGAATAATTCCCTTTGAGAAAAATACCTATAGTTTGACAGGGAATCGAAGCCCGGGACCACATGAACTGTAGTCAGAAACGGTGACCACTAGACCATGAGGCGTAGAGACTAAAAATGAACCTCTAAATATTTTATTTATTTCTTATTCTTAGTAATTTTTATTTCCTTTTACATGTCTCGTGAGCCCCAAACATTACACTGACACGATCTGTCTTGTGACAATGTTTAAACTTTAAATCACAAACACTTTTTTGACCACACAAGGACATAGAGAGGAATGAGAGTTCAGCTCATTGCGGAGAAATCATCGAACAAGATAGACTATAGGCCTATATTCACACATTCTTACTAAAAAAAGGACGAATATAATAGGATGATTATGTTGGCCAAATGGTGTTCGGGGACAGTTTGGGCCTTAAGTTTCCCGACATTTCTTTTACAGTTGAGGACAAACCCTGAAAAAATCTCGCCCGACTAGGAATCGAACCCTGACCCACTGTCTTCGAGACAAAGACATTATCCCGAGACCATTAACATGGATTACATAAATACAAGTTATTTAATTAGACACGTAACAACATGAAAAATTAAGTCCTTAAATATGTACATAGGGCTTAGTCACTCTTTTTATGTTTGTATGTTCTAAAGCTAAACTTTGGCCTTTCGTGTTTCGGATTTCGCGATTGGCACAGATATGGCGGTAATGTGGTCATTTTCAATTTACGCACTACTCGGCAGACCACTTTATATACGTAATGTGTTCTTGTATTGCACACAGAGATGAGTATAGCTATACGCACAAACATACGTGCTTGTGTAGTGAAACTACATTGTATAACGGAAGAAAATGAAGGGAAATAAAACGCTGACGCACATAGCCTATTTTTGTGGAAACACCAAGGAGGCTACCACGCTTAACTTTCTCGTCTGACGTACGAATTAGACATAGTACATTGCACCTTACAGGATTTACCTAATCTTACACGTAGGTACCTAGTTTTAATTAACATCTTCCAGGAATCCATTTTCGAGCCTCCAGAGAACACTAAAAAAAATAATACAGCAATATCTGTCAGATATCGTGTTGATAATCCGACAGCATTCTATAAATGGTATATATTAAAGTTGAAAGCTGTGAGGACAATCTCTATAGAATAATTACTTTTGAATGTCCAGAGATTGAAACTCTTCCAGAAATTATTGAACAAGAACAATATTTCTTCATTGCTTAATTGTTTACATTAGGGCTAATATAGGCGACTCAAACTGTTAAAACCGTACACAATCATTACGAGTACGTAATTACCAGGGACTTGGTTCATAAATCTGCTTATAATACCGTAGTCTGATAATTTAGACTGCTAAAACTTAAAACCAATTTTTAAAAAATAGCAGTGTAAAATAATTATCACTGTAGGACTCATATTTAGGAGCAATGTAACTACAATGCAGTTTCATATAACATGGACACTAATAATTTATACTCCTAATAAGCAATACATTTTATGGGTTGAGATAATTTACTGATAAAAGTAGTTAGGAGTGTATACAATTAGAAAAAAAAACAACAAACTAATCTTCAAAATAACTTTATAAAATTTTCGTTATGAAGTTTTCTTGTTTCGTGGATTTTTATTCTTTTTTACACGCTTTATATTAGCTTGACCTGTATCTATCTATCTATCTATCTATCTATGTAACGGAATCTTTCAACGCGATTTTCACCCACTTAAAATCATTGGATCGACTTGAAACTTCGTATACATGTAGAGGACCTGTGACAATACAATAATTTCATATTTTGTTTCTAAAATCCTGGCCATAATCATCAGAAAATAAAAAAAAAGTGTTTTTGTATCAATGTAACGGAATCTTTCAACGTGATTTTCACCCACTTAGAAACATTGGATCGACTTGAAAAACTTTGTATACGCGTAGAGGACCCGTGACAATACAATAATTTCATATTTTGTTTCTAAAATCCTAGCCAGAATCATCCGAAAATCAAAAAAATGATACACGGCGGCGCAGAGCGTGGGGTTATCGCCCGCACAAAATAAATAATAGTTTTAAAAAAACTAAAAGAACACGCTTCATTAGAAAACTAAAAAAATGAAAAATAATTTTAATTTCCAACATGCTTGGAATACAATTAAAGTGGTCAACAAAAAAATCATCTCCAACACATATAGAATAAAATTAGAGTTATCAACAAAAAGAAAATAAATTTACCATCAAAAGCGTGGGGTGATTTTAGGATTGTTACATTTTCTTCTTAGAAAGCTTACTTTTACCAATATCTGTTTATTATCACATATATTAATTGATATAGAGCACCCCACGCTTTTGATGGTAAAATTATTTTCTTTTTGTTGATAACTCTAATTTTATTCTATATGTGTTGGAGATGATTTTTTTGTTGACCACTTTAATTGTATCCCAAGCATGTTGGAAATTAAAATTATTTTTCATTTTTTTAGTTTTCTAATAAAGCGTGTTCCTTTAGTTTTTTAAAACTATTATTTATTAATGTTTTGAACAGGTCAAAGCATTATTTTTCTCCAACAAATATATTGAATATAGCAAATAATGAAAAGATTCCTTGATTTTACTGAGTTGTTTACTAAAAAAAATATGAATAACCCTTAATGTTGATTATGATACATAGGTTGATGTGTTTCGTTATTTCTCCACTTGGGTGCACTCTTACAATATAGCGATCTTATTTGGCAACAAATTACATGATCAAGCAGCAGTGAATGAACATAACCTCATATTTCTCATTTGTTTTCAAACATCGCCGTTTACATTAAATATATAAATATTTTAAAATAACTACAGTTAAATAATGATTTGTGAGTAAACAGCTTAATTTTATTCGTTAAATAGTCCTACCAAATGCCACTCTTGACTTCCAAATTCTCTAGATAATTTGGAAATCACTCGTGACATTACTTATGATAATTTAAATTTTATTCGGAACCTTGGAACGTATCCCTATATACCCATACAAATAATCATTCCATATTCACGGTTTCTGTATTCGCGGCATATCTGCGGAACATATCCCCCACGAATTAGGAGCTTTTACTGTACTAGGTTTTGATTACTGTACTTTTTGTAGGGTGGGAAAAGATCAACACTGGAGTAAGACAGGGATGTGGACTCTCACCGGTGCTTTTCATTATATATATATATATATATATATATATATGTGTGTGTGTGTGTGTGTGTGTGTGTGTGTGAGTGTGTGAATAAATTAATAAATGAATGGAGGAAAACAAAACGAGGATATATACCCATCAATAGGAACCTCAAACTCGATGCTATTCTTTTTGCAGACGATTTAGCTCTTCTGGCACTTTCCGAAAATGATTTGCAACGATCAATTCATAATTTACAAAAAATAGGTGCCAAATTTATTATGGAAATATCAATTAACAAAACTAAAATCATGGTATTTCATGGGAAGGACCCCATACAAAGTAAAATCTGTCTCCAGAATAAAATTTTAGAGAGATCTAATCAATTTAAATATCTTGGATATTATCTCTCTATCTGGGATGAAAAGGATATCCCTGAAAAAATTACTAGATATAATAAAAGTTTAGGAATTATTAATCAAGTTATGAAACCATCCCTTGTACAAAAAAAAAACCAGATTACGTTTATATAACACTTTGGTTAGACCAGTGTTGACATATGGTAGTGAAGCATGGACACTAAAAAGACAACATGAAAGCAGAATAACGGCTTGTGAAATGAGATTCATGCGCAGAATAGCGGGTTACGCCAGATGGGATCGGAAAAGGAACACCGATATCTTATAAGAATTGAAGACTACGCCAATTATGGAATATATTAAACAGTACCAACTAAATTGGAAACACCATCTTGAAAGAATGAGTTCAAATCGGATCCCAAAGCTGTTTATAATTATATACCAAGAGGACGAAGATCACTGGGCCGTCCTATGAAACGCTGGAGGGAAAATTTTCTATAGGATCGTAACAGGCCTTGGCCTAATACTCGGAAGGAAGAAGAAGGGTTATGGTAATTATTTTCATGCTCGGAAATCATTATTGGATGTAGGAGATAGTAAACAACACCTACCAAAGCTGTTGTAAGAAATTCTACGGTAATGAACATGACCTGAGGGTCAATTTCACCAACAGAGGTAACTGTATTACGCCAGTTTTCGCCGTGTATAATACATAGCTTAAACTGACGTAATACAGTTACCTCTGTTGGTGAAACCGACCCTTGCACTTCTCTACTGCACAAGTAGAAGTGCAACAATGCCTGTTTTATGTATGTTTCACTTGCAGGCTCACCTCTCTCTACCACCGCCCGTAAGTTCATTAAGTTATATCTACACTCAGATACAACAAGTGAATAAAATATCACTTATGGCATTGAAATACAAGCCATTCTTTACAAAACGTCAAACAACTTTATTTTCCCTTCAAACTACGGCGTATTTCATATTCCAAGAAATATCAGATATTTTATTGGCTATGCAGCGTATACTATTATGGCAAAAAAAGTCAATAACCCACTAATAATACTTACTCACTGGCACTATCGAACCCGTAGGTTCATGGCCACGCGGACATAAGCTCTCCATACATCCCCTATCCTGAGCTAATTCTTTTCAATCATTCCCTGTATAATCAACATTCCTCAAATCATAGTTAATGTTATTCTCCCACCTCATTCTTGGTCTACCAACTGGGCGTTTTCCCTCTGGCTTTCCTACTAGAAGCTTCCATGCAAGTCTTTCATTCCCCTTACGTACAACATGTCCTGCACATCGCAGTCTACGAGACTTAACTGTTCTTATTATATCTGGCTTCCTATAAAGACCATGTAGTTTATTGTTATGTAGTCTTCTTCATTCACCTGTCTTTTCATCTCTCTTTGGTCCAAAAATTGTCCTAAGTACTTTATTCTCAAAAACTTGCTATCTCCTTTCCCCCCTTAAAGTAAGAGTCCATGTTTCGCACCCAAATAATGTAACTGGTAGAATAATAGTTTTATATATTTTTAGTTTAACGTTTTTTGAAAGGAGTTGGGACATAAAGAGTCTCTGCAATGCATAATAGCACGCATTTCCAGAATTGAACCTATGTATAATTCCTTTGTGCATCTCATTCCTATTTGGGATTGTTGTTTTTAGGTATTTGAATTCACCCACTTCCTCAAAATTTCCCTCATTTGTCATTAGTTGTCCATTTCCATTATATAATGCATTTCTACGTGTGACCATATATTTAGTTTTATTGATATTTACTTCCAGTCCTAATTTCGTAGTGTTACTCAATAGTGTAACCCACTAATAATAACCACTGTAATGTAAAATATTACTACAGTAAAACGTGTTCAAAGCGGAACCGAATGGGACCATTTTTATTTTCACATTAGACAACATTCCGCATTATAAAAATTAACAAAAATATATTAACCAATCTTAGATTATAGATAGAGATAGGAATTTTAGGTGCAAAATTTTGGCGAAAAAGGTGCAAAAAAGGTGCTTTAATTTAGCACAAAAAAGGTGCAAAAAGGTGCAATTTTTAAAATAAAAATTGCAAATTTCCCATGTAAATAATCATTAAAGATTACCAAAACCAATTACAACAAGTAACTAACGACACAAAATTCACGCATGTTGTCTTATGTTAAAGAGTCTGTGTAAGTACTTACACTACTTATATGCTGCGTAACACGAATGCATTGATGTTTTTCATCAATTGTTATTGAAATATCACAAAGAATGCGCCTGATAACAGATCCGTCACTCTGAATTCCATCTGCACTGAAGTTTTTAACAATATCACGTAGTTTATAAGAGTTCACTTTCGGTTTCGGCATACTCTATACTGGTAACTCAGGAAAATAGCAGACCGCACTAGTTAAATATTATTTTGAACTGAAACATTTATTCACGCACTCAATAACCTTCCTTGCTTGAACAATAGCTTTCGCATAACTGTGGTGCAATGAGGCGCAAACTAATTTAAAAGGAATAGCCTAACGGGATTGCACTGAAGTGGAAGTAATGTGATGTGGACTGATACCACATATCGTTACCAACCCTTGAAATCGTATTTGAATAAATGTAATATATATATATATATATATATATATATTATTCTGGTAATAAAATGTTCCAAAGGAGACAAAAAAAGGTTTGAAAAGGTGCAAAATGTGCTTCCATTAAAGAAAAGGTGCAAGAAGGTGCTAGCATTGAAAAAAGGTGCAAAAAGGTGCAACTAAAACACAGTTAAGGGCATTTATTTAATGTTTTCTTTGCAATACTAGCTAATTTGAACATTATAGTAACAAAAAAAAGTGCAGCACCTAAAATTCCTAGCCCTAATTATAGAGCACCGTATATGTATTTTTATGTACCTAAGATTAATTGTAGTTCCGCTGCCGTTGCAAAGTGAAGTATAGCATGTACAAGTGAATTCGACGGTAGCGCGCGTAAAAACAGTCCCGTTTCGTCAGCGTTAAAAATGTCTCTTAGGTGCGTATCCTGAAATTAAAGTATGCAGTTTCGGTTTTCGGTCACTAACTACACTTTCGCCCACATCCTTTGATTCCCCGCAAATTTCATTCCACACTACATTGTGTCGTTTTTTAAAACTGTCCACAACCAACCTGAAGATGCCTTGAATCGTTATTCCCTAGGGATATAGCAACAGCAACAGCTTGACTTTTGAGCATCGGTCCGGAAATTCGGAGATTGTTTTGTTCATCGACTTGTAAAACACACCTAGTTGATTTCTTCACTTTTTCTCTTCATTTGACCATTTCCTTGAATCCATTCATTCGTTATTTATTCTTTGTGTTTTAAAATCTCACAAACTTGGGTTTTTTCCATATTTAAATTTAGTCATTATTTCGCGTACTGCGAGTTTCTTTTTCTTTTTCTTCAATCACTTTCACTTTTTCATTCAATGGCTGATACATACGATTTAGCCATCTTAATCCATAAATTCAGAATGCTACCTGTGAAAGATACGTACACAATCGGTCTGAGATGTTAAACTAATTAAAGATTTTACAGTGCACTGGTTATTTGTAAGACAGATGTCAGACGCCAAATATTTGTTAATGTATTTCGCAAAACGGGTGTGCAGCGAGATACATAGAAACTCTACTTCACCCGGCGCTGGCGGCAGAAATCATTACTTATTGTTAATTCGCTTAATGAGAATTCAATGAAGTGGAAACCAATTTATCTCCCTCTCTCTCTTTCCGCCTTATAAACATTTTTTCATGAATTATGTAGAAATATCCTTCCGTTTCCGCGTTGGACAGATTCCGTTTTATACAAAATAAATACAATGTAAAATTACTATTATTTTGTCGGGACCAATAAATTTGTTCACATTGGACAGATTTCCGCATTATTCACGTTCGCGATTAAACAAGTTTTACTGTATTACTGTTGTTTATTATTATTATTATTAATATTTTTCTTTCTTGCCCTTGTGTAAAATTTATAGGTTATGGAACTCGTATGATAAAGTAGATTATTTTAAGTCTGGTATGAAGAATATTCTGATGCACTCGAAAATCCGAAAAAATGCACGAATTTTCCGACAACTTTATACTGTATAGCCTATATCTATTATGTATCATTAATCAACATGTAGATAATTCATAATTGTTAATATATGTATAATTTAACCTGGTGAAGTGGAAGAGAATACCTTACAGCCTTAACTCCATCATGTAAAATAAATAAATAAATAAATAAATAAATAAATAAAATAAATAAAATAATAATAATAATAATAATAATAATAATAGGTATAATAATAATTAACTAACTAACCCACTGGCACTATCGAACCCGTAGCTTCATGGCCGCGCGGAAATAAGCCCTCCATACATCCCTATGCTGAGTTAAGTTTTCAAATCATCACCTGTATAATTCACCTTCCTCAAATCATGAATATTATTCTCCCACCTCATACTAGGTCTACCAACTGGGCGTTTTCCCTCTGGTTTTCCAACAAGAAACTTCTATGCATTAATAACAGTTTCCATACAACATGGTGAATTAAAATGGCTAACTTGTAGTAAACATAAATATGTGTATCATAACCAGGGAACGGAAGTTCATGCATTTGCATATTTGTTCTCTCTTGTTGTGCAAATATGCCGAAAGATTATCTACACGAATCACAAATTTCTGAATACAATAATATTGTTTTTATAGTGCATAAAAGTGCATATTTTACCTTTATTTATAAATGCATCATATTTTAACATTTATGCAGGGAAGCTGCATATTTGTTATATTTTTGGTATATTTATTTGTATTTTTCAAATATTTAAAGATTTTTAAATTTTAAAATTTCATTAATTTAAATTAAATAGTTAATTAAAAAATGTAACATAGTAAACATGATTAATTTATGAATTTTGTTTAACGATGAATGGCACACCCATTGGGAGCCCCGCAAGTATTTCGATAGAACGAGCTCCAGTTTAATATCAGTTCCGGGAAATGTAGGAGATATAGTGAAAGAAAAAACAGAAAATATTCTTTCCAAAAACTCTGGCTATTATAAACTTGCAGAAATTCGAGAGATTCTCGAAGGAAAAACACCAAACAAACCAACAAAGATATCTACTGAACAGCTCACAGTTTTTTTGCAAGCCCCTCTTACTTCTTGCGACGTAGAACGAAGTTTTTCGCGCTACGAGGCTATGCTGAAAGACAACAGGCGAAGATTTACAACAGAAAACATACGTCATACTGCAACAGTAGTAATGGAGCATGCAGCAATGAGGCAAGCACTTCAAAATTCAGAGATTAAACGTAAGTTACCTATAAACCTATAACGTATTATTCTGTTAAAATAACCTCAGATTGATTATGCATATTTTGTATCATATTTAGCTATTTTTACAGCATATTTTGTGGCATATTTAGCTATTTCTACGGCATAAATGCATACATATTCTTCATGTTTTTAGGGCATGAACTTCCGTTCCCTGATCATAACCAGAAAAGTCATTACATATCCCGGTGGCATTGTAATTCTCATTGCAATAAACACATTAACCTGTAATAATACAGCGGTAACCATGGAAACTGTCTTCATGTTTTTAATCAAGTAGCTGCAGTAAAGAGTTCGGAACAAATATTTCAACAAATTGGACACAAATCGTGAGTTGTCATTAAAATATACTTTATTACATTCAACTACAAAATATTAAATATATTAATTTAATGTTAGTTAATAATTTTTGCGACTCCGTGGCGCAAGCAGTTTGACACTCGCCTGTCATGCTTTGATCTCGAGATCGAGTCTCGATCACTCCTTGTGGGTTTCGTGGCGGACGAAACAGATCTTAGGCAGCCACAAATTTCATTCTACGTGGATAAGGGGACCGCGAATAAGGAACTTTTACAGTATTTGTTGTTTTACACTCTTACTAACCTGAACACAAACATAAAAGTGCAATAGCCAAAAGAGAAATTAAAAAGCACACAAAGTCAGTTGGGATAGATATATAAGCAGACTAGAATACGATATACATGGGCAGCAAAAAATAGCCTATAAAGTAATGAAACATCTAAATAAACAAGAAAAAGATACAATACAGATCAATGCAATTGAGGAGAAACAATGGGAACAACATTATAAAAAACTGTGGTATAATGAAAATAAAATAAAAAGATAACATATATGAGTGTGAGATAGGAATAGATATGATAACAATGGAAGAATTAGAAGTACTGAAAACAACCAAGAATAGAAAGGCAGCTGGAATAGACGGAATTAATATGGAATTAATAAAATATGGAGGGTTTTTTTTTAAACTGAGATTATTACATTTTTTAAATTTATGTTGGAAACAAGCAACAATACCAGAAACCTGGACAACAGCAATAGTACAATCTATTTTTAAGAAAGGAGAACGTAACGACTGCAACAACTACAGAGGAATAAGCATTTTAACTGCAGGCTATAAAATATACTCAAGAATCTTAACATTTAGGTTAAAACAAATAGCAGAGGTAATGGTAACAGAAGAACAAAGTGGATTCAGACCAGGGCGTTCATGTATGGATAATATATTTACGATAAAAGAATTTATAAACAAAAGAAGAGAATATAACAAGGAAACACACATAGTTTTTATTGATTTTGTCAAGGCATTTGATAAAGTAGGCAGAGGAAACTTTGGACAATTTTAAAAGAAAAGGAATTCCGAAACATTTAATAGCAGCTATAAAGAGTTTGTACTGGAACACAAATTTTGTTATAAAAACTAGAAATGAAGTAAGTAAAAGTAAAATTCATACTAATCAAGGAGTTAAACAAGGATGCAGTATCTCTCCAGTTTTGTTTAACCTATACATTAATGATATAATAAAAAAATGGAATGAAGAAACAAATAAAGGAATAAAATTAAATAAAACACACTACTTGAAAACATTATTATACGCTGATGACCAGGTAATAATAGCAAATATGGAAGACGAACTTCAAAGGAATATTTTTAAATTACATAATATATGTGAACAATATAATCTCAAAATATCCATAGAAAAAACTAAGGTAATGGCACTGCAAGGGAAAAATCAAATCAGATCCAAAATAGTAACAGGAAACAAAATCATAGAACAGGTGAACCATCTCAATTATCTAGGATGTGACATTTCATTTAATTATGATAATGATATAACTAATAAAATAGCAAAATTCCAGCGAAATATGTGGTACGATAAAACGATCACTAAATAACAAAACAACAAGAGAGACCCAATTGAAATTTTATAAAACGTTGGCAGTACCGGTACTGCTCTATGGATCAGAAGCCTGGATACATAAAAAACAAGATCTAAGTAGGATAACAGCGGCAGAAATGAATTTTTTTAGATCTGTTAATGGGTGCACTAAGGAAGACAGAATTAAGAACACAGAAATAAGACAGGAACTTGAAATATTTGCAATAACTGATAAAATAGATACATATAGACAAAATGGAAGCAACACATAGACATAATGAATGAAGATAGATATCCAAAACAAATAACAAAATACAAACCTAA
This sequence comes from Diploptera punctata, assembly GCA_030220185.1. Lineage (NCBI taxonomy): Eukaryota > Metazoa > Arthropoda > Insecta > Blattodea > Blaberidae > Diploptera > Diploptera punctata. The sequence continues at coordinate 365,917 of JASPKZ010000422.1, read as the reverse complement.
AGGCACCCGAGATGTGGGCAGACCTAGAAAGAGATGGGCTGAAGTCGTAACGGGTCAACAGACCTAATCCATGAATGCAGATGATGATGATGACTAAGGAAAAATTGTTTCATCAGTTGTTTAGTTATGCAAAATATAAGCCTTACAGAGATCATGTGCAATTTCCTTACTAATAAATTTTGTATAGGAGCTGCATTAAAATGCATTCCTTTTAAGTTATACATTCGTAATCATTGCGACGTCAGAGTACATTACTCGCAGTTTGTAACACAAAGAACACGTCATCAACTAGAGATTAATCGTGTAAGAAATGAGTATGGACAACAATAAATGGAGATCCCCAAATTGGGGAGATGTTGAAAAAAATAAATATATTTAATTATTTACATTTTACAATAGGTTCCTTCGTAATTCGGTAAGAGAAGGCGGTAGCTGAAGTTGCTATTACAATTTCCATACAACATGGTGAATTAAAATGGCTAACTTGTAGTAAACATAAATATGTGTATCATAACCAGAAAAGTCATTACTAGAGCGAGGAATTATATGAAGACAATTATACCAAAATATGAAATCACAATAACAAAATATGAAAAATATGACAAAGATATTATAAAAGTACTACGTTTTTAACTTTTTACATATATTTATGTACACAAGCCCTGCATAATTATTGGGTATACATACCAGCACACAAATCACACAAGAATATATTTGTTGTAGCAAAAGAAATCAAGAATTTCGATGTATTTCTAATTTAATTAATTTTTCATTAACTCTGACCCAATATAAAATATGTTCGTGATTTGAAGCAATTTTAATGGCTTACATTGCAGTGTAGTTGTTTGAGGAATCACGCTAACAATCCAGAAAGTCGTGGGTTTGAGTTTCAATGGGGTCAGGGATTTTAGCTGGACCAAACCGTCTGGCAGCATCATAGCCCTAGGGTCTACTCGGCTCTTAATTAAATGCGTACCAGATGGATATTCAGGGCAAAGGTGGCTGTCATGCAGGACTCCAGTGGACATCCCTTGGCGATTGTCTAGAAATGTGGAAGTCTCAACATCCATCTACCCAAGGGCCTCCCAAACCTGTAGTGTGACACTTTACTTTTATAAATTAAACTGGAAGATTATATACATGAACAAGATCAATTAATTTATCCAGTGATATTTAATTAATAAATCCAAACATAAACAATAAACAAAACATAGTAATCTAAACGAACGAAACACATTCCAATAGCAACAGACACACAAATCTCACAAACATTGCAGACTTCCAGCAACACAAAATTATCACGGAGACTGGACATGTGAAATTAACGAACTGGAATACTACAGAAGCTGAAGAACTTGCCTAGAAAGGTAAAACGGACGAAGCCCTCGAACTCGCCAAAAAAAAATATTCTAGAAGTAGCCATAACACAGACAAATAGAAGAGCACAAAGATGAAAATTGCTTAGAAGAAATATGCATAAATGGCTTCTACGGGATTCACTCCCCAGCAAAGAAAGGAGACAGAGGCCGCCCCTCAGGAGGATTGAGCTGCTTCATAAAGCCACACCTCCAACCCATCAGTTCAATAGCTCGTACAGTTAATACCCTAGTAGTAGTCACTGGGAAAATGAATATAGTAGGAGCATACTTCACGCCCAAGACCGAACCGGAAGACATCGTCGACGAACTAGGAAAAGCACTGGAGAACACAGAAAACGACAGGCCCACCTTGTTAGCAGGAGATTTAAACTATCGCATAGACAAATCGGACGCAAGAACTCAAGCGGTCACAGATTTTCTCCTCGACCACGAGCTAAGACTGCTAAATAGAGAGAAGGACTATACATACATAGCACCAAATGGAAGAAGTACAATCGATTTGGTATTCACAAATATACAAGACCAAGCACGGGTGAAAGTGGGAAAAGTAGCAACTAGAAAGCACCTTCCAGTCTTAACTGAGTTCCAAATAAGAACTGAAACACAGGAACAAGAAGATAAAAGCCTCCCACAAAAAGTTTCAAGGTACATAGACGAGGTAAGCTGGCAAACAAATAAAGTGAAGCTGCCGTCAGTAATGCATATGGCGAGGCAGGGAAATCTGGACGGAGCAACAGAAACCTTAAATGACATAATAATACATGCTACCACTCAACTGACTAGACATAAACGTACTGCAAAACCATGGTTCGATGAAGAGTGTTACAACATGAGACAAAGAACACTACTCCTACTCCATACTGCCAGGGAATATGGAGGCTACGCTCTAAAGGAATATGCTGAAGAACGTATGAAATATAAAATACTACTGAAGGAAAAGAAGTTAAAGTATGACACCTCCAAAGAACAGGAACTAATAGCCGAGGTAGAAATGAAACCTCACAAAATCTTAAGGTCTTCAAAGAAACAGAAATCAAGCCCTCTCGTAAACATGAAACAATGGGAAGATCACTTTAGTAACCTCCTGGGAGCAAAGGACAAAACGTCAAACTGCTTCACACCGCATGCGGCAAACATACATGACACGAACCCAATTACAACAGAAGAAGTCAGCCAACTCATAAGAAACGAGAAAAATAACAAAGCAGCCGGTCCGGACGGGATATTTCCTGAACATCTTAAGGAAACACTTCAAGACTTGTTAGAACCGCTAACCTGTCTGTTCAATGAATGCCTAAAAGATAATTCAATCCCACAACAATGGAGAAATTCGATTATAACTGTCATCTACAAAGGGAAAGGAAGGAAAGAAAACCCGAACTCCTACAGGGGAATTGCCCTGGAAAATGTTATGTTCAAACTCTTCTCGAAGATCCTGCTAAGACGTGTGGAACACAAACTACGTGCCAGTATACCTCAGAATCAATATGGCTTCACCCCGGGTAGATCTACACTGCATGCTGTCCAAGAACTCATACAAGAAATAATAACGACCTTAGCTCAACCTGCTACACCATTGTATGTGATATACATAGATTATTCCAAGGCATTCGACAGTATTGACAGGAAAATCCTCATCCAGAAGCTAGATAACATACTAGGCAGCTCAAGCAACGAATTAGGAACAATTAAATCAATCCTTACCACAAACTACCTGACAATCAGTGATGGTATATCGATGTCGAGAAGTGTTACTCAAACAAGGGGGGTCCTACAAGGAGACCCGATGAGTCCCGTACTCTTTAATGTAATGACGTCAGACATCGGAGAGACTATAGACACAAGAAATGTTAAGCTACTCATGTACGCAGACGACATGATCATCCTCTCTAGGAATCAAGGAGCTCTCCAAACAGCCATGGAGAACATTAGGATATGGGCACTTGAAAACTCGATGGAAATAAACAGCGCCAAGACAAAGGCAATGAAATTCAGGAAAGGAGGAAGGCTGGCTAATAAGGACCATCTTATATGCGGAAGTGAAACCCTAGAATTCGTATCAAGCTACAAATACTTGGGGGTCACCTTACAAACAACTGGAACCGCTTTCTCACTTCATATACAGGATCGAGCAACAGCTGCAACGAAAGCCATGTACGATATCCCAAAACTCCAAAGACTATCCCTCTCAACTGCAATGAAACTCTTCAACCTTAAAGTAATGCCGGCCGCAACATACGGAATCCAGCTTATATGGAATTACTTGACAGTGAAAAATCTTAAGAAACTGGAGAACGTTAAATCAAGGTTTCTCAAAAGAGCACTGTCAATTTCAAAATATACAAGAAATAGTTATGCCTATACAATAGCCCAGGAATCCTCCTTCTTCGAAGATATCAGACACTGTTTCGGACTACCGGAAACACAAGCATACAGAATCGTCATCGAGGAGAGACAGAACAAAGCCGCCCAGATACCGACAGAAATTATGGAAACAGACGCAATGAAAACAGAAACCTGGAAGCAACCGAATTTCGAACTTCGACACCTGTACACACGTTTCGCAGCCCATGGATTTCATGGGAATATATGCCTGAACAACATGTACCATGAACCCAAGGAGGACTGCATCTGTAAATTATGCAACTATCCATGTCCAAAATATCATCTAGCGAAGTGTAAAAACAGGACTCTGCCTCTAAACAATTTAATTAAAGACTGGTAAAAAGCTAAATTTAATTTGATGTACACATTGTGTTTAATAAATATATTAATAAACAAAGATGAAAGTTGAAAAATATGAAGGGATGTTAAATTTTTACTAAAATATGAACATTTCTCAAAAAATATTATGAAACATAAAAAATATGTTTGTCTTATTTGATTATGCACATCATAAAATTTAAAGATACTTCGTCTCAGTGCTGTCTGTCTAATAGTTTAAAACACGAAATTTCATAAAAATCCTCGCTCTAGTCATTACATATCCCGGTGGCATTGCAATGCTCATTGCAATAAACACATTAATCTATAATAATACAGCGGTAACCATGGAAACTATCTTCATGTTTTAATGAAGTAGCTGCAGTAAAGAGTTCGGAACAAATATTTCAACAAATTGGACACAAATCGTGAACTGTCATTAAAACATATTTTATTACATTTTAAGCACAAAATATTAAATATATTAATGTGAATGATTGTTAATAATTCATAGTTTTGGCGGCTCCGTGACGCAAGCAGTTCGACATTCGCCTGTCATCGCTGTGGTCTCGAGATCGAGTCTCAATCACTTCTAGAGGGTCGTGGCGGACGAAACGGAACTTGGGCAGGTTTTTCTCCAGCTACAAATTGAATTCTACCATTTCTCCATATTGTCGGCCGAGATGAACAAGTGAGTATGTTCCTTGCCTCAGGTCCCGCGGGTTCTAACCGGGCCGGGGTCGATGGATTTTTTACTAATAAAAATTGCCTATATAGGCTTTATCAGTTGTTTAGTTATACAATATATAAACCTTATATATGTGTGTGTGTGTAATTTTCTTACTAATAAACTTTGTATAGGAGCTGCATTACAATACATTCCTTATATACAATACGTCATACATTCATCATTGTGACGTCAGAGCATATTATGCGCAGTTTGTAACAGAAAGAAAACAAAAAGAGTGTGAGACAGTGTGTCCCGAATTATTACAACCTGTCCTTAAATAGGATACATTTCCTCATTCAAGATTATTCATTCCTCGGGAACGCCTGCAAAGATTGTTCTTACAATATTTCTAATTGTCTATCTTTGGACTTGACTGACTACAGTGGGTGTATTTCAATGGAATTATTTTCTAGTATTGTTAGATAACACCCCACGGCGTTGTCAACTTTATTGCCAATCCTTACCTCGGTTTTTCCATGTCGTTGACATTGAGTCAATCTGACGAGGTTTAATGCTTACACCTTCCAAGGGACATCTCGGGAGGTAGAAAGATTTTCTATTATTTCTTAAGATTTCAACATGTCATACCCATGTACCCAGAATTTGAACCAGGCTCTGTTCCGACTATGAAGTGATTTGAAACAATACTCATCTTTGAGGTTGATGTCACGTGGTGACTGATGCTGTCACTCTAGTTTAAAGGGTTTCCCACTGATTAATGGCCGGATTGCATCTTTCGATAATTGGTATTTTATTAATGAGTATCAGAGGGTTTTGACTGTGCTATTTGATAGGCGTTTTCATTATATTATTCTATAGCACATAATATTTGTGTTAATTTGATATCAATCATGATATGGTTATGTTTTTTTAGTTCTTGAGTCATCATTATTTTACATGGTGGGTTCTTTATACAGGGAAAACATTTTAAGCGGAAACATTTGTACAGCGATGCAGCAGCTCTCACTACTCGCGCTATTGTGCTTGCACCGGCGGGGAGAGTGTTTCGTTACTACCGGTAAATGGAGGCGGTTAGAAGCTACAAAATACAAATAAATCAACTAATTAGATTATTATAAAAAATAGGCCTAAACATAGAGACTTATTACTCACCATTTATTTGAGATTTCAACAGTCTTGTCGCGGCGGCAGAATGATGCGAGGTTTCCTCTTAAAATGTATTCCCTGTATCAGCCCATATCTAATTTGATATCAATTATTGCGGTTGTGGAGTCTAAATCTGATCTCAACCTCTTATACACTGCACAGTGTTTATGTCAACTGAGAAGCCTCATGGCTGCTTATGTATTCTCTTAGTAAGAAGCCGGGTCTAACTTATCTCTTTACAATGTAATTCTATGTTTTAAGGCAAGAACCTAAAATGCAATACAAAAATTATTTCTAAGGCAAGAACTTAATTTCTAATTAATATTTGTTTATTGTTTACGAATTCATACAAATATACCTTACGACCACAAACATTATTATTTATAAAATGGGGACGAGGTGCCAATAGTTGGTACTTTCGTTAAAAGTGGGCAGCAGCTTCAGATCAAGAAGCCTGGGGGACCCGACATGCTGACTACATGTCTCTCCTATAGTGGCTGGATGATCATTCACCTATGTGATAGCCACATGTAGATGTGAGGTCGGCGCACGACAGTTTGGATAGTCGGGATACGGGCCTTAGTTTTTAGTTTTCAATAGGTGTAGAAAACTGAAATGACATCGAAAATAGTATACAAAGTATATTAATGTGTTAGTCTGAGAGGCGTTTCTGTTGAAGAGACCAGGTCAAAAATTACGGATTTTAAGGCAGAAACCTAAAATCTAATAAAACAATTATTCCTTTGAATGACTATAGTTGTTCATTGAATTTAGTTGTAAACTGAAATGACATGGGACTGAAAATCATATGCAAAATATATTATTGTATTAGTCTCATAGGCGCTTCTGTTGAGAAGCCGGACGTAAATGAATGGATTTAAAAAAAACGTCTAAAATCCTCTTAAAAATTAAGAAACGAAAATGGCCACAGCTGGACGCTTCGGAGCAATCCAACAATCATCTAAAATAAGTATTTTCATGCATAAAAATTGTCAGACAAGTCAATAGTTGGTACATTCGTTGAAAATATTCTAATATGCAATGCTAGGTTTTGAATTTGAAGTGTTTCACCAAATCTATAAATATAAGGATATTTAAACGCATTAAAAATGGATATAGCCTCTAAACTCATGAAACAGTATTGACTTCCTTGATGGAGTCCTATGTTTCTGGGTCCTGCGGCTGTTGAGAAGTCAAGTTTGGATTTGGGAGTTTAAGGACAGAACCTTAAACCCACGCCAAAAATTAGCGAATCAACATCCAGGTCCCAGGCGGCTCCGCCAACCTGCCAATGCAGGCTTACGTCCCGAAGAACGGAAGTAGGGTAGGATCCCGTTCTATGGATACGGAGACAATGGCCAACGACGAAATTTAAGTATTGGTGTGTATACAAATTTAGCAAGTCAATAGTTGGTACACTAGTTGATATTCTGATACGAAATGCTAGATTATCAAATTGAAGTGTTTTACCGATTCTATAAAGATATTTAACGCATTAAAAATATATGTAAACTCTAAACTCATGAAACAGTCTCGACTTCCTTGATGGAGTCCGACGTTTCAGCGTTTGTGTCTGTTAAGAAGTAGCGTTTAGATTTTGGGGTTCAAGGACAAAGCCTCGAACCCACTACAAAAATTTCGGTATTGTTATCAAGAAACACCCACGCGGCGCCGCAAGCCTGGTAATACAGGCTTGTGTTCCAGGGGCTTGGAACCGGGGAACTGATAATTACCAGGTTATTGAGATAATCGGAAAAAGAAGGTATTATTGTGCATAAAAATTGCACGTGAAGTCAGTAGCCGGTCTATTAGTTGAAAATATTCTAATATGAAATCCTAGGTTATCAAATTTAAGAATTCCACCAATTGTGTAAAAGTAAATTTATTTAAACGCAATAATAATAGATAATTAACTAATTATTTACGATATGTTAGTATAATCCAACCAATTTTATTATGTTTAAATCTTAGCTTTCAATCTGTCGGAAATTAAAACAAACTGCCGGCCGAACTCCAAAGAAAATGTTCAACTTTCCATGTGAATCTTTGTGCATAACTTCCTCCTTGTTATGGATTGTATAACAAATCAAAATGGCGGTCTCTATAATCAGCTGATTGTTTTCTTATGATATTGATGAACGTTTCCTGAAATTTAACGCAAAATGCAGCTCTTTAACGACTGCTTGATGGATACGCAGGACATAAATAATATTAATACGGTTCTTGGTAGGAAAATGAATCATCATAAAATGCATTTTGTTAGGCCTACATTCATTTATCGATTGATAATATTTTAAAATGTAATACTGATTCATAAGAGAACATGTTGTGACACATGATTTAAGCTGAATGGAGTTTAAATGGTCATAATAATATTTTAACAAAACTTTCTTACATCGTTAATATTTAATACAGACCACTATAAACATGATTTTAATTATAAAGGTACTATTATCGCGACAAAGTAGTTATTAAAGTGATGGTCTTGTGGTCCCAGGTTCGAATCCCGTTCAAACTATTTTTTTCTTAAAGGATTATTCGCCTTTGGTCTGAAATTTAGTTTTAAAGACTCTTCTGGTGATTTTTAAATTATTTTATATTTCATTCTTTCATAGCACAATAAGTTAACTAAATACTTATTGGTATCATTTTATTTTTACAGTTTCGCTTTTTCTACATTTCCTACTATTTTGAACGTTTTCTAATGCTTCTTAAAGCACTGCATATAATTTATAAGTGATGGGGGAAAAAATAGATTCCAATATTTTTCGAAATTCTCGTCGTCGTTCAATGACAGCACACTATCTATAAAATCTGTTCTAGGATATTTTTGACGAAGCCCAAAGTAAAATGTAAATAAATTAACACATACTTTTTTTTCCGTACCTCTCCAATTACTGAAACTGTATTTATTCTTGTCCATACTCATTTATTACACAATTCATCACAAGTTGATGATGTTCTCTTTCTGTTACAAACTACTCGTAAAATGCTCTGACGTCATAATGATGAACATGTGACGTATTGTGTATAAGGGTTGTATTGTTATATATGGCTCTTCAACAACGTATATTAGTAAGGAAATTATGCATGATCTCTATAAGGTTTGTACATTGCATAACCAAACTGATTTAAAAAAAAATAAGTCTTGAACAGGTATCTGTGTCAAGATGAACCTCAACAGAGGATAGTTGACTGGTATATAATATAAACCGGAAACAATGAGCAGGTGGCGACCTGTGACACCCGCTTCATTGAAGTTGTATCTACATCAATGGACTTAATGCAGCTTTGTTCTTAAAAAAATTAGTTACAAGAATAAAGCTGGGGGACCGAGATGCAATATTATATACCACGTCATTATTTAACTTGTACATCGTCCTCTAAATCAATGTCACTTGTAGGTGCTAGAACGGTTGGTCACCCAGCAACTGGATGAACCATTTTTTTAAATATTTTTATTTGTAATACAATTAATGTAATTTCATCGTAAATACTGGAATATGTAATTTTGATTATTTTATAATATCCTAATAATAATAATAATAATAATAATAATAATAATAATTATTATTATTATTATTATTATTATTATTATTAAAGGATTTTCTCTACATTGCAATAGTTATCCTTCATTTGCTCCGCTACAGATTTCTATCCACAACATATTCTTCTTTGAGGTTTCTGATGATCGTGTTTCTTCTCACTTCATCCATCTCCTGATCCCTGGGTTCCCCCTCCTCCTCCCCCTGCCTTCAGCATTCCAATCCAGCATAATTCTTGGGATTTTGTATTCTCCATCCTCTTCAGATGCCCATAGTATTTCAATCTTCGTTCTTCTATTACTTCTATAATATTATGTTTAACATTCATTGTTTCTGTAATTTTCTGGTTCCAAATTTTCTCCTTTCTTGATGCCCTTCGCCAAAAATCCATCTCTGTTGTGAATAATTATTTTTCTTGCTGTCTACCTAAAGTCCAAAAATAATAATAATAATAATAATAATAATAATAATAATAATAATAATAATAATAATAATAATAATAATAATAATAATAATAATAGTAATAGTAATAGTAATAATAATAATAATAATAAATAATAAAAATCATCGTCCGGTATCATGGCAGCTGCCGCAATCTTCCGGAAACCAGACCACATTCCTGTGTCCATCCATTGATCTTCCTCCAATCCTCCGATATTCATAGTTGCTTGTATCCCTTCTATCGAAGTTTTATTCGGTTTTCCTCTCTTCCTCCTTTCCATTGGAATCCATCCCATAACAATATTAGGCAATATTTGCTCTAGCATTCTTTTGGCATAATAATAATAATAATAATAATAATAATAATAATAATAATAATAGCAATAATAATAATAGCAATAATAATAATCGTTAAAGTGAAAATATATAAAACTATTATTCTACCAGTTACATTATATGGGTGCGAAACATGAACTCTTACTTTAAGGGAGGAAAGGAGATTACAAGTATTTGAGAATAAAGTACTTAGGAAAATTTTTGGACCAAAGAGAGATGAATAGACAGGCGAATGGAGAACACTATATAACAGTGAATTGCATGGTCTTTATAGGAAGCCAGATATAATAAGAACAGTTAAGTCTCGTAGACTGCGATGGGCAGGACATGTTGCACGTATGGGGAATGAAAGACTTGCATGGAAGCTTCTTGTAGGAAGGCCAGAGGGAAGACGCCCAGTTGGTAGACCAAGAATGAGGTGGGAGAATAACATTAACTATGATTTGAGGGAAGTAGATTATACAGGGAATGATTGGAAAGCATTAGCTCAGGATAGGGATGTATGGAGAGCTTATGTCCGCGCGGCCATGAACCTACGGGTTCGATAATGCCAGTGAGTAAGTAATAATAATAATAATAATAATAATAATAATAATAATAATAATAATAATAATAATAATAATAATAATAATAATAGGCCTAATAGTATATTTTTATTTTGAAAATTATCGACAGTACGATGGTTTTCCACTATCCTCAAGAAATTTGCCTTCTTAATTTGTATCGGTGCTGAACATCCTAATCTGTAAGACATGTGCAATAGCGCTAAAAACTCACGCAGCTGACTGGCTATCACCGTCTTTGTCTGACGAGTGCTGTAAAGCGCTAACTCTCTCTCTCTCACTCTAATCTATCAACAGCTAGCAACCCTTATTTGCGGCCACTTTTAGAGAGGCAGAGGAATTCTATCATGCACAAAAAAAATAGCTTCAATTTAATATATAAGTCGAGTGTGTACGTCATGAACGTATAAATGTAATAAAGTAATATCTGTTTACACCTGGCTGCGAGGAGTTTACGGCCAAGTGTGCAATGGTAACCAAAACTTTTCAAGCTCTATACATCGATTTCTACTAACTGGATTATAATTTATTTTAATTACAATTGAATCAAATTATTTTGAATAAATAAATAAATTACATTTTAATAGGCAACTCGGCAAAAGTGTATTCAGTCATTCACAAGTTTATGAAAATAATTTTAATTTTCAACACGCTTGGGATAAAATTAAAGTGGTTAACAAAAAAAGTCATCTCCAACACATCTAGAATAAAACTAGAGTTATCAACAAAAAGAAAATAATTTTACCATCAAAAGCGTGAGGCGCTTTTTATGACTTTTACATTTTCTTCTTACAGACTTTACTTTTACCAATATCTGTTTAATATCAAATATATTAATTGATATAGAGCACCCCACGATTTTGACCGTAAAACTATTTAATTTTTGTTGATAACTCTAGTTTTATTCTATATGTGTGGGAGATGATTTTTTTGTTAACCACTTTAATTTTATCCCAAGCGTGTTGAAAATTAAAATTATTTAAAATTATTTCGATATTTTGATAAGAATAACATTAAAGAACAATAGTACAGCGGAGCTACTATATTTTGAAGTCATCTGCAAATGTAATGCATAGAGGAGGCAATGAAATCCATCAGAGAGAATAAATGCTACGTCATATACTCTTTGCATGAAGTCACACTGCTAACTGCTAAAAGTAATTAGTAAATTTAGCAGTGTGTGTTTGTGTTTATGAAACATCACACTGCTAACTAGTATAGTTTACTGCTAATAAGTAACTTCTTTATCCATAGAATATTTAATCGTGTATAGTGGCTTGCACGAGCCCGAGGGGTAGCAGTGCTGCCGAAAGGGTTCACATTCCAGACATGTGGAATGGCGATAAACCAGACGAAAAAAATACTAATCGAAAGAGTGAATTTTCACCGTAAAAATACAACAGTCAACAAATGCGGACATGAATTCTACTAGGGTGGTAAAATAGTTCCCCATTCGGTTCTGCGGGCGGGGACTACTTAAGGAAATCCATGCCAAAAAAGGGTCGAACACAGAGACATTTTCCTAGGAACATGGATTATTAGGACATTATATAGTAGTGGGGCCCTAGAAATGTTAACGTGGGAATTAGATAAATCATCCTTGGATATAGTCGCTTTACAGTAAGTTAGATGGCCAGGGCCCCTAGTCAAAAATCAAAAAGCTTTGCATTATATATACTATGCGGATACCGTGACACCTGAATTAGAAGGTTTTTTTTAGTTCGAAGGAGGATCCTCTCCGATGTCAGAGATATTAAATTTGTAGTGATAGAATATAATACATGCTTCTTAACAGTAACAGACATGAGTTTGTAATCGTAAATGTACAGAAGATAAGGATAGCAAGATCAAGGATGAGTTCTATGAAGAATTAGAATTCATATTTGATAATCTTGCACCATATCATATGTTGTAAGAGATTTTAAAGTGGGACGGAAGACAACGATAGGCAAATTCAGTATTCATAAAAATAGTAATGACAGTGGAATTAGTTCAGTCGCCTTTAACTAACTGGCACCATCATGGCCGCGCGGACATAAGCTCTCCATTCATCCCTATCCTGAGCTTTTTTTTTCAATTGTTCCCTGTATAATCTACTCTCAAATCATGGTTAATCTTATTCTCCCACTTCATTCTTGGTCTATAAACCGGGCGTTTTCCCTCTGGTTCTACAAGAATCTTCCATTCACGCCTTCCATTTCTCATTCGTGCCATATGCCCTGCAACGTAGTCTACGAGACTTAACTGTTCTTATTATATCTGGCTTCCTATAAAGAACATACAGTTCTCAGTTTATGAAGTCTTCTGCATTCGCCTGTCTGTTCATCTCTCTTTGGCCCAACACTTTTCCTAAGATCGTTATTCTCAAATACTCGTAATCTCCTTTCCTCCCTTAAAGTAAGAGTCCATTTTTCGCACCCATATAATATAACTGATAGAATAACCGTTTTATATATTTTTAGTTTAACGTTTTTTGAAAGGAGATGGGACGACAAGAGTCCCTTAATGCATAATACACCTTTGCCGTATCAAATTACCTTATTGTTAAGAGCACAACATAAGGATGTTCATAAATACACCTGAAAGTCTCCAGATGGTGAAACTCGGAACCAGGTAGATCATGTATTGGTGAATAAACACTGGCACAGTAGCATCATCGATGTTAGACCAATTATAGTGATAGACTCCAATTCACATCATCACGCTTACATATAAGAGATGCCAATTCTTTTAAAATATCGCTAGCCAATTATTAGCAGTCAGGTTTCCAACATTTGAAATCAATCAAGTAAATATACACTGTATTATACTTCCATTATTATTTATAAATAATCTAAGGAGTCCTGTATAATTTGGCCAGTTTATTTTGCAGGACACTGGCTTCTCATCTCATTCTGATTCTACAAGCTGTTAAAAGTTTAACGTTGATGTAATATTTTCATCCTCTTTTGTAGGCTATAACTTATATATAAAACGAGCAATATACCAGGCCTCGTGTTCCATTCCATGCAGTCTACGAGTATAACTAAGTTCTTGAATTAATAACTATCCATGTCCAGATAAAAAAAAACTTGAACGAATAGGCTTAATATGGGATTGCGTCATGCTGACAGTTCTGCGGCGGCAACCACTTAACTAGTGTTCAAGTGTGCCACGGATTTAGTTTTTAATATATATATGTATACAGGGCAAGTCAAAATGTTGTGCAGGTTTTCAGAAATTTATTATGTGAAATGTAATGAACATATAATATTGTGAGACATATTGTATGAAAGGTAAACTCTCAAAGTTTTTTTTTAAATATTCACAGATGTTCTATGTGGGCGCCTTTCGTTACACGACAGATGTCAAGCCGATATTCAATCTCCTGTCAAACTTTCTGTAGCAGTCCGCGGTCGATATCAGCAATGGCTGCTGTGATGCGGGCACGCAGTTCATGCAGTGTTGTTGGAAGTGGTGGTACGTAAACATGATCCTTTACAAGACCCCACATGAAGAAATCACACGGGGTTAGATCGGGTGAACGAGGTGGCCAATGAATGAGTTGTTGATCACCCTGAGATGCACGGCCTATCCAGCGTTGTGGTAAAGCCGTATTCAAATGGTCTCGAACACTGCCATGGTAATGTGGAGGGGCACCATCCAACTGCAGAATGAAATCTGGACTATCCGCTTCAAGCTGCGGAAGGAGCCATTGTTGTAGCATATCAAGGAAAACATGTCCGTTCACAGTACGTTCATGAAAGAAAAAGGGCCCATAAACCTTTGCATGGGAAATGGCACAAAAGACATTCACTTTCGGAGAATCGCGTTGATGTTCCAGAGTTGCATGGGGGTCACCAGTTCCCCAAATCCTTACATTGTGTCTATTCACTTTTCCTGAAAGGTGGAAAGTCGCTTCATCACTGTAAACTACCCTCTCATGGAACTCATTCTCTTCCATTAATGCGAGAAAATCAACACAGAAGGACGACATCTAGGCCCTGCCGTCCACCCCTTGGGATACCTCGGTCGTCATGACCATACTCCCAAGTCCTAGTTCTAGTCCTCCCTATCCTAACTTCGCGTCCACGTTCAAGTTCTCGGTCCTTACACCAACACTCCAGGGAGAGAGTGTTGGAGTTTGCACTTCTGGGCAATTGATGAGCTACATAGTACATCAGGTCACTCAATCCTGATGACCCCACAGTTGGTCCACGGGCTCCATGAGCCTAGCCGGGAGGACTGCTGTCGCAGATCCACCGACCATTCCCCTGTTCTGCCTCCAGGGACGTGTCCTGCAGCCGTTGTGAGACCGGCTAGGGCTACAAGCCCAACAGTGTGAGACTTTTAGTACGTCCAGGTGCTCATCTCCTGGCGACCCCACAGTTTGTCGACGGGCCCGTAGGCCAAGCCAGGAACCAGTACAGTAGCTCCCCGCTGGACTGGTCCGAGCCGAGCCCTGGTGTGCCCCCAGGGACGCCTTCTGCAGCTGTTGTGGTCCAGCACGGAGCTCGCAAGCTCCAACAGATGAGCAAATAGTACGACAAGGCGCTCAACTCTTGCCGACCCCACTAATGGTTCACGAGTCCCTTGGACTTAACCGGGAGGACTGTCTAGCAGATCCACCGATCTTTCCCCCAGTGCACCAGCTGGGGACGTGTTTGGTTGCTGAAGTGGGTCCAGCCTGAGCTTTTAGTACGTCAGGTCGCTCAACTCCTGACGACCTCACAGATTGTCCTTGGGTCACTCGGTTCCAGATTCAGCGCTAAGTCCGAGACCCTGGAGACCGCGCTTCCTCCTTTCCCGAGCTTATCGACCTGGTGGTAATTCCCAGCATTACGCCCGGTATTGTCCCATCCAGCCCGTTCGCAAGACTAGGCCTAGTCGTGTAGCTGCTGTGAGGCAGCCCACTGAGCAATGTAGGCATCCAGGGTGCTCATCTCCCATGGTGCCCCCACAGGTGGTCTCAGGTTCAATGAACCAGGAGATAGGGCCACGAACCCCTAGTCTCCCACCACCCCACCAACGGTGGCACAGGCCCCCGCTGTGGGCCGGGGTCGTTCAGGCTTGGCAGCAGGCTCCTATAACCAATAAAAATTCTCCTGCTGACCCCACTCATGGTCCGCGAGTCCATCGGACTTGGAAGGGAGGACTGACTAGCAGATCCACCGACCTTTTCTCCACTACGCCACCGAGGGGACGCGTTTTGGCTGCTGGAGTGGGCGCAGCACGAGCTAAATAGTACGTCAGGTCGCTCGAGTCCTGACGACCCCACAAATGGCCCGCGGGTCCGGTCCGGACCTAGCCGGGAGGAATGCAAGCAAACCACCGACCGTTCCCCTATCCGCCGCCCGGGGACGCGCCCTGTTGCTGTTGTGAGCACAGCTGGGGCCCGTAAACGGACCCCCAGGGAACACAGAAGGACGCTCGCAAAGCATAATCGGCGGGTTTTAAGGCTTGAACCAGTTGCAAGTGGTAGGGTTTCATCTGTAAACGTTTCCGGAGAATCCGCCATACAGTTTTTTGTGGTAGTTGAAGTTCTGTCGCTCCCCGGTAGGTGGATTTCTGTGGACTCCGCACGAAGCATGTGCGAACGCGTTCGACTGTCTCTTCACTCGTCGACGGACGGCCAGTCGATTTCGTTTACAGATACAGCCTGAATCCCTAAATTGTGTGTACCACTTACGAATGGATCTCCCATCCGGCGGGTCTTTATCGTATCTGGTACGGAAATGTCGTTGAACACTAGTCACAGAGTTGTTTACATGGTAATCAAGCACACAGAAAGACTTCTGATCCCCAGTCAACGCCATTTTCCTTTACTGCTCTGCTGTTGACATCTTGCGGGTGAACGCGGAACTTTAGAAGTGGACAACTAAACTTTGAGAGTTTACCTTTCATACAATATGTCTCACGATATTATATGTTCATTACATTTCACATAATAAATTTCTGAAAACCTGCACAACATTTTGACTTGCCCTGTATATTCTGTTTCCTTAAATGTACGAGGAAATGTACAATTCCTGTTAAATATAAATAAATAAATATCCTAAACTCGTGTCCAACTCAAAAGTCGGGTCGAAAGGTGAGATGAGCCCCCCCCCTCCATATAGAGGTCTGTCAATGACAAGGGTGCCGATCGATCACGCCAGACGCATCATCACAGGGGCAGATGAACGAAATTAAATGAAATGGATGAGATGAGCATGGAGAAATGGTGGAATGAAATTGTGGTAGGGAAAAAACGGGATAAACCACGAGAAAAACCTGCCCAAGCTCCGTTTCATCCACCACGAAACCCACATGGAGTGACCGAGACTCGATCTCGGGACCCCAGCGTTAAGAGGCGAGCGTCTAACAGCTTGAGCCACGAGGCCACCTCTCAATACCTATTATGATGCGAAATGCTTCATTAAATTTGTAATAAAGCAAAGTAAGTTAATTTGTTTTCTTAATTTGCAAGAATAAGACTAAAAGTAATTATTTATAGAGATATCACGACCACGTGATCATCTTTATTGATCATTAATTGTACAATTCTCCATAAGTTGAAAGTCAATAGCGCCATCTATATTTAATTTTTAACGTTTTCTCTTTATTATATGAGTGAAAAGGACTAATACCCTGCAGCTAATAAAAGAAAATTATTCTTTTGAAGGCCTGTGCAAAATATATGTATTAACATATGAAGAGAAAAAATGAGTAATTATACATATACTTAATTTAAATATTGTAGTAAAAAATAAAGTTAACAAAATAGAATACTATATATAAAATACGGGAGTAGTCAATTTTGTATTTTGTAGTGTTTCACAAAATACATTAGCGACCAATGAAAAAATATATATGTTTGCTGCAACTGATAATGGTATTTTTAAAAGTATGTATTAATACACGAGAATCACAAAATTAATTTTAGTTAGAAATTTGATTTGTTACTGCCACCTAGTTTCGCCTGAGGATATCACCACCATGTGGTAATTTCATCAGAACGTTTATAAAATCATGCAACAAATAGTAATCAACCTTGCACGAGAAGTGTCAATAGCCTTTTACCACTATATTGGTATGAAAACGCATCAAATATATTGATAATTAAGTTGTCAGACCTGTTCCTACACCACATACATTGGGTTACCTGAAAGTTGACATTCCTTAGCAACTGTTCCTTTAAATCTTGGTTTATTCCAACCATATATATATATATATATATATATATATACACTGCTCAAAAAAATTAGGGGATATTGTAGAATAACCTATTAAGACTATGTTTTTAGGAACAGTATTAGATGCAATCACTTTCTATTACTCCAAAAGAATGTAAACAAGAGTTTGAAGTCATTACGTAACCTCTGTACCACACCAGATGTCAAAGAGATCCTGATTAGGAATATGGCAAACAAACAAAGCAACATTAACATGGGTGAAAATGTTTCTTTAGTATGGTGTATGGTCTCCTCGAACGGCCAGCACTGCCTCACACCTGTGTGGCATTGATGCAATGAGGTTAGCAATGAGTTTTTGGGGATACGTGGCCACTCTTCCATAAGAGCAATGTGCAGCTCTGGAACAGTTGTGGGAGATGCTGGTCTGCCTGCAATGCGCCTGCCTAATGCATCCCACACATGCTCAATCGGATTTAAGTCCGGGGAGGAAGCTGGCCATTGCATATGCTCGATACCCTCCACTTCCAGCATGTCGTCCACCAAGCCAGCTCTGTGGGGTCGTGCATTATCATCCATAAAAAGAAAAGAATCACCTATGGCACCAGCATAAGGCACGACAAAAGGTCGAAGAATCTCATCTCTATACCTTACCGCAGTCAAAGTACCACCTTGGATGACGTAGAGGTCCGTACGTCCACCACTACTGACTCCTGTCCACACCATTAATCCACCGCCACCATATGGGGATCTTTCACGTACAAAAGCTGGATTGTTTCGTGTCCCTTTTTCCCTCCAGATGAATACACGCCGACTATCACATTCCACGTTGAATCGCGACTCATAAAAAAGAACTGATCTCCATTCGGCATGCCTCCACCCACGATGTTCCTCCGCCCAGTTTCTGCGATCTCTACGGTGTTGTGGAGTTAACCTGGTACACACCATGGGCCTACGGGCATAGAGACCACTTCCATGCAGTCGATTAGGGACAGTTTGAGTTGACACCCTGCGTCCTGTTGCTGTTTGAAGTGTATTTCGCAGTTGAGTTGCATTCTGCTGTCTATTCCGACGGGCTGTTAACAAGAGGTAACGGTCATCCCTTGCTGTTGTTGCCCGTGGTCGACGTTGTCCGGCTCTTCTGTGAGCAGTATCTATTCTTTTAAAACGATTCCAAAGTCTGGAAATCACGCTTTGAGACACCCCAATGGCTTGTGCCACCTCTTGTTGTGTCTGTCCAGCTTCCACCCTTCCTATGGCCCTCCAAGCCATTGGTTCAGGTAAATCACGTTGTCGAGGCATTACTGTCCCTAAGGCAAGTCATTCACTAACTGAAAACTGGACTGGATTTAAAAACAGCAACAAAACATTCACCCCCACACCACCCTTTCACATCAACAATACAGACACTGCCCTCTGGTGTGGTATTGAGGTTACGTAACAACTTCAAACTCTTGTTTGCATTATCTTGGAGTAATAGAAAATGATTGCATCTAATACTGTTCCAAAAAGCATAGTCTTAATAGGTTATTCTACAATATCCCCTAATTTTTTGAGCAGTGTATATATAGTAAACCATCTACTCATGTGCGACACAATGACAGGTCAAGGAATAGATGATGTGAAAATACTATTACGGAAGATGAAAAAGATCTATCATATAAAAATGTGCCAGTAGACTAGGTATGTCCCACCATCAGAGACAAATTAAATGAAATGACAAGAAATGGATAACATGAGTATGGAGAAGTGGCGGAATGAAGTTAATGGTAGGGAAAACCGGATAAACACCAAGGAAAAAACTATCCTATCTCCCATTCGATCACTACCAACCCCAGATTGAGTGACAGACCAGAGGTGGAGGGTGAATGTCTAACCATGTGTGCCAGTGTGTGCGTGCGTGCGCGTGTAATTTCATGGATGAGGAAGGTGACATGAATGACGAAAAATATAGGGCATTAAAGTGACAATTGGTCAGGCATGTTTTAGAAGAAATGGCAATCGATGGACATAGATAATCCCAAATTTGAATATCACGACACAAAAACCAGCAGGAAAAAAATATATAATTTAAAATGATGGGATGCAATCTAGAAGCACTATGGAGCAACGTTGAAAAAAATAGCTGAATATATCTCGAGAAGAGTTGGCAAGACTACGATGATTACATAAAAGCGACCCTCAACATTAATAAAATACGTTATAAATAAAATGCAGTTGAGGTGAATAGTCATAAAGTAAAATATTAAAAACAAATACCTGGCAGATGCTGTCGTCCTCAACAGTTTTTTATTAAATAAATTTTAACTAGTTGAGGACGACGCCATCTGCCATATTAATATTTTACCTTATTTACTATGCCCTACACCAATTATTGTTTTATAATGAATGGCTATATGTTCAATAGTCTTTCCATAAATATTCAGATACACTTCTTCTCTTTAATTCCTTTTTAGGTTCTGTCATGTTTGTCTAGGTTGTTCTATCCCTTTCACAAGTGTCCATTCAACCGCGTTATTAGGAAGTCTCCCATCATTTTGACAATATCCATATCATACCAACTGTGTTCTAATTGAATCACAATACAGTCTATATTACTTTCTTTTTCTCAAATTGTCTTCTATGTTTCATCGAATTCCAAGGAATGAGTGTGTTCTAATGCAACCCACTGTATTTTTACGTGCTTCGGGTTCCGCGCTGGGCGCATAGATGGCGTTAATGAGGTCTATTTTGAATTTACGCACCACTTGGTAGACCACTTTACGTAGATGATATATTATTGTATTGTGTACAAAGAGGAGTGTAGGATGAGTATAAAGTGTGTTGTATGAGATATGATGATAACAGCAGAACTTTACATTCACATGCTTTACTATTCCTATTTCTGCACACATATTTACCAAGTTATTTATCAACACGTTTTCAAAATTTATCGCCTCATCACAATTTAGAAACAAGATCACAAGACCCTTCTTTACTTTTGATACCTCAGCACAGGACATGTCTATACTCTGAATCTTACACAATATCTATAACTAGAGCATGGAACTCACTTCCCAGTCATGTCAGGGACTGCCAATGGCTATCATTATTTAAAAACAAATTAACTGATATCTTAAGTTCGACACAATGAAAACATTAACTGCATAACAACTATATAGAGCATTCCATTAATAGTCATCTGGGAAGCTTCGGTTACTTTATTTTATATTATTTTAATTTTATTATATTGTTTTTGTGAGTGTTAGCTATAGTTCTTCCACGAATTGTACGGAGCACATGTAAACAGTCGCCTGGCTTGATGTCATTGTATTCGGGCCTTTCATTGGTTAAACGTACCAGCGCCCCTGCTTCATACGCTTACAGTGAGTCCGGTGAACCAATGAAAGGCCCGAATGCAATGACATCAAGCCAGGCGACTGTTTACATGTGCTCCGTACACATCGTGGAACATCTATAGTATTAGATCACATCACCATTGTCTTTTGTTTAGTCTCTATGTTAATGATATCTTCTTCTTCTTCTTCACTTCTGTTCTAAAATTTTAATAAGTACGTAAATTTTGTATAACTTTACTATTCGCTGGTTGGGTGGAAGATAAGGTCTTATGGCCTTAACTCTGTCAGCTAAAATAAAGCATTATTATTATTATTATTATTATTAATATTATTATTATTAAGAGAAGGGAGAAGGTGAAACTCTGTGCCGGCACGTAACCTATTCCTATCGAAAAGCACCAAGAGGGCCGTCAGGCTTAACGTCCCTATCCGACGGACGATTCGCTATCGATAGTACTGCGGAGAGGTTTGCAATTTAATGCAGGAATCTGGTGCACAATCTAATGATTAAAAATTGTACACCTCCACTTCTATTGGCCCCGAGATTTAAAAATGTTGCAATTAGATCAATAATTAAAATTTTCAAACCCACCGGGCATCGAGCCCAGGCCCACATGTCAGGATGTGCTACCACTTGGGCCAACACAGCGGACTATTCCAAAGAATGTAGCTATTTGTAATTATTTCTCTTCTTGATTTTCCGTCGACTCTCCTCCAAAAATGTATTTCTGCGGCTAAATTTTCTTCCTGAAGCTTCCAGAACATGCCAATAAGAATACATTTTCAAATATAAATATGGCTTATGGAATCTGTGGTTTCTCTAAGCGGTACCTATCCTTTTTTTTTTACTTTGGTTCTACGGTCCTCTAAAAACCTTGGCGTCTTCACACCATCTGCCCATCATTCTGTATTCCTAGTTTTCTGTTTCCATATTTTAACCTTCAGTTGTCTTAAGCCGAAAGTTGCTATCCTCATCCAGATTAATTAACTTAATATCACCAACAGATATCAGTTTCTAAAATCCATTCAGATATTATCCTCCCATTTAATGGTATTTTTTCCAATTAACATTTTTACTGCAACCTCTTCGTTCTGCATGACCTAACCATCTCAATCTCCTAAACATCACTCTGTAAATTTTAGAATAACGATTTGGAGTTGTTTGTAAATTTTCAATTGTAACCATAGGAAATAGCCTTCATGTTCAATATAAAGGGGAAAAATGTTCGTGTTCCTTTAGTTGCATAGAATTTTGTTAATTTAAGCGATCAATACGTGTACTCGTATTTTTATTAAATTATATTTATCTATATACCCCATACTTCTCCATGCTCCGTAGTGGGAGTGTTTTCAACTAAGCTAATTTGATTACGCTTATTTACCCCCAGATGTCAGTGAGTGATATGGGATCGGCGTATCACCTCAGCGACACACCTAGTGGGTAACTTAGGTATTATTTGGATGGGTAACTGTCGGTAAATTTTGCACAGAGACTTCTTTATTCAGTATCGCGGTTCTTTAACCCATTCGCTTCAGGGTTAAATGCTCAATGCATTTCCCTAGAAATCGGATTTACGTTACCGTAAATTATATTGTCTATTTTCAGAATTCAAAACAAACAAAAGTTAACGGTACTTGAAATCACAATAAGGGTGAAGGCCAAAACACATTCCTCTACTTTTCATAAATGTTAACAAACGATTACACTGCTAAGGGATATACGAAATATTGCAAAATATATAACTTAAGAAGTTAAGCGAGTGTACCTCGTCTTCTGAGTTGAAGGCCATTTAACTGCTGGCGAGTCTACCTCGTCTTTTGAGGCGAATGGATTAACGAGCCTGAAAATCTTGAGACTCGGGACCCACTGATTGGATTCCCTCTCGGAGGACTTATCTTTCGGATTTTTCCGTCCTAAAAACTAATCGATCCCGGCCGGAGTTGAACCCGCGTCCCTAGGAACTAGAACAGAGGTTTCCAACCTTTTCGACTCGCGAACCCCTTCCACAACGATCTGAGTTGGGTGAAACACCGACTTTTAAATATACTTACAGTAGACATGCATAACATGTAATTCTAAGCAAAAGGTTTAATAACCTTAAATTAACTTAACCCTTAACGGTTAAAACCTAAAGTTACTCTAGTTACGGCTTAAAAGTTACACAACATGTAGGCCTAGTTGTAGCGAAATAAATGTATTCCTAACGTTGTTACATAACTATAATTCAGACATTTGCGGTAATATTAATTTATTGTGGAAATAATGTGATAAATTCCCGATGTTACACATATGTAACAAGGGGCATTATAGGGTTAACTTAATTTTAAAATATTATTATTATTATTATTATTATTATTATTATTATTATTATTATTATTATTATTAATAATAATAATAAAATGTTGCAGAAATTATGAAAAAAATAATAGACCTAACCTCGAAACCCGCCATTACGAAAAAGTTTTGGAGAACCCCTTGAAATATTTTGCGAACCCCTTCGGTTACATCTAGTTACGTTGTACGAGACTTTGAATCTGGTATGTATAAATTAATAGATACATTACTCACCCTTTATCTGTATCAGCAAAGGGATGTATGGAGAGCTTATGTCTGCACGTAATGAACCTACGGGTATGCAATAAAGTAAACATATTCCTAGACAAGTACCACACGTATAGAGTGTGTTCGTAGTCATTTCTATTTATTTAGTGTTTTAATTCACGTTAATTACTAAGATTGGTTGGAGAAAACACACAATGATGAGGAAAATTCTCAAAATGAATGAATGGAGTATGTGAAATATACGCAGTTTTCCAAGCACCATATATCATCAATCAAATATACAATTTCTGATGGTTTATGATTTGAAAGATGGTGAAATCTTAAATAGGCCTATGTGTACTTTCATTTGCTGCGGACATTGTAAACAAACATTGCGAAGATGTGATGGCTGTTTTGAACAAGTTTCAGACAAAAAAACGCAAAGCAATACATATATTTGATTATATAAGATAGAGTTTCAGATAGTTTTTTCTTAGTTTATGTATAAATGACTCGTCAATATTTGTGCTACTAACTAACTCACTGGCACTATCGAACCCGTAGGTTCATGGCCGCGCGGACATAATCTCTCCATACATGCCTATCCTGAGCTAATGTTTTCCAATCATTCCCTGTATAATCCACTTCCCTCAAATCATAGTTAATGTTATTCTCCCACGTCATTCTTGGTCTACCAACTGGGAGTTTTCCCCTTGATTTTCCTACGAGAAGCTTCCATATATGCCCTGCCCATCGCAGTTTACGAGACTTAATTGTTCTCATCATAAATACTTGTGCTACTACTAAAAATAAATTAGCAACAAAGAGATCAAAATTTTCACTCACAAATAACACCTACAACATAAAAATAATAATAATAATAATAATAATAATAATAATAATAATAATAATAATAATAATAATAATAAAACGAGAACAATATAGGCCACATTGAACAAGATATATTTATAAATGTTTAAAAATATTGATTGAAGGAGTTTTTATTGAGATATACATGATTTTAGCTAGTTGTTGTTGGACTTCTTTTCTAGATTCTATTGCAGTTTTTTCGATTTTGTCAAAACAATTGCGACCTCATTCACAGTTTTATGTTACTTACTTACTCACTGGCACTATCGAACCCGTAGGTTCATGGCCGCGCGGACATAAGCTCTCCATACATTCCTATCCTGAGCTAATGTTTTCCAATCATTCCCTGTATAATCTACTTCCCTCAAATCATAGTTAATGTTATTCTCCCACCTCATTCTTGGTCTACCAACTGGGCGTTTTCCCTCTGGCTTTCCTACAAGAAGCTTCCATGCAAGTCTTTCATTCCCCATACGTGCAACATGTCCTGCCCATCGCAGTCTACGAGACTTAACTGTTCTTATTATATCTGCCTTCCTATAAAGACCATGTAGTTCATTGTTATGTAGTCTTCTCCATTCACCTGTCTGTTCATCTCTCTTTGATCCAAAAATTTTCCTAAGTACTTTATTCTCAAATACTTGTAATCTCCTTTCCTCCCTTAAAGTAAGAGTCCATGTTTCGCATCCATATAATATAACTGGTCACAGTTTTATGTTTCTTAAATAATTTATACACTTTTTGAGACATACTGTAAAGAATTTATACATTCTTTGAGACATACTGTAGGTGCCGCGGAGCGTTCTTTTCTCTCTCTTCCTCTTCATTTAGCTAAAATTCTCATAATTTTATCCGCAAATGTTGTCCCTTCTGCTAAAGTGTTCATATGAACACTGCCCACTCATGAATCGCTATTTCGTCATCGAATGAGACTTGTGACACGAATATATTTTTTTTCATTTGTACGTACAATGGTATGTACAATATTTGTACGTACAATGGTATGTACAATATTTAGAATATTATGGTTTTGATATTTCGTGATTACATACATTTGGACCATTCTATCTAACGTTCTATTTCCCTTCACTTTTACATATCTTACGCTTTATAAATAAATGAGGATTAAAAACAATTTTGAAATTTTTAGAAGTGTTAATTTTTTGTAAATATGTAAGCCTACATACTCTGGAATGTAACATTATCTTGCCTAGTATGTATTATAAAAATTCCCGAAATTTCGCAACGAATAATATTTTGATATCTGAAGTGAATTAATTTATATATATATATATATATATATATATATATATATATATATATATATATTATATATATCCATCCATAGTAATTCTGCCCGACGGCAGATCTTTCACTGCAATCATAGCACTTTCATGTTATGCTTTGCAACTTTATTAGGGAATTAGGTATGGTAGCTTCCCGTTGCTTTCCACACCAATGAAGGATGATAATGATGGCCGGATGATTTTCGGGGACCGTTTGACCCTAAGCTTCTGACATTTGTCTTACATGTGAGGAAAAACCCCGAAAAAAAACCTCACCCAGGAGCTTGTCCCGACCGGGAATCGAACCTAGGCCCGCTGCGTTACAAGACAGCACCATACCTGGAGACAACAACAGTGGACTTTATATATATGTGTGTGTGTGTGTGTGTGTGTGTGTGTGTGTGTGTCTAAAACTCCATGGGATGACAGCCCTAGAAGGCTCTTTGCCTACCAGCCGGCTGCTGGCCTCACATCAATATAATTAATCCGAGAGGTGGACAATCATCCAGCTATCGGGTTCCCGAGTTGTTAGTCCTATATCTGGTTTTCTCAACTATGAGCCGCTACTTATTACAATAAACTTAACTCTATGGCGCGACAGGCCCTTGGCCTACAGCCAACTGCTGGCCTCACATCAATATAATTAATCCGAGAGGTGGACAATCATCCAGCTATCGGGTTCCCGAGTTGTTAGTCCTATATCTGGTTTTCTCAACTATGAGCCGCTACTTATTACAATAAACTTAACTCTATGGCGCGACAGGCCCTGGCCTACAGCCAACTGCTGGCCTCACATCAATATAATTAATCCGAGAGGTGGACAATCATCCAGCTATCGGGTTCCCGAGTTGTTAGTCCTATATCTGGTTTTCTCAACTATGAGCCGCTACTTATTACAATAAACTTAACTCTATGGCGCGACAGGCCCTTGGCCTACAGCCAACTGCTGGCCTCACATCAATATAATTAATCCGAGAGGTGGACAATCATCCAGCTATCGGGTTCCCGAGTTGTTAGTCCTATATCTGGTTTTCTCAACTATGAGCCGCTACTTATTACAATAAACTTAACTCTATGGCGCGACAGGCCCTTGGCCTACAGCCAACTGCTGGCCTCACATCAATATAATTAATCCGAGAGGTGGACAATCATCCAGCTATCGGGTTCCCGAGTTGTTAGTCCTATATCTGGTTTTCTCAACTATGCAACTATGAGCCGCTACTTATTACAATAAACTTAACTCTATGGCGCGACAGGCCCTTGGCCTACAGCCAACTGCTGGCCTCACATCTACATATGTTAATCACAGAGATATATTATCATCTTACCAGTGTAGGGTTGATATGTGGTCAGCATGTCGGGTCCCCCAACCGTTATAGCTGGTTTTCTCAACCTGGAGCCGCTAGTTATTCCTTATGCTGAGGGGGCATCGGTCCCATACGGGCCGAAATTCCATGACAAAATTTATTCCGCCATGGAGATTCGAACCAGCGCAAGTCCCGTTGCTCTAAGCCAGGCCTCTTGCCTTAACCATTCGGCTATGGCGTAGCTATCCAAATTCTTAAAATGCTTGATAGGCGCCTGTCCCACAATGACCGAAATTCCAAGAGGAAGTTCCTCTTCCACCATGGGGGACTCGAACCAACGCAAGTCCTGTAGATCTACAACAAGGCGTGATGTCTTGTCGTGGTACCCATACTGAACACTTGTACATGTAGTTTCATTAATCTAACTTAAATGGTTTATTTGCAATAACCGCTCGAGTCTTGTTGAAACACGGTGTATATGCGGAAAAAATAAACTTTTCTAT
The DNA here is from genome assembly GCA_030220185.1 of Diploptera punctata. Classification (NCBI taxonomy): domain Eukaryota; kingdom Metazoa; phylum Arthropoda; class Insecta; order Blattodea; family Blaberidae; genus Diploptera; species Diploptera punctata. Next base: position 338,116 of record JASPKZ010000422.1, on the reverse strand, counting down.
TTAAATATATTTTCGAACTTCGCATTTATAAAATATTGATATACAATATAGATAAAATATGACGTTCATCACGATTAAAGGACCCATTTAAAAATTGATAAATAAAAATTACCAACACGTGTTATTGAATATTGTCCATCGCCAACCCCAAAATAAAATCGTTAGCCTAAAATGAAAATCAATTTAGATTTAAAAAATAAGTTGTTTCATTGGAATGCTTCAGTCTTTGCCATTATGTAAACATGTGAACATGTTTATTTGAACAGCTCGCAGTTGAACTTTCAGCAAACGTACAGCTTAGATTTGTAAGTTTGCGTGTTTAAACTTTCACTATAAGAATCTTAACACATGAAATTTAAAGCGATATTTTAAACTAAAGAAACTATTGGTAGATGGTAACGCTTTCCAATTCTATGAAAGCGTTTATACGACTAACGAATTGTAACTACGCATGTCAGATCTATCATTGTTGTGCAATATTTGATACACACTCAGTTTCGTAAATTTTGTTTTTGCGCGATAGTGCGTTTTGTCGTACTTACAGCAATGGCGACCATGATTGAAAGTTCAACTTCCTACATTTCGGGATTGCCAACCTAAATAACTATACTGTAATATTACATTTACACCCACGTGCAGGAAGTAAAACCACTGCCCTGTATATGTACTACGTACAATGTATATACAAAAAATATCCAGAAGGCAGTGTTAATATATATCATATGAAACAAATCACTGCATTTTAAATGAACTGAACTTTATTTGAAACAATATAAAACAATAAATACGTACTTGAGGCTATTTCATCAATAATAATGGTCTCACGGCCTCCTGTACTTTCAACTAATAAATATTGCCCACACTGTTAACGTTACTCATTTGTTTATAATGAACGCACATATTTCCAACAAAGATATTATTTTACTACTATCCATCGCGCAAAAAATAATGTACAACGCACATTTGAGAAGTGTTTTACAGAATCTCGGAAATTAAAAACCTCGCTACCGCTCGTACTTTAAACATTTTCCTTGATTCTGTACATACCACTTCCCAACCTTGCATCGTAATATACTATTATTGTACTTTCTATTTCATATGCCTGTGTAGCTCCTCTATGTGGTTTCACCCGTCGTAATTAATTGTGCAAACCAATTCTTTCCATCTACAGTCCTTTGTCCAATATTAACGATAACAAGTTCTTTTCTGATTGATTCATACATTTTTTTCATCCCTTAATGTGTACCCTTCTGTTTTCTTTTAAGAATCTCATCTCGGCTGTTTACATTTTTCGTTTATCACTTCCGTTTAGTGTCAGTTTTCATGACCGTACATAAGCATTGCTACAACCATTACATTATTATGCATGAGTGGAACAAGGATTCTCCAGGAAGATGACAAAGAAGTATTTTCTAATGTTGTATAAGATATGTAAAGAATTCTGTTTAAGTAAATATATTTATGTTTGTGTACTAAATTAATGTATCGTGCATAATATTAGACCCTACTTTAGTACTTTTTATTACACTCAAGACCAACTATAAAATTATCAATAATTAAATGAGTTGATTTTTGCCTCTCCCTGGAAGATAACGGTTATTATATCTATACTGGTCCACGCTGTGGTCTCGAGATAGCGTGCTGCTTTGTCACGCAGCGGGCCCGGGTTCGATTCCCGGTCAGGACAGGCTCCTCGGCGAGGTTTTTTCGGGGTTTTTCCTCACCTGTAAGACAAATGTCAGGAAGCTTAGGGCCCAACGGTTCCCGAAAAATCATCCGGCCATCATCATCATCCTTATCAATATCATGACCATCCTTCATCGGCGTGGAAAGCAACGGGAAGCTATCACACATATAATTTCCTAGTAAAGCTGCAAAGCCTAGCAAGAAAATGTTATGATTGCAGTGAAAGACCTCCGCTAGGGCAGAATTAACATGGATGGATGGATATGGTCATATTTATAAATCCATCAATTTAACGAGTTTATATATATATATATATATATATATATATATATATATATATATATATATATCACAATTCTGCCCGAAGGCAGGTCCTTCACTGCAATCATAGCATTTTCATGCTATGCTTGCAGCTTTACTAGGGAATTGTAGATGTGGTAGCTTCCCGTTGCTTTCCACACCGGTGAAGGATGATGATGATGATGATGGTGGTAATAAGGATGATAATGATGATGATGAAGATGGCCATATGAATTCGGGGGCAGTTTGGGCCTTAAATTTTTCCTGACATTTGTCTTTCAGGTGAGGAAAAACCTCACCCAGAAAAACTGCCCCGACCGGGGATCGAACCCGGACCCGCTGCGTGACAAGGCAGCACGCTACCTCGAGACCACAGCGGTGGACTATATATATATCAATACATGTGGAAAGCAACGGGAAGCTACCACACCTACAATTCCCTAGAAAAGCTGCAAGCATAGCATGAACATGCTATGATTGCAGTGAAGGACCTGCCTTCGGGCACAATTACTATGGATGGATATCAATACATACTAGAAAACTTGTTTTGTTTTGTCCGATGTCAGCAGGTTATCTTTTATGGCATTTCTGGTTTTATTCCCTGGCATTGGCGTAATTGTAATCCAGTTCTAAGGTTGGGGCACCTAGATGGCGAGGTTACGTTACTCCGATGATATGATGGGTGATAAATGATAATGAGGCGCCAGGGAAGTCCTTAACCTAAACTTAACCTAAATTCCAGACCATAGGAATAATACCCGTTAAGGAAAAACGCCTATGGTCTGACAGGGAATCGAACCCGGGATCTCAGAAACGCTAACCGCTAGCCCATGAGGATGGTACAGATATCTAAATGAAATGAATGAAAGACAAATCCCTAAAAAAAAACAAATATAAAGGAAATTAAAACATTTTGTCTCTTCATTCTTACCTCTTATAGTTGTTTTTGTCGAACATATGTTTCAGGGCTATGTTTTAATTACTAAACAAACCTCTTAATGTTACTTCCTATTGTATTTTAAAATAAATATAAAGGAAATTGACATTTGGGTAGGCCACGTCATAGATAGAAAGGTCAGAATCACAGATACCTGCAAGAGTACCACACAAAAGTACTGAACCTAATCTGAATTTGTTCACGATTATTATGACAAATATGACAACATTCAAAATAATTTTAAGTGAAATGCTAACACATTGTTAATATTTTACTTAGTATAAATGTGCTGCTTAAAGTGACTCATGTGCAAGTTATTTACTTCTTTCGATAGGTGCGACATTGGCAACTTGATTATTCTTACAGTTAGAGTGCGCACATTAATACTCAAAACTCTGAACTCGCAGCTCTGTGAGTCAATATCTTCCTTATTAGGAATATGTGTGGCACAAACTCCAATCTATTTGACTCTGTGATATGATTCTGCGCAATATACCATTTTATCTCCTACCAAACTTACAAAACATATATTTACATTATTTTTATCAACATTTATTGGGGTAAATTAAAACAACTAGGTTGGGTTGTGGCTGATATGTTCCAAGTCAATCTTCATTCCAGAGATTACAATATCAATGTTTATTTATAAAATAATTTCACTTTAAACATATAAACTGATCTTCTGAAATTCACATTTATAAACTTCTAGGGCTTGTAAAGGGAACTGAGTAGATAACGTTTTGAATAGGAACCTTTGTCCGGAGACGTACAAGTTTGCACTAAGAGTTTAAATTCCCCGCGTCTGCCGGGGATTATTCGATAATAATTTATGACTCAATTAATTACATTTACACAACAATTATATTCACACAACATTGACTGATTGCATGACAATGTTCAATGTCAAGGGAAAAATAAAGACATTTCACTTTGTCGCTATAAGAATAATAGTTTATACACAAACTAACCAAACTTCTCTACTGCACTTAACATTATGGTTAGTACTACAACAGCGGTTCGATGTGGTAACCACCAATCTAGCTGCACATATTGTACCTGCCAATCATTTCTGATACACTCACTAATTCTTATAGTGACAAAGTGAAGTTAGTTTATTTATACCTTGACATTGAACATTATCACAAAATCAGTGAATGTTGGATTGTAATTAATTGAGTCATAAATCATTAAATTACTATCGATTTAAATCGGCAGGTTTAAACTCGTACCTGCACCACGAAAACGACTTGTTTCGGACAAGAGTTCCAGTCAAACGTTTTCTTCTCAGTCCCCACTACAAGCCCTAGAAGTTTGTAATGATATTATGGTAGTGAGATAAGTACAAATAAATAAGATACTAACTTATTGGCAATAAATTTAATCGAAGTATCTTATAGAATTTGGTTCACAAATGAATAGAGGAGACGACAAATAGACCAAGTCCAGCATGTGTGCAGAAGCAAGATGTTAAAAGCCATTAATTTATACCAGTAATTAATTCTAGGGAGTGTTTCCTAACTCTGTTTGCAATTTAATTTTAGATTTAATCCTAATCTATGATCATGGTGAAGTGGAGTTAGAATTATTTTAAAATTAGGTCTTTCTTTAATGAAATAGACCTAGTTCAGTTTTTGGACTTTGTCTACTAGTGCTTTGAGCCATCCAATATAGATTTCCTCGAGAAAAGAATCAACTAACTCATTGGCACTCTCGAATCCGTAGGTTCATGGCCGCGTGAACACAAGCTCGCTACACATTCCTATCCTGACCTAATGTTTTCCAATCATCTCCTGTATAATCTACTTCCCTCAAATCATGGTTAATAGTATTCTCCCACCTCATTCTTGGTCTACCAACTGGGCGTTTTCCCTCAGATTTTCCTACAAGAAGCTTCCATGCCCCTCTTTCATTCCCTATTCATGCCACATATCCTGCCCATCGCAGTCTAGGAGACTTAACTGTTCTTATTATATCTGATTTCTTATAGAGATCATGTTAGCTTATTGTTATAAAGTCTTCTCCATTCGCCAGACCGTTCTCCTCTCTTTGGTCCAAAAAGTTTCCTCAGATCTTTATTCTCAAATACTCGAAATCTTTTCTCCTCCCTTAAAGTAAGAGTCCATGTTTCGCATCCATATAATATAACTTGGAGAATAACATTTTTTATTTTCAGTTTAACGTTTTTTGAAAGGAGTTGGGACAAGAGTCTCTGCAATGCATAATAGCACGCATTTCCAGAATTGAGCCTATGTTTAATTTCTTTGTGCATCTCATTCCTATTTGTAATTATTGTTCCCAGGTATTTGAATCCATCCACAAAGTTTATTTGTGAATTCAAAAGCTACCGTATGTAAGTATACTATTAGCCTATATTTAAAACAGTATATGTGAGACGTACTAGCCTAGTTGGGTAAGGAAATATACTACAAGCGGGATCGAGGATTCAAAGCCCGATGAGGTCAGAGTTTTTAACGTGTGGTCGATTCATTTTTCGTAATGTTCTTGATTTAATTGGTGGTGGTGGAGAACTGATTTGGCTTCCACATCAACAAGACGCCTGGCCGGGGACAAAATCATTCTTGCCTCCAGCACTAATTATTAACAATAAGGGGCAGATTTCTACGATCTAAAAAATAAGAAAATGTGCAATTTTATGACCTAAAAGTGTTTAAATATGACCCAAAAATACAAAAAAAATTAAGACTTTATAATTTAATGAATATACTAAATTTAATATTTTACAGTAATACATTATCCAACTTTTCACCACACCGAAAGCGGGTCAAAATTGTCCGATCTTCCACGGAATTTCCAAGAATAAAAAGCGACCTTCAAACATGTGACCATGCAACTGCGACTTACATACATTTCGTTGTTATTTAAACTTGGCTGACGACTTATAAAAGTCCCCGAAATATGACTAAAATATTACTTTATTATAGAAATTAGAACAAATATGACAAAAAAGCCCACCGGTGTGATCTCGAGGTAGCGTGCTGCCTTGTCACGCAGCGGGCTCGGGTTCGATTCCCAGTTGGGACAGGCTCCTGGGTGAGGTTTATTGGGGTTTTTCTTCACCTGTAAGACAAATGTCGGGAAGCTTAGGGCCCAACGGTCCCCGAAAATCATCCGGCCATCATCATCATCATCCTTATGATTTTCATTATCCTTCACCGGTGTGAAAAGCAACGGAAAGCTACCACATCTATAATTCCCTAGTAAAGCAACAAAACATAGCATGAAAATGCTATGATTGCAGTCAAAGACCTGCCCTCGGGCAGAATTACTACGGATGGATGAATGACAAAAACTAGAAACATGAGAAAAAGACTAAAGACACAATAAATAGGCCTATCGCTAAATTTTCATGAGAAGATCTACATACACGTTAATTACTTACCCAAAACTCAAAATAAAGGTTTACAAAAATATTACATGTCATAGGAATCCGCCCCCTCTGGGATTATTAATCTCTGGCCTCTGGAAACAGGTGCTAGTAATCTCTCCCTCACACGTGTCATCACAGCAATAATTTTGAGTGTGACTCGACAAAATATTTGCCTCATCCATATAAACTATATTATGCCTTCATCTCTATATTTCTTAATGTTCCCCAAAAATATTCCTTCTTGCCTAATATCGAAATACTCGATAAATAATATATATATATTACTCTTTTACTGCTCCATTTAAACCAATCATTTTTAATGTTTTCCCTAAACTCGTATTTCTCCCATTCAATGCAACATATGGGGGCACGCCGTAGCGTAGTGGTTAAGGCACTGCGCTACAAGCCGGAAGGTCGAGGGTTCGAGTCCCGGTGGGGTCAGGATTTTTAAACTGACCCAAACCTTCTGGCGGCACTATGGCCCTGGGGTCGACTCAGCCTCTAACTGAAATGAGTACCAGACGTTTGTTCTGGGGTAAAGGCGGCCGTCACGCAGGGCTGACAACCCGGCTGACATCAAGTGCCGATTGTCAAGAAAAAGTGGGAGCCTTAACCTCCTACTACCCCAAGGGCCTCCTGAGGCCTGTAGCGGGATCACTTTACCTTTACCAATGCAACATATTTTGACAATTCCATTGTCAATGCTTCCATTGTCGGCACCTTACTATGTAGGCTATTTTATAAAATTATCCACAGTTCTTCTCATCCCTCCAGAGTTAAAGTCATCCATGTCGAACCCAGTCGTATTTCTGTTTTTTATGTGGTGTAAAAAACAGCTTCAGCTAAGCCTCGGCTTTTGATCGATTGACTGAACCTTGTTCATGCCGTACGGGGACACGGGTACTTTCCTAGTGGGAAGTTTCTTAACTAGACGAATTTAGTTACGCTTATTTCCCTACATATGTCAGCGAATTACATATGCTTGTTAGTACATCGCCTCGAGGAGAAGAACAAGTTTCGACGGTGAGATACATACTATAAAAACATCACTTTAAAATCTCCTAACAAGATGACTTCTCCAGATTAGTTCTCCTATCAGACTCAAAGCAGCTCTTCAAACACACGTGACTCCAAACAATGTTATGACATGATACTACAACTCCATAATTACAGCAAAGAAGTCATCGTACAGTCTACAATTCCATCGCATTGTGGGATCTTTTAGGCAATGAAATAACTGATCTCCTTGCGAAGGAAGATTCTCTCATAACACAATCACCAACACCCAAACCTATATATCGTATTTCGGCAAAAGGCACTTATAATAAAAAATCAAGGACATTAACAATAACAGACTCCAATCATCCACAAAAGACAAGAAATGGGAAGCCTCCTTCACAACTCCAGAACTTCTACCTCAGTTGCGCAATTCTGATTCACTATAGGTCACGACTGCTTTACTAAACACTCGCACGTGATCAATATATATTTGTGTAGACTGAGATGCATTCTATGCAACAACCCAGAGGATGAATACCTTAACAACTGTACAGGAAACTTCCAAAACTTGGAAGTACTGGAGAGCAAGACTGCCAATAACACCAGTGTTACATGTAGCACATTAGACACCAACCAACAAAATATATCTTGAATTTAATTTTCTATTCTGAATTCAAACAATTCGATTTTAGGTATTTATCTTAAAATCGACACTCTATATCGTTCTCTATGCTCTATACAGAATACAGCGGGATGTAATAATAAGCTTGATTAAAAATGGAGTAATCCTTATAGCGTACTCCTCTCCATTGTCTATGTGATATTAGGCCCAGTGTTGCCAAATTATCGAGTTTATAGTCTGCTCTGGAGGCTTTCTATCTAGGAGCTAGTGGCAAATCTACGGATTTTTGACGATTTCATAACGAGAAAATGGGAGATTTGTGGAAACTTGTAAATATAAAATATACACTAAAAATATGGAATAAAGTAGTTATCCCTGTAATAGGCCTATAAAATTTAACCGGGTCAGATGAAAACTAATTACAATTTTTATAATAACAATTAGCTAATACCTGGCATGCGCTGCTATGCCTAAATAAATGAACTGTGTTTTTACGTTTGTTGAATAAGTAAAAAGAAAAACCATTATAAATTTATATTGTAATTATTTTAGATATCCCGTGCTGATTATCCGGCGTTGTCCGGGAATCAACTTATCCCGATCTTCTTGGTATCAATGAGCTGAAAGACAAAAATGATTATTGTGAGTTATCCGTAAAAGATAGACATGCTGTTGCGGACTTTTTTCCTAGAATGTTTTGAGATACTTCGATTCTGTGTACTTTAATTTGGTATATTTGTTATGGTTTAGACAGCGTAAGCCATTGAAGCGTCCGAAAAGCTACTTTTTTAATTTACCGATGCATTTTTTTTAGCTCCGGCCCGGCCATGAAGTATGTACGATAATATCTTATATACGTTAATTGTCCCAGAAAATGTATCTAAATGTACATCCTTAGAAAAAAAACATGAGTCATCTCTTGAACGCACATTTCTTCTAAGTCCTACTCGGCACAGCGCTGGGTTCAAACTAGGAAACTAGTCATAATTGTGCAGTCCCTGAGCTACTGTGTTATGTGGCATGAACTGAAGACACTCCTACGTGTTCTGTTAGGTCAGCGGTAAAGCATGCAGTCACTGTTTCTGTTAATGAAGATCGCAGGTTCGCGTCCTCAATTACGCAGTTTTTTCAAGTGATATTTGTATTAAAATGTTTTATGAATTAAATACAACATTTTTATTTTGACATTTGAATTAAATCAATATTAATGTCGTTATTGTAACAATTATATTTACCACATTCAGGGTTTGTTCTAGGTAATTTCAATATACTACATTCAATAGACTGTGATGCGCAGACGTCTGCGCAGAAGCAACAGCCTCTAACAAGTTTGTTTATAATGAATCATATCGAGTTTTACCATGGCTCAGCACACACACAAGGACATAGGCACAAGGCAATCTCAATGCCCCGCAGATTGAGGGCGGTAATAGATGCTGAGGGTTCATATACACGAGATACTGATTTTGTTTTTGTTGAAATTTTCATTTTAGAAGATATTATTTTCTTTCCTCATTTATTTATTAGAAGATTGTTTTAATTTATGTTTTTGTGTGTTTTGTGTGTGCATTAAACCCATAAAACTCAAATATAAAATTTAATATGAAACTATATTACAGGCGAAATGCTATTGTAACATTCAATTTTAAAAAAGTAGAACGGGAATCGAACCCGTGAAATTATGAACGCAGATGATGTCTGTTAAACCTCTCGACCACGGAAACACACTAAGCCAAGCTCTCTCTTTCATGTTGCTTCAGTGTGCACTGCGTTAACTAGCAAACAATCCAGTACAATTACTGAAAACGTGTTGATGTGAATACGGCTTCTGCGAGCGCTCACGAAGTTCCCCGATCGGTTGATATAATCTGCGAAAGACTTTTTTTTGTCCAAGGGTGTACAAAGATTGATTTGCTGAAGTTCTAATTAAGACTTGAACCATGATGAAGATACTTATGTTGATAAGATTGAAACACCTCAGATTATTTTCTCATATCATTATTTTCAAAATAGCATTGGTGTAAAATGTCTTAAATATGTGGGTAACGACAAGAACAAATCGTAAGTTACTGAGTAACTGGATGTAAATTTACTTAAGTATAATACCATATGGGTGACGCAAACAATATGGAACGACAAATGAAAGTAAAAACATGTATTTCCTTCGGTTGTGTAACTATCTCTTACTGCGAATCAGTAAGACTATCGAACAGTTTTATGAAAGCAACATGAATTATATGGCTAACAACACTGCATTAAGCCAACAGGTGACTTGGTTTTAACTTTGCAGTTTTCATGACTCACACCGCACAGGAAGTTTCACTACGATATTTTTATCTCTAATTCCTCTATAACCGCTTTTTTCCCCTCGGATATTAACAATAGATAACCAATGCTACCAACATATTCAAATGAAGTATAACTAAATAACTGTATAGGCAACATCTGAAATTTTTCCTAACACTAGTCATAGACAAACTACACAGATTAGCAGTAGTTGTAGTGTAATATAATAGTAGTAATAATAATAATAATAATAATAATAATAATAATAATAATAATAAATAATAATAATAATAGTCTGAATATACCTTAACATTCCATGTAGATGTTCGAATATATGTAGACTATTATAGAAAAAATTCAGTTAGGCTAAGTAGCTCTAGGTTTCGATCTGCAGGATTCTCTGTCGGTCCTGGTTATCATGCTCGCCTCTAGTTCCAAGTAAAAACTCAGCTGAGGTCGAGGGATTTTTCAGTGTAAAAATCCTGAGAATGGGTTCATTCTAACAGAAACTAAAGTCGCGAGTCGCTCGTATATTTACGGCACTTAAAAAAATTACCTCACACCTGAAATTAGAGGTCCTTAACGCGCCGATTTGAACTGCGACGTTAATTAAGTTATCAGTCTGTAAATATAATAAAGATAATAATCCATCCATAACAATTCTGCCCGAGGGCAGGTCTTTCATTGCAATCATAGCATTTCATGCTATGTTCTGCAGCTTTACTAGGGAATTATAGGTGTGGTAGCTTCCTGTTGCTTTTTACACCGGTGAAGGATAATGATGATAATGATAAGGCCGGATGATTTTCGGGGACCGTTGGGCTCTAAGCTTCCTGACATGTCTTACAGGTGAGGAAAAAACCCGAAGAAACCTCATCCAGGAGCCTGTCCCGACCGGGAATCGACCCGGGCTCGCTGCATGATAAGGCAGCACGCTTCCTCGTTACCAAAGCGGTGGACTATAATAATAATAATAATAAATATTATTATTATTATTATTATTATTATTATTATTATTATTATTATTATTATTATTATTATTATTATTATTATTATTATTATTATTATTATTATTTTGAAGCGTCAAATCTTTTGAGTTTTTTAAAAAAAGTTCGAGAAGAAAAAGATAATGATATGAAGTAGATGCGATATTTGTAAACTGGTTACAGTAATTAATGTGGAGTGGGTATTTATGTTTGCTAATCTGTGCTTTTGCTTGAAATAGCAAGCAGGCAACTGTACATGGGCAATTAAGATCATAAATATTTATGTTGACATTTACAAGTCAGAAAAATTATGTTGCAACCTTCACAAGCAGAAAGTTAAACTGTTAAAGAGGAATTCCCCGCGTATTTTTAACAACCAATTCTAGTATGAAATACGTATCACTGAAATCTTCAATCACTGGGATGGAAAAAAATGTGCTTTCACAAAACTTAAATTATAGGCTACGCTCAGACGGTGAAGAAATTTTCCGAATGATTGTATGCTGGTAGTTGTGTACATTAATAAAATTGTACTTCCTATAGCGGTCAACAAGTAATAATCAGTTTCAATATTTGAAGGCTCTTAAATTATTTTGATAGAATTTGATTGTATCATTGCCACCGTCTTTCTTCTTCTTCTTCTTCTTCTTCTTCTTGTTCTTCTTGTAAATGCAATGCCTTGTCAGTAAACCCATTCTCATTTATTTTCTTTCCTTTTTTTTTCGGCTCTGCACCCTTTCACTTATTGATGCTAGTCTTAGGATCCTATAATTTAGTTGCATTTATTAAAAGTCTCCCCCTGTCGCCTTAATTATTCCCAAAATGTTGCCTTCAAAAATAGTTTTTAAGGAATTATGATGGAATAATCTTTTGCAGATGACCTGATTTTAATAGCAAAATCAGAAGACGAACTACAAAGAATGCTATATAAACTAAATTAAATATCAAAAAAATATAATATGGAAATATCATCAGAAAAATAAAAACAAATGACCTTCAAGGGCGCTCAACCAGTTCGGACAAAGATAATATTAGAAAATAAACCAATAGTACAAGTGACAAAATATAACTTCGTAGGTTGTGAAATATCATACACAACGGAAACAGATATAAATAACAAACTAAATAAGTTTAATTATATAACAGGAACACTAAAAACAACTCTGAAAATAAAGCCAGAAAATACTCTATAATGAAATTATACAAGAAAACGGCACTTCCTATTATTACTACGGATCCGAAACATGGGCAGTGACAACACAACAATCTGCCAGAATACAAGCTGCTGAAATGAAATTCCTGAGACCAATAGCAGGATATCAAAGAACAGACAAAACCATAACACAGAAATAAGACAGCAACTAAAAGTAGAGGAATTAAACACAACAATACTGAAAATATAGAACAAACTGGAGAGAACACTTAACAAGGATGACTGAGAACAGAATACTAAAAGCAGCATACAACTATTCACCAAGAGGAAGAAGAAGTTTGGGAAGACCAAAGAAAGATGGAAAGACCAGCAATTTGGAGCCGGAACAGGTTAGCAAAAAGTCTAATCCGTGACGACGAAGAAGAAGAAGTAGTGATGGAATAAATAACAAAAAAAAAGATTAATCTGTAAGTTGATTTTGAATATTAATTACCTATCTTCTGAGCTTCAATATTCATTTTGAAAGTGTCCAGTATCCTATGTTAAAAATAAACTTTTTGGTATATCATCACTGATTGGAATGAACATTGGATAAGTAGTGAAAATGGTACTTTGACTAAAAAACTCTTCTTTCCTACAGTACACCATAGGCTAAATATAAAACATTTTATTCCAAATTTAATTTTAACACAATTTATGACTGGTCATGGAAAATTTGGAAGTTATTTTAGGAGATTTAATATTAACCCAGACAGTGATCATAATTGTAAATGTCAAGAATCAATACAATCTGTAAAACGTGTTTTATTTGGTTGTCCTATATTTGAAAACAACGAATCTGGTTAAACTTGCTTTTAAATGATGATGAGGTTCCTGCGTGAAGTGATTTTTAAGAACCAAAATTATTATAAACATTTTATGAAATTCATAACAAACATTCATAACAATATGTAGTATTTTCTAAGATGATTTATGTAATTCAAAACTCTCATTCAAAACCATAAGATAATATTTCTGTTTTTACCATGTATAGTAAAATATTGTTATAATAAGCTACAACCCTAACACGCCTTTGTGGCGAAAAAGGGTTTCAAAATATTTGGAGATTCAATAATAATCTTCTATTTCATGTAGTAATTATTGGTTTGTTTTCCACTCTATATTTGCTAAACGCCTCCATACAGTTTATTTATGTCACATTTTGTCACTTTCAAATAAGCTGTGATCAGAAATTGAGTTTGTCCAATTTAATAAAATATATTTTCCGTAAACCGGCAAAATAGGTCCATAAATTAGACTTGTTGAGTAATTACCATAGATTATGCAGTACCTGTGTGACGGAACTTTCATGATTTTACCGTTTTAAAATCTCATAAATAATTTATCATATTGATTTTTTCTTAAAATTCAAACCAACAATTCACTTTTGTTCTGCATTTCGCGGATAACATCTCGACTGGGGCGATAATTTGTGCGAAACATTACGTAAGTATCAGTTTATTCTGAAAATATTCGAAATTCTTCCCAAATTTAATATATAAACATGAACGTTTGTTTGTTCGTACTTTATGCGCGATTGTGATGGACTTTTTGCAAAATGTTCAGGAGATTCCCTGGATGAACATAGGCTATAAGAGAGTTGTGATACTCTACTCATACGCCCTTAAAAATCGCCCTTTATAGTGGAAAATGTGAAAAAATGTACCTCTTTAGACGCTTAAATGGTTTACGCTGCCTAAACCATAACAAATACACAAAATTAATGTACACAGAATTGAATATCTCAAAAAGCTCTACAAAAAAGTCCGCGATAGCATACGTTTATCTCTCACGGATAACTCACAATAACAATTTTTGTCTTTCATTGATGCCAAGAAGGTCGAGACAAGTAAGTAGATTCGTGTGCAAGAATAGCAGCACATGGCAGGTATTCTTTCACGGGTAAAACACACAATAACGAATTTTGTCTTTTAGCTCATTTATGCCAAGAAGATCAAGATAAGTAGATTCCTGGGCAACACCGGGTAATCAGCGCGGGGAATGTTAAAATAATTACAATTACAATTATTTTTCATTTTACTTATTCAACTAATCAAAAGAAGTAAGTTAATTTTTGTTTTTCAGCTCATGTATGCCAAGAAGATCGGGATGAGTATATTCCCGGGCAACGCCGGGTAATCAGCACAGGGTATCTAAAAATATAAATTTATAATAATTGTTCCTCTTACTTATTCAACTAAACATAAAAGCACTTTAAATTTCATCTATTTAGGCGTAGCAGCGCACACCGGGTATTAACTAGTATAAAATAAAAATATATACGATGCTAGAATTAAAAGTGTTTTATAAATTCGTTTCCGAATTCCTGCCTTATACCGTAAATAGCTATTTTTGACATGCAAATTGTATTTCAATTTGCAACCAAATAAACGTATGAATATATGAATAAATAAATATAAATTACATATAAATATAATACAGCATTGTAAAGTATGTGTAGAAAGGAAAGCGGAAACACTGTAAATTCATTTTATGATATTTCTAGCAAGTTTCTGACCGGATGACACAGGTTTGTCAGCAGGAATTGCGTCAATCAACAAATAATTCTGGATAGAACTTGATTCACACCTAAAGAATGCGGCTAACCTTCAATTTTCACAATTATTTTATCGGTTAAGTTACAGGTTCCTACTACATGAAAGTTTATTTTCCACCAAATAAGAAATCCCTAATACAATTTTAAAACATTCCTTACATAAGCTCAGTAGACTGATATATATATATATCATTATTACTTATAGAACTTTCAGACATATAGCATAATATAGGCTATACGTGTTTAAATTTTGAGTACCGAATTGTGAAAGTCCCGCGCCTTAGCTAAAAGGTTTCTTGTTGCAGAGCTAAAGACTATGCGTATACGATGTTTCGAGTTCCCTTGGGGGAAGATATTTCCTTATAGACTTTCATGCTGTATGGAAATGACACTCATCCAGTAGCGTGAGGAATTTGGGTAACTACAACAAGTTGCAGCTCCAAATTAAGAAAGCTAGCTTTAACGACTTGGGGATATGATATGATGACCGCATATCATCCATACTCTGGCTTGATGATCGTTCACTATTGTACATGGCACATGGAGCCAAAGGAACTTCTTGACCTGTCACAAATATGGGGAAAAAAATAAATAAATAGAATGGCAAACGTGATGAAATGGGTTCTGCTAATGAAATTGTAACCCAGCACGTTCCTTGACGAATAGGGAAAAGTATACATTTAAAAAATTAGGTTCCTCGGCACCGGTGTTTCAGCCTAGGACATCCCGAATACAAGTTTCATGCGGTACCGCTTGCGCCAATTCCCTGGGCGTCACGTATTTTATACGTATAACAAACTAAGAATACAACAATCACCTAAGTTTACTTCACACGTGCATAACTAAATTCGCAGTAATTCACTTAACAATTTGTGGAAATAGATAGCTATGAAGGCAGAAGTGTATATATATATATATATATATATATATATATATATATATATATATATTTATATAAAGTAAAGAAAGTGGTCCAACTAGAGCCCTTAGGAGCTCCTTCGGGTGGAAGAAGATTAAGGCTCTCACAATTCTAGACGAGATGGCAGGCAAATTGTCAGTCCAAAAAATGTTCCTATAGTGCAGATGATAAGATTATAAAATTTGTTGAAGTTCCAATTATTTTCATTATCCTTGTAAAGTTGTCAGAAACTCCTCTCACCCCCAGAACATGTTTGGTACTCATATCAGTTAAGAGACTGAGTCGGCCCAGGGCCACGGGTCACATGATGAATTATAACAGAAATTATGAGTTTATCAAAAAACAGTATAAATACTTTATATAGGTACTACACATTCATGTTTTTGTCCAATGTCACTAGGTTGTATTACGATATGTTCTCTCGTGGGATTCACGAAATTGAACCCATTTCTAAGGTTGGGGCGCCAGGAAGACGGAGTTACGTTACCTCGATAATATGATAAATGATAATATAGTATCAGGAGAGTCATTAAACCTAAACTGATCCTAAATTCCAGACCATGGGTGACTCCCATTAAGGAAAAATTACTGTTATCTAACCAGGAATCCCTAGAACACGAAAGTAACATACACTAAAAATGAGAACCCTATAAAATTGAGATTATATAGTATTATCGCCTCACAATCATGGTTCTCCGTTTATATAAAAGCGGGTGCCGCGCGACAATGCTTGACAATGATTAACATGCGGAATAATTATAGTGGCGGTAGTCGGCATCTTTATATATAACAGCTGCGGGGAAACAAAGCGAGCCACTGGACAACCATCATAGCGAGGCTATAATACTACTAAATTAGAAGCAGTTGTAGCGGTCGCGGCAACAATAAGACTTTATTAGAGTAAAATACACTACAAAATAGAATTATTTATAAATGGATCGTACGGAGAGGAAGCCTAATGTCCATATCGATACATACATTTTATAGTAAAATAAAAAAATAGGTAACAATTAATTATAAAGGGCTATTCAGAAAGAAGGAAGAGACTTGAAACATTTATTTCCTCCAAATTACAAAAAATAGAAACAATTCCAACGTTCCTGGAAAGAGAAAGGTTTTAAGTTCCGATCACGGCCATATTGGCGCTGTTGCTTAAAGTTTCGATCACGGTTGGAAAGACGCTGTTGGATTGGAAGAGGAGGAGCAGAGTAACAACTTCATCACTGTGGCCTCCCAGGTCACCAAACCCTACTCCGTCTGATTTTTATTTGCGAGGTTACATAAAAGACAGTGTTTTTATCCCCCTTATGCCTGACCCTCTTGAAAATCTGCCACAATTAATTGTTGAAGCTGTGAATTCGATAACTAGAGACCAGCTGATTCGTGTGTGGCAAGAAATGAGCCAACGTTTTGATATTTGTCGTGTAAGCACATGGTGCTTATATTGAATGCATAAAATAGTGATATTTGAACTTTTCTCCTTCCGGGTATGTTGGAATTGTGTTTCTATTTTTTGCATTTTGGAAGGAATAAATATTTGAAGTCCGTTACTTATTTCTGAAGAGCCCTGTATTACAAATTAAACAACATTAAGCTAAGCCGTAACAGTAAGTGATAGCCTATGGACATTGCTATATATGTTTATGTATTTATTTACGAATGAGTGTTTTTTTCTTATCTCATCCAGAAATTTGCAGACGTTTAATTAATTTTCTGGACTTAACTTGCAGCATGCCTATCCATCGGGATTTGAATTTAGAAACCTTTTCGGCAACAGGTGATGCCTCCAATATTCAAAATAATTACAATTCCCTAACTAACTAACTAACTAACTAACTCACTGGCACTACCAAACCTGTAGGTTCATGGCCACGCGAACATAAGCTCTCCATTTATCTCTATCCTAAGGTAATGTTTCTATATATAATGTATTTCCCGAAAATTATGGTTAATATTATTCTTCCACCCCAACCCTGGTTTACCAACCGGGCCATTGGTTTTCGTACAAGAAGCTTCCATGTTCCTCAATTACAATTATTTCTTAGAATACGTATTTCGTCTTCAGACATACTCGCAATCAATAAACGTCAGTAATTGGTAATTCAGAGAAATTTCTGATGTTAAATCATATATAAGTAACAAGTGATGAGTAAGTAAATTGTATATCTTACAGGTCTAAACGTACAAATTGTTAATAAATTTAACTTTACACAAAAGTTGATCACCAAGAATGAAATTATACAGAATTGCATGTATTTAGGAGACAGCCTCTATTTCTCCCGTTGTTACTAAAATAACAGGAAACATATCGGCATACCTTTGTATTGAATATCCAGGAACGGTATTCGAATCTGTGACCTCAAGAATCAATATCCGGACTGGGAAGAGAGAACTACAAGTGCAAGAGACAGCTCTTCAGGGATGTACAAATGCCCTCCTCTTCATTAAATATATTGTACCTTCATATTTATTATAACAATTTATTCCAATTTAAAAATAATTATATATATATATATATATGTGTGTGTGTGTGTGCGTGTGTGCGTGCGTGTGTGTGTGTGTGTGCGCGTGCGTGTGTGTGCGTTTGTGTGTAAGGTAAGTGCATTCGGTGCAAAAATATGGGAATTATAATCTAGAACAATAAGTAAATTATATTCTGCAGAAATGAAATTTTTGGGGAACGTTTGTTAGAATTTCTATAAGAGATAAAATAAACGGTGTAATTAAAAAACGGATGAATGTTCACACTTACATTGTAGATTTGATAAAAAAAATAAATAATTAAAATGGTATGGCCATATAAAGAAGAATGACAGAAGACAGATTCCCAAGAAAAATATTAGAATGGGGCTGCTTGGTAGAAGAAGAGGAAGACTAAAAATAACCTGGATGATGTTTTGAGCAGAATGAGAGAAAATGATTGAACGATTGAGATTAGAATGACAGAGAGATGAGTAGGAAAATGACAGCAGATTAACTGGTCTCAGGAAGATTATGTGCAACATCGTGAAACTGCTAAATAAACAAAATATAAGTTAAGATATCCCGTTATAGACCTTAGAAAGCTATTGAGGCACCAGGAGGTTAAAGCTTCCACCATTCTATACACCGGCTCCAGATATCTGCTGGGTTACCAGCCCTGTGTAGCGACCTCTTTTACCCCCCGAACATACGTCTGATACTAATCATTATAGACCGGATTATA
Organism: Diploptera punctata; assembly: GCA_030220185.1. Classification (NCBI taxonomy): domain Eukaryota; kingdom Metazoa; phylum Arthropoda; class Insecta; order Blattodea; family Blaberidae; genus Diploptera; species Diploptera punctata. The sequence continues at coordinate 319,039 of JASPKZ010000422.1, read as the reverse complement.
TGCAACATAACAAGCTCGAAATTTCCGTACATATATGCATGAAAAATGCTTAAAATATGCATGAAAGATGTCAATATATGCAATACCAAATAATAAAAAACATAATTAGTTTATTTCTAAATTAACATAATTGTGCTGGCTGTAGCATTATTACAGCAAATACTAATTAATTATTGCACTGTTAGCCAATAGCATAGAATCCATATATATATATTAAAGTATTGAATTAACAATCAGAATGTATTTATATTATATTATGAAGGGAAATTGCGTACTGGACACTCTAATATATAATAATAATTACATGTGGATATTCAAGTTGAAACAGGCAGGGGCGTTGAGTTTGGATAATATTACTCACCATCCCCCAGTCTAATACAGGGGCTTCGAGTCAAGATAAGATTACTCTCCATCCCCTAGTTGAATACAGTAAGATAACATGGCTGGTAAAATTCCAGTCTTCATACGTAACTTTAGAAGAGATATGTCCTTATTTGGAAATGAGGGTGATACATTCCAACTCAGCGTCCATGCCACGCCCGCTGATCAGAGGGTTTATAACGGCTGATGCCCTTGGCATCAGGGCTTATTCTTCATGGTTCCGACCTCGTCTCTATGACAGTTAGAGACACAATATTGTAACTTTTTAATCATCGTCTTTAATAAATATATTAAATCAAGTTCTGCATTCACTGGAGTTCTTGGACTCACAACGAATCCTACCTTCAAATTGTCTGATCTCCCGAGGGCCAGGTCACGACATAATAATTTGAATTGTTATTATGTATTTATCAATATTATCATTAAAGGTGGGTTGCTTGGTTTGATGTCCCCAGTTGTAGATTTGTGATATAATTTGAATCACTTTAATTCTGCCACGGCACTAATAACTCTCGTCAGGGGAATGAGGAAAAGTTTCTTACACAAATAACGACAGTTTATTAACAGATGAACTTAAAAGTTATTTTATTAAAAACTCTCACTTCAGGTTAGATGAATCTTGTAGATTAAAAATTCAAAAGATTCCGGCTTAGGTTGATACTTTTCACTTCTAGAAGATTACAATTTCATCTATTTAATGGATGACGAATTCTAACGGTCAATCCTGCAATTATTATACTTTATTTTCACTTATGAACTGTTTTTAATCAAGATGGATGACTATTATATCACTATATAATCTTTCATAATTTTAACACTATTTCTTTTAACCAATATCAAGAAAATAAACCATTATTTCCTTATTCCTTAAGGAGCAGTCGCTTAACATGACTGACCATCTTCAAGTATTGTAGCCATCTTCTTATTATGTAATAACCTCTAGGTTCTGATTGGTCCAACAGAAACGGAAGGAGTACTTTCAAGCTGACTTCTATCCAATTCGTCCAATCCCATTTATTTCTTTATAAAAATTATCAATTTGAATATTTGAAGTATTTTACATACTGCATCAGTTATAAAAACATCTAACTGTATTAACAGTTTATATTGACCAGTTTGAATTTTTTGTATACTTATAAAAAATTTGAATTCTCTAAATCAATCTTATGTCCATTCTTCAGATAAATAAATATAATTATATTTAAATATTAAATAAACAAAACAAAAACCCTTATTATTATTATTATATGGGGATAAATATCCGGGTTTTATCATTTATCACTGATAAATGATAAATTATCATATAAAGTATCAGGCAAAAGTATTATTCACAAATTAAAATATTCTACATTTTGCTACTACTGTAAACAGAAATGATCAGGTACTGTACCAGATTTTCGGTAGTAAGGTTGTATCTTGCACAGCTGAAAATATGTTTATAAACAGAAAAGGACCGTTCTACGTCAACTGAAGTAACTGGGCAGTATTTGAATTTGGGTGCTATTTTGGCGCTTATTATTTCTGGCAAAAGCTCGCCCGTCCCCATTTATAAAAATATTAATTTGACACAAAGGTTCAAAGCCTAGGTTATCGTTCAAAATGTTTTCAAATTTGTATTTAAGTTTGTTTGGGAATACCTCCGACAATAAGGAGTTCAGTTAACGGATTTTATCCATTAATTGAATAAAATCAATCAACGCCAAACCTTGAGTTTCAAGCTTTTTAATAGTTGCAGGCATATGGAAAAAATATCTAAATATGCAAATGCATATTAAATATGCAGTTGCATATAATCCGATCCATCAGAGGATGAATCAGCCCCTATGCCCTGTGCCCTAGGAGATTTAGAATAGAATAGATTTATTTAGCCTGGTGGAGTTAAGGTCATGTGGCCTTCTCTTTCACTCACCAGGACAAACATATGTTACATATGAATAGGCAGTTTTTTTAATTGTGATCCCAAATCTCGCATTCTTCCGCTTTATACATATATATATATATATATATATTTAAGTGGATAGAAAACCACGAGAACTATAGATGGAAGAGTATGCAACTACATAGTACTGAAGAAGATGCGAAGATAGAAATCTTTGGAGGAGTAAAATGACCCGAAGAAAAACCATCATAGGGGCATATTGTAGAAAATCTTCAATTAAAACATAAACCAATATGTTTTTTCATCTTCTTTATCGAATTCAATACTAAGTAACAGTTACAGTATTTAGACACCAAACTAATTCATAGAACACTTACAACGTTCCTAATTTGACTTTTTTATTGTGTGAAACTTACCTCCATGGCGTGACAGGCCCACGAGGCTCTTTTGCCTACCCAATTCATATTCACTTGTGGATTATTAACTAGCCATTATAAAGATGACGCATAGTCAGCAGTCGGGTCCCCAACCTCCGTAATTGGTTTTCTCAACCTGACATATTATGTATATTTAATATTTCAATACATATAGTTAGTATACATTATTTTTGCACGATAGTGCGATTAAAAGTCCAACTTCCTACGTTTCGGAGTTGCCGACCTAAATAACTATACTGTAGTATTACATATTACAAGCCTCGTGAAGGAAGTAAAACCACTGCCCTTTATGTATACTATGTACAATGTAGGCCCTATACACAAAAATATATCCAAAAGGTAGTGTTAATATACGTTCTTATTGTTCTTCTTCCTTCCAAGTATTAGGCCAAGGCCTGTTACGATCCTATAGAAAATTTTCCCTCCAGCGTTTCATAGGACGGCCCAGAGATCTTGGTCCTCTTGGTATATAATTATAAACAGCTTTAGAAATCCGATTTGAACTCATTCTTTTAAGATGGTGTTTCCAATTCAGTGTTGGTACTATTTAATATATTCCAAAATTGGCGTAGTCTTAAATTATTTTAAGATATCGGTGTTCCTTTTCCGATCCCATCTGGTGTAACACGCTGTTCTGCGCATGAATTTCATTTCACAAGCCGTTATTCTGCTTTCATGTTGTCTTTTTAGTGTCCATGCTTCACTACCATAGGTCAACACTGGTCTAGCCAAAGTGTTATATAAACGTAATCTGGTGTTTTTTAATATACATTATACGAAACAAATCACTGCATTTTAAATGAACTGAACTTTATTTGAAACAATATAAAACAAATATGTACTTGCCGCCATTTTATGAATGATTAGTATCACGGCCTGCTGTAGTCTCAACTAATAACATTGCCCACACTGTTAACGTTAATCAGTTGTTCACAATGAACGCAAATATTTCCAACAAATATATTATTTTACTAATATTTATTATTTTGAAAACACCACCGCGCAAAAAAATAATGAACAACGCACGTTTGTGAAGTGTTTTACAGAATTTCGGAAATTAAAAATTTCCTCGCTTCTGTAAAAACCACTTCCCAACCTCGCATCGTAATATACTATTAATGACGCACTTCAGGTCATTAGCGATGCAATTTGAATCTCGGCATGACAGAGCTGATGCCCCTTATTCATGCTCAAGGTTATTTTGTAATATAAATATACAACATGGGACCTTATGAAGAAGTCATGCTATGATTTTTTACGACCTCTAACTCTACTGACCTTGGCCGGTTTTGAACTCGCGAACCTCGGAACCATAGTAACAACTAATCAATCGGGAACGACTCAGTGCTATGTATTACATAAACATTCAATTTAACAATCGATAGAAAATATATTCCTGGAATGTTCCATCTATAAATAAAATAAATCAAGTACTGTATACTAAATATATAATATTAATTAATTTTATTCCTTAAGATTAATTACGTCAGTTTCATTATTGCTTTGGTAACTATTGTAGTTAGGAGAAATTGAAAAAAAATAGAGTTATAAAATACAGTACTTGATGAACTTTGCCAAGTAAAATTGCAAAGCAAATATTTTCCCATTTTATGCAGAAAGATCCAAAAGTCGTGCACATCTTGATAATAATATGCAATATTTAAACTAAAATTACAAGATAAACACGTTTACAAATATGTATAAAAATAAATTTAATATATTTAACTTATCAGTTTTCACAACGTATGTTTAAAATGTTCAGTAATGCATATACGAACTGTTTATACCATTGTTAGGCAATGCCATATCCAAATAATTCTTACAAAATTCATATTCAACACGTACATAAGAACGATTGGAAAAACTTTTTCCCTGAATGCCACCAGGTTGTTTTTATGACATTTCTGGCTTTCTCCCTTGGCATTGGCGGAATTATAATCCATTTTTAGGCGGGGCACCCGGAACGCGGAGTTACGTTACCCCGATCGTATTATGGGTGAATAAAATGAAGCACCAGGAGAGTTCTTAACCTAAACTTAACCTGAATTCCAGACCATGGGGCAACCACAGGAATAATCCCCTTTAAGGAAAAATTCCTATGTTCTGACTGGGAATCGAACCCAGTGCCTCATGAACTCTAATCAGAAACTGTAGAGGCTGATCGGAAAAAAAAATATGTTCAGTGATGAATATTCATTGAACTTGGGAAAACGACATGTTTGCAAGCAATAAACAAATGACTACTCCAAGCGTCAGTGTAGGCCTATACATACATATCAAAATGATGTCTAGGTTTGTTGCTGGTTTAATACCTAGCTGCTATCTAGCGTTAGCACCACTTAATATAGACGATATATTTTAATTGTGTGCGACTTTTGTATCTCTCTGTGTAACACACACTTTTGCAATGCAAAACTATAGAGTTTGTACACTCCTGTCATTTGCCTTGACTGAAGTAATATTGTAAAGTGGAGTGATCCGCAACACGTGCGTGCTTCTCAAGTTGTCTAATTTGTGAAAATCAATTCCCATCTGCCTCAACTTCCGAACTTCAATCATTATAACTGACAAAGGAAATAACCCAACTTCACGAGTATTACGCTTCTCTTAACGTTTGTTTAACTGCTAACAAGGTTACTGACCATATTATCCGTTAACAGTGGGACAAAATTCTCGCATATTCCGCTAAATAAATTAATGCAAATCCCCCTCTTCTATATTCTACATGAGTTGTTACATCACAAGTGCATGTCTTATTCTGAACAAACGAGCTAATTCTTCTGACTTAATTTAAACCAACAAAGAAATAGCGTGGTATTAAAAATAAAATAATAAAAATACAAAGTCAAAGGATGAAATATAGAAACATTAAACAGGAAAGCGAAAGCATAAATAAATAAAAAATAAGAGAAGAAAAAAAAAGGAAAGTAAGGTTAAAACGAAAAATAACAAGACTAAACAAGGAAAAATTTATAGCGATAAATATTTTTTTTAAATGAGGAAAAATATATATGACAAATAAAAAAAACAAATAAAGGGGGGAAAAAAGGCATAATTACGAATACAAAAAGTAAAGGAGCAAAAGTAAAAAAAAAAACAGAACAGAAAAAGAACAAGATTAAATGAAGAGAAAGTAAAGAGAGAAGGAAAGATAGATAGAAAGAATAGATGATGGCAAAATGAAGAAAGAAAGAAAATTAAATAAAAGAGGAAAAATAAAGAAGAGGAAGAATATAAATGAATAAGGGAAAGAAAAAATTGAGATTTAAAAGAAGGAAAGGAATGAAAAAGAGAAAGGCAAATAAGAAAAAAGGAAACAAAGAAGGAAATGAACAAAAAATGAGAGAAAGAAATATGAAAGAACTAAAAAAAGAACAAATATAGATGGAAAAGAACAAATGAAATAACGAAAGAAGAAAATTATACAAAATAATTAAAATGTAGGCCTATAAATGTTTCTATGAAGGACTTGGTTAGCCACAGCGACGTAAAAACGAAGACTGGAATTGGCCGCAAGGAAACTGACGTAACTTTGCACGGTGAACAAATGAACACAAGGGAGGATTTCAACAGGTTAATAACAAGAGCGAGGGGTGGGATGGGAAGAGGTTTTGATTGCGAGTTATGTCTCCATAAAGTGCGCTGTTAAACTCAATCTGCTCCTGTAAATCCCTTTTTATAGCCCGTGCTGCGGCGCCATATTTGTTCATTTAACGTTTGTTGTAAACTACTTGTTACAGTAAACTGTACATTACTCACACATTCCTTCAGCCTAACTTGGTCCCTAGATATCAAATACTAACTTACTTTAACTAACAACTCACCCTTTTAATATATTGCATACTCGTGGCTGCGGGGATATAAGCTCTCCAAATATCACATACTTTCCATAATTCCTTTTATAATTCACCTTCCTCAATTCATGCTTAATCCCACTTCATTCTTGGCCTATTTACTAGGCGCTTTCCCACTGGTTTCCAAAAATATGTTTTCGCACTCACATTTTATTCTTCAATCCTACCGCATGTCCTGCTCACTGCGCCCACACAATTTAACTGTTAGTATAACATCTGGTTTTCCGTAAATATCGTGTTATTCAGGTTTCGCATTACACTTGTCCGTTCCTCTCTTATGTTCAAAATTTGTCCTAAGCATTAATAGTAATGTCGCATCGTTGCCTCAGATGCGTGGACCGTGTTCGATCTCCGGACGGAACTAGTTTCCTGGTTCAGTTTACTGTTTGTTTTTTCTCACCTGTAAGGCAAATGTTAAGATCCAAACAGTCCCAGAACACCACATATCCATCATAATTATATCCACCTTGTTCATTATAAATTAATGGTAACTTATAATTGTTCCTGTTGTTTCGGAGGTATATCCAGTGAGGCCCTCCATGCCCTCGTGTGACCCAGAGTTATAAAAATCCTCTCTCTACGGGTCGTGTCTGTATAAGACGAAGTGGCGTGGGACATTAAAAGTACTTACAAAGGGAATGATTAAACTAACTAAGGAAAATGAAGAAAATAAGGAAATATATTATGTTCGTGGAGTATAAAGAAGCCATATCATTAGGTATAAAGCACATTACAATTCTGCAAAATAATTCAAAACAACGATAAATACATTAATGTCCCATCTGCATATCACCAAGTTAAAGATCACATGCAAATAAGCAAAATCCGCAGCCCAGTTACAACAATAGAATTTCAATTAGTTGGCATCTGAATGATTCGGATGCAGACAAAAGATGACCCGGTTATGTCCGAGACATTACAATATATTAAACATACAATTAATTATGCAGGACATTAACCCAGTTGTTCCTTCACTTGTTTTAATTTGTAAAACATCTGCCAGTCACAGGAAATGACCGAACAAAGAATTCACACACGTAGTGGCAGGAAGAAAGTGTTTTGTTGTATCAAGAGCAAGCATTGTTAAGCCAGCTTTTTTGTTTTCAAAATACAGTTTGTGTTTTGTTCAACAATACATTATAAGCACTCTTGTTTGAAGCTGTTTTCCTTGTTTCCTGACGTAAACAAAGGAGTTAAAGAATGCTAAACCTAGAACAAAACCTCTAGCTCACTCGTATATACTGTTTACTTAAGGATTTATTTTTATTTTTCATACTAGGGTTGTACAATCAGCTGACATGAAAACTATAAATAATTATTAAGTATAAAAATTTTGTTTTTTAGATAAAACATCTTGCCAGGAAAGGTACATCACATAATGCAAAATTATGAAATGATTAAATAATATGAAGGGTATTAAAAAATACATTGTATAAATGTAAATAAAAAACGAAAAAAAAAACCCAATTTATTGTTGCGGTCTGAGAACAATTGCCTGACAGAAATATACGATGATTTTTTCACAAAAAAAAAATTAAAATGCTCAAAAATAAAGTGAGAAGTTGAGATCAAAGTAATATAAAAACGACATATTTTCAATGTATTATTGCCCAGACAATGTAGCCAACCTATCACAAAATCCCGCTAACAAACAAGTGAACGCGATGTATTAACTCGCCCATTTTCTCATCCTAATTGTCTATTTTCTCACCCTAACGTGGCCTCTAATGTAGGTGAACTCTCGAGAAAGAATCCCCTTATATGTGGGTAAATATGTTGGCAATTAGCTGTAGCGGGAACTGTGTTATCACATTGGCCAACACGACGCTAAAAGTTATTTTTTCTCTGATCACTGATGGTACGGTGGCATAGAATAGCAGGGCTCTTTAGCCCATTATTGAAAAATAAATCAGCATGTTCTCTAATTTAAGCGATATTTTAGTCGTTTGGTTACTTCCTAAATCCATCGATATAGCCTAATATAAATAGAATTTCACATGTTTTATTTAAAGTGACCATTTTACTACAACTTCTTTATAGTGATATTATATAGTTAAAGATCTTGGTTGAAGTTCAGCCCCCTCCGAAAATGGGGGACAAAACAGGTGAAGAATAAAATCATCAAAATGACCGAGATTAATGTCGAATCCATAGTTTTTGGAGACGCAAAGCTGATTGGTGACAAAAAGATCGGGATGCCGGGCAATCATCTAGTTTTTAATAAATTATGAAACAATGATTAAATGATAAAATCATCTATGATAATGGAAATCTAATCTATAATTTTTGTTGACAACACGGGAAAACCACGAAAAATCCCCAGTGAGGTTCGTGGGTTCAGAGATTTGAACCTGGAACTTCACGAATAAAAATCTGAAATGCCAATCGGATATTCTGGTCAACTTGAATTATCCCACAGACTTGTGAAATGCTCTAGTATAAAACTATTAGGGTTTAGTTTAGTAAATGTACACATGGCGGTTTTTATTATTTTCAGGTGAATTAAGTACTAATTATTTACTAAGACCTTGATAAAAATGGTAATTAAAAGTAACATTTTGGGCGGAAACCAAAACTGACAACCTTAATGGCGACTTATGATTAATACTGATCCAGATTGTAAATTACTAAAAACACATTTAGAAATCTTTGCCATTAGATAAAAATGCTTACTTAACTGTTCAAAAAATGATGATTACAATGAGTTCAAGTTCCATACAACTATGTGCGTAACATTAATCATAATAACTTAATTTAAACTGGAAGGATTAAGGCCATAAGGTTTTATCAAAGTAGAGAAACAGGAAATAAAAAAAAACATTAATTTACATAAATATGCTAACTAATTTTGAAACTAGATCTAAACGCAATGCAGATAGCTAGCAATAAGCTAACTTCGGGTTCCAAGGTAAATTAATTTTTAAGGGCGTAAGAGTCTTGAGTATGGTTTATCGAAAAGAAAGTAAAGTCGTGGATCCCATTTAATAATAATAATAATAATAATAATAATAATAATAATAATAATAATATTAACTAACTAACTCACTGGCTCTATCGAACCCGTAGGTTAATGGCCGCGCGGACATAGGCTCTCCATACATCCCTATCCTGAGATTTTTTCCAATCATTCCCTGTATAATCTACGTCCCTTAAATCATGTATGATGCTATTCTCCCACCTCATTCTTGGTCTACCAACTTCCCTCTGGTTTTCCTACCAGAAGCTTCCATGCACCTATTTCATTCCCCATACGTGCCACATGTCCTGCCCATCGCAGTCTACGAGATTTAACTGTTCTTATTATATCTGGCTTCCTATACATATCATGTAGCTCACTATTATGAAGTGTCCTCCATTCACCTGTCTGTTCATCTCTTTTTGGCCCAAAAATTTTCCTAAGAACTGTATTCTCAAATACTCGTAATAATACTAATAATAATAATAATAATAATAATAATAATAATAATAATAATAATAATAATAATAATAACTCACTGGCACTATGGAACCCGTAGGTTCATGGCCGCGCTGACATAAGCTCTCCATATATCCCTATCCTGAGCCAATGTTTTCCAATCATCCTCTGTATAATCTACTTCCCTCAAATCATAGTTAATGTAATAATAATAATAATAATAATAATAATAATAATAATACGATGGACAGGACATATGGCACAAATGGGGAATGAAAGAGGGGCATGGAAATTCCTTGTAGGAAGACAAGAGGGAAAGCGCCCAGTAGATAGGCCAAGACTGAGGTGGGAAAATAACATTAACCATGATTTGAGGGAAGTAAATTATACAGTTGATATTGAAAAACATTAGTTCAGAATAGGGATGTATGGAGAGTTTAAGTCCGCGCGGCCATGAACCTACGGATTCGATAGAGCCAGCCAGTTTGAGTTATTTAATAATAATGATAATACTTACGGGGGCTTATACAGTAGCAGATGCACTTTTAACAAAAAAATAACTCCACTATTTCTTAGCGGGTTTTCTTCAAATTTTGCACATTTCTTTCTACATGAATTCAGATTTAAGTTGATTTTTAAACTTGGGTAATAACCAAAAAAATAGGAAGTAGAATCCAAAGCGTAGAAATGAACTTGCTTAGAAGAACAAAAGGCTGCACAAGAATGGATCGGATAAAGAATGAAGACAAGAGAACAGGGCTAAAAATAATATATATATATATATATATATATATATATATATATATATATATATATCCATTGAATGATAAAATAAAGAATATAGAGAAAAATGGTTTAGACATGTAGAAAGAATGAACGTAACAATATTACCAAAAGCAGCATTTAACTACAGGCCAAGAGGTTCAAGGAATGTAGGAAGGCCAGTGAAAGGATGGACAGTGGACAGAACAACTGTGAGGCGGAACAGGCAATTTGCCTAACCCGTGAAGTGAAGAAGAAGAAGAAGAAGAAATTGATATTTTAATACATGTGACAACTATATATAAATATGTTACAGAAATATAATTCTTCATTAAAAAATGTCATGTTACAAAAAAAAAAGATTGCACCTAAATTGAGCAAATAGAAACCAATTATTTTTTTATTAAAAAATGACATTATAATATAGATCTTGGACATCAATAACGTTCTAATTGGCTTCATAATGGAGGTACAGATTTTTAAATATGTATTTTTAATAAATTGTACATTTTGTAATACTTTTGCCCTAGCAAACTGCTCATCATTGCTTCAAATTTAATCATTGAGGTCCGTCCTCTAGACTATAATAACAGACTTAAGTGCAAAATTCTATTGAAATCCAACAAGCGATTCTCAAGATACTGAGTTTTTATTTTATTGAATCATTACATTTTGAGAAAAGGGGGTATAAATTTTTAACATGCTTATACTTACATCCGTACACAATCTTACAAAAAACGTTGTATCATCACTAATAATTTGAATTTTTAACCGAAAGTTTGGAATAGTGTGCAGAAATGTATACCTTGTCGTTTGAGCTAGTAAAAGATCAGTGTTTTCATGGTTTCTTACTGTATAAGCCCCTTTAGCTGACAGAGTTAAGGCCATAAGGCCTCCTCTTCCACTCTACCAGCAATAATGTTTCATATTAAGACAATATTAAACTGTAGCCTAAACAATGCACAAGTTTTTTTTTAATGCCGCCTGTTTATCATTCGACATTTCAGGTATTCTCTCCTGGCATTGGCGTAGGCTATTGTAACCGACTTCTGAGGTAGGGGCGCCCAATGATATGATGAGTGATGACGATGGATAATGATGCGCCAGGAGAGGCCTTAAACCTAAACTTAATCTAATGAGGTGAATATGATATTGATGATAATGATGGCCAAATGATGTTCGGGGACCTTTTGGGCCTTAAAGTATCACGACATTTGTCTTGCAGGTGAGGAAAACCCCCGAAAAAACTCACCCAGGAAATTTGTCCCGAACGAGGATCGAACTCGGGCCCGCTGCGTGACCACAGAGTTGCACAATTTTAATTTAGTCTAACATGAATGCTAAAAAATACATTCTTCGTTCTTCATTATGTGTATCCAGCCGTAGTTGATGACACGAATCCATTGCACACTTATAAGTTGCATTCCATCCATAGTAATTCTCCCCGAAGGCAGGTCCTTCACTGCAATCATAGCATTTTTTATGCTATGATTGCAGCTTTACTAGGGAATTGTAGGTATGGTAGCTTCCCGTTGCTTTCCACACCGGTGAAGGATGATGATGATGGCCTTATAATTTCGGGGACCGTTTGAGCCTTAAAGTTTTCCTGACATTTGTCTTACAGGTGAGGAAAAACCCCGATAAAAACCTCAACCAGAAAAACTGCCCCGACCGGGGTTCGAACCCGGGCCCGCTGCGTGACAAGGCAGCACGCCACCTCGAGACCACAGCGGTGGTCAAGTTGCATTAATACTAATAAAATAGAGTAAGAGAAGCTATTTTAAATATTTTAAATATGAACATTGTAATTCAAATTCTGGATTAGTAAATTTACGTCCCGCGCCGAGTGGTTTAAGGCAGGTGCTATGATGAAGAGGTATGGGACTTGCCGTGGATAGAGTTCCCGTGGGGGTAAATATTTTCTCATGAAATTTCGTTAGTATGATTTTGCTAATTAACGAACTCAACCTTACCTTCATTAATCGATTGCTAATATGCCGACTTTGGTACCGAAAAAAGTAAAAATGTCGCTAGGGCGCTTACAGACTATTTCTAACCTGAGTTAACGTTTCCCAATGATTCACCTCCTACAAAATCATTGCTACTATTATTCTCCCACCTCATTACTGGCCGACCTACAAAGAATTTTCCCTATGGATTTCCTATTCGTTTCTATGTCCCTCTTCCATTTCCCATTCGCGCTATATGTTCTGCCTATCTTAGTCTAAGAGACTTAACTGCTTTTATTATGTCCTGTTTCCCATAAAGAAACATGTTTTTTTTTTCAAATCATCTGTTTGTTCGTCTTTTTAGTTGAAAAAATTTCGTAAGCAAAAATACTTCTAATATTTACTCCTCTACTAAAGACGCATCTATATGAGTATAAATGGAAGAATAATTGTTTTATATATTTCCAGTTTAGCGTTTTAAGAGAAGTGGGATGAAATCAGTCTCAATTACTACATCTCTCTCTCTCTCTCTCTCTCTCTCTCTCTCTCTCTCTCTCTCTCTCTCTCTCTCTCTCTAACTTAGTTCAACCTCTACCTTGAAGGTACTTTTAGGTGTGACACGGGGTTTACAGGTGACTTGTCGGGAGAGGATTTGATAATACAGTAAAACTTGCTCAAAGCGGAATCGCATGGGACCAATTTTTTTTCCACATTGGACAACATTCCGCATTATAAACAACTAAAACTTATTAATAATTTTAGTTATAGATCACTGTATATGTCTTTTTATGTACCTTGGATTAATTGTTGTTCCGCTGTCGTTAAAAAGTGAAGTATAGTATGTATGAGCGACTTCGGCAGTAACGCGAGAAAAAACAGTCCCATTTGGTCAGCATTAAAATGTCTCTTAGGCGCGTATCCTGAAATTCAAGTCTGCAGTTTCGGTTTTCGCTTACTAACTACACTTTCGTCCACATTCTTTGATTCACCGCAAATTTCATTCCACATTACACTGTGTCGTCTTTTAAAACTGTACAGCCAACCTGAAGATTCCTTGAAATCGTTATTCCCTTAGGGATTTAACAAGAGCTAGAGCTTGACTTTGGAGTATCGGTCCAGAAATGGTTGGACATTTATCTTCGATCACTTTCACTTTTTCGCTTAATGAGAATGATACATACATTTCAGCCATCTTTATTCCGTAAATTCAGAACGCTAACTGTGAAAGATCTGTCTCAGAATTTAACTAATTTAAGATTTTATAGCGCAATTGTTATTTGCAAGTCAGGCATCTGTGTCTCGCACAACGGGTGTGCAATGAGGTCGAATCTATACAGTCAAAGTTCCTTATTCGCGGGGGATATGTCCCGCAAATACAGAATGGTAATTTGTATGGGTATATAGGGGATACGTTCCAAGGTTACAGAATGAAATAAAAATTATCAAAATAAAATTAATTAATTAAGAGATTTTGAACAATTTCTAATAATTATTACTGTCAGGTTTAGACAAGGACTTAAAGAACTTAGTAATTTTTTTCCTGTTTTGCCGCTTTTAAAAGGTATTTAATTAATATTGATATTCAACTGTGAATTCTCTTCGGATTTCTTGATTCATTAACATTGAAACAGCGTGATATAGACGCAAACAACTCCCCAACGCGTATAAACGGTCAAGCATTTTTACTTTTACTTTAAGCGGCAATATTAATTTTTTTCTCTTGGTTACTAATTACTTTTCTTTCCTTTTACTCGACATTATAATCTGGGGACAAAGCACAAGAGACACGTGGTATTCAATCAAAATTATTGCAACGAACAGGTTGAAGCAATAATATACCGATCGTGGCGATGGAGGCGTTTATCAAAGTACATATCGGCATGTGAAATACAACAGCTTTTAACATGAACTTTAGGGTCAGTGACAATTACGTTTGTTTTGATATTTGTCCATTTGGTTTGAATCACTATTTGTAAAAGCCGTCTTGGCACCTGCCTTCAGTGTAAAAAAAACACAGTTGATGGTTAATAAACATACACATTTCCGCTTAATATTTTTTTCATGAATTGTGTAGAAATGTCGTTCAGTTTCCGCGTTGGACAGATTCCGTTTTATGAAAAATAAATACAAGAACCACCTATGAAAAAATATAGGAAATTCACATATCACCCCTGGGTACATAATAAATTTCAAAATATATTTGAGAAGTTTAATATTAAATTAGCACCAAAAAATAACTACAGTTTAAATAAACTAATAAAAACCAACAAAAATGAAAAAACTGATAAAAATAAAAAGTCAGGAATATATCAAATTGAATGCATGGGTTGTGAAAAGATATATATAGGGAAAACAAAAAGAAACCTAAAAATTAGAACCAAAGAACACATAAGAAATATTAAAAATGGAGAAATTGAAAAATCTGCAGTTGCTGCTCAGTTTGCTCTGAAAAACATAATATAAATTCAGACACTAAATTATTAAAACAGTTAGAAAATACAAACGAGCTGACTATTTGGGAAAAAAATTATATTCAGAAGAACAGAAACAGAGTTATGAATTTTGATATTCCGATGGAGGGTGACCTTGTTTGGAGGTTCTTTGGCCAACCACAGGATGGAGCTGACATCGACATCCAGGTGGTGCAACATAATGCAACATAAATAAAACCAGTCTGGGAAAGCTGAAGATAAAACAGAGAATTGTTTTGAAACATGTCCAAGAACAAATCAACATTAATATTGAGGTAAGATGTCCAGACCAAAAATAATATAATTATATAAATACAAGTGAAATTACGATTATTTCGCCGGGACCAATAAATGTGTTCACAATGGACAGATTTCCGCATTATTCACGTTCCGGATTAAACAAGTTTTACTGTATTTATATAGGACTATAACCTTTTGTCATGATCATTTTCGGTGTCTAAAAGGTAGGATTGATAAAGGTTTTGTAAAAACAATTAAAAATACTTTCATGGCGAATAATATTAAGAAATAAAAAGTATTTAGATGTATACACATAGCACTGTATTGCAATTCTATAGTATTGTAGAATAAATTTGCGTAGGCCCATTGCCCCGTCTAGGGTTTCACAATCTTATGAACGCCTCATTAGATTCCGCCAGTGGATCGGATTCCACATGTCGTCGGCTGTAGCTGTTCGTTTGAAGTAAGTACAATGTGATAACTGACGATAAGGAACATGCTGTGCTCGTTAAACGGCGGAAACTGTCCAAACAAAGGAAGAACATGTTGGTGAAAATATTTACAACTGTATAATGAGGGTCGAGGCGCTTCCGTTCGGGTGTCAGTGATATCTGATGACCCCTGAGTGACCCAGTGTGGAGACTGCATAAAGTAGCATTAACTGCTCGTCTTTTATATCAGCAGCATAAGGGTCTTGACTCTTGCATCAATATCGATGTTACATCGTATGAATGGATGACATTTTATCTATACACTTTTAATTATTAGACTTTATAAATTAATATGGGATTTTAAACATTATTATTTTAAAAAATCTCTGCAAAAATGCTTTAAAAAATAATTGAAGATCGAGAAAGGTCTTCTTTTGAATATGCTTTTGATCCAAAACTTTCTGCTTTATTTCTCTTATATAAATGACCACCCACACCCTAAATCATTCTAAAGATTATCTTCTCTGATATATATATATATATATATATATATATATATCTTCAATAATAGGAGCTGCATTTTATCTCATATATATATATATATATATATTATTGAAGATATGTTTATTATAACTCACCATCACAGGTACAAATAATATGAAATGGGACGAAATGACTGGCATGCTTAGGAAGAAATGGGAAATTATTTTTTTATTGGGAAAACCGGAGAAATATAAGAAATCTGCCCTGGTAGCGATTCAACCACACGAAACCTCAGTTTTTTATAATATGTAGTAGAGATAAAAAAATATATTTGACGTTAAGGGTGATTGTTTGTCTGAAAAAAACGAACAATTTGTTTTAAATTCTAAGTTATTTTAATTGGAATACCTTATTTATAAACCATACCATGTGAATAAAGTAGGTAAAATATTATCATTCGGTATCAAGTAATAACTTTTAACAAAGAAACTGTTCCCCGTCATAACAAAGAATAACATGGGACCACGTCATATTCCCTAATGCTATATATTACATGAAAAGAAAAATTAACGCCTAAACCAGGATTTGAACCCGAGGCTCTAACTCTAAACATTAGCGCGATATCATCTTCGCTACTCAGGCTCCCAGTGCTATTTTTTCTTCCCTTATAGAATTCTCTATCCTAAGAGACAGCGGGACATCGCTCGAAGTGCCATCATACAGCTTCTATAACAAGAAAGCATTTTCAATGACTAACTCATGCCCCAAATGGGAGTCAATGACCATTCACATTTCAATGATTTTTTATTTACAACCAATCACAGTCGTGTTTCGCCTAGAATTTACCAACTAAAGTTTATCATAATAAAAAAAACACCTCCTTTTTAACATTCTGAATAGGTGATAGCATTATTTTGCAGCGACCTACCCCCTAAGATAGCATTATTTTGCAGTGACCTACCCCCTAAGAAATACGGCTACCAGATTGTATATATAGTGCATGAATGTCAACACATACCGCATGCGGGAGTTAATATAAAAACATTTGTAGCAATTGATTATACCACCAAAAAAAAGAAACCACTGTTTGCACTTTCTTAAATGTATTTTTTTCCAGAAAAATATAATTGTCATATTTACATCATAGGACACCAGAAATTAATTAATATACAGTTTGATGTGTTTCATTTTTCCTCCACTATAATATTGCGTTCCTTTGGCAATAAATAATATGATCTGGTTGCAGTGACGAAGAAAAGAAGCAAATGAAGCGTACCAATCGTTTCTCATTTGTTTTCAAACATCGCCGTTTACATTATATATATATTTTAAAATAACTATATTTAAATAATGATTTGTGAGTAAACAGCTTAATTTTATTCGTTAAACAGTCCTAACAAATGCCACTCTTGATTTGCAAGTTCTCTAGATAAATTCACTCCTCACTTCGTGAGTCGTGAATTTATCGATAATTTGGAAATCATTCGTGGCATTACTTATGAGAATGTTTTATTTACAGAAGTAAATTAAGTAAATTAACATAGATATATATAGCATTACTATACACCATGTTTTGTTGTAATACTAGTAAATTACACCTTACATAATATTACCTCATCTATGATATAACGATTAAAAATCAGACTGAATCCCAGAAAGGCAAGGTTGATTGGTTGGTCGGTTGGCTGTAGCGTTTTATTCGACGTTCTTCCACAGTAATTCAATAGGAGTGACAGGTTTTCTTGGTACATATTTACTATGTTTTACATACTACAAGGCGTAACCTAAAATGTATATAATCATTTGATTAAAATAAAGGAACCTTAACCATAGTTATCATCTAGGAGTAACATAGTTGCCACACAATGGTCTGGGTTCGATTGCCGGTCGAGTTGAATTTCCTATTTGAGATGCTTCAGTGTTTTCGTCAACTATTATGCAAATGACAGAAAATGTGGGCTACAATCTCCCTGGAACGCAGGGTCACTTCATACTTATGTAGATTGAAGTATTTTTAAATGTTTTGGGACTTTAAAGTTACAGTATAGTTATTTAAATTAATGTCGCAATATTAATAATCAATATTTGTTCTCTTAGTTTAACCTCTCCATTTGTAAATATTTTTACATAGATTTTCACGTCCCACGTCACAGGGCTGCAAACAGACACAATAACATGAAAGGATTAATTGTGAATCACATACATGCATTTTTGACCATATATTTTTGACCATACATGCCTTTTTTGGTATGGAAAGTGATGACCACAATTTCAGGGTCACTTCCGAGACAACATGAAGATTTGAGACATTCACGAAGATGATAGGGTTATTCATTGTGATGGCCAAATGGTGTTTGAGGACCTTAAAGGTCTCCCGCTTTCTTCTTACAGGTTACGAAAAAAAGCACAATGCAAACATATCGCACGGGAATCGAATCCAGGCCCGCTGTGCCCGATGTAACAACATTACCCCTACATTTAATATCAAAGTATATATAACGAGTTCAAATAACTCTATGAGACTAGGAATCATGTAATTTGGAACGATGCTGATTTTGCCCCCACCCTTTAAGAAAAATTCTGGCGACGCTCTTGAAGTCATGAATCTAGTTTACAAAACAGAATAAGATCACCATAGTTCCATCTAAAATAACACTGGTGAATATGATTTTTGTCTCATGAGTACCAATAGTTGTACTGAATGCAATTTTTTTATCGTGTTTTCAAATACGTATTCGGAATTTCTCCATCATTTTATTTCAATTTCAATTAATGGATTTAAATAATTATTTTCTAATAAACGTTTTTTTTTTGTCCATTTCCATTGTAATTGTAAAATAAAACCAAATGTTCTAACTCAAATGGTTTCAGCTATGGAAAAGAGATATCCTAATATGCTGGCCGATTATTATTGGACCATCAAGAGGGATGCTCCACAGGCGAAATATAGCAGAAAAAATGGTCATTTCTTACTTTCTAGGTGAGTCCGAATGTTCGAATATTTTGTAGTTACGAATGTAGAAAATATTGAAGTGTTTGAAATTATAAATTCCTGCCTCTCGGAAACCTTGCGTGATGGAGAAAAACCGATATACTTGAATTCAAGAGAAAAAATACTATCAGAATCGCATGTTTTTCTTTCTGATAAAAAAAAGTTTTTTTGTTGCTCAATGTAATATAGGTAGCGTTTGTAAAACGAGAGCTCAAACCCTGACATAGAAGCCGTCAGAGAATACCTAACTTAATGGGAGAAGGTTGTGAGGATGGTAGAAAGAAACACGCAATCAAATAATTATATCTTAGGTTCTAACTACATGACATCTTTTTTGTGTTAATTAAGGGAGCATATAGCCGAATGGTTTAAGAAATTATGTCTTGATGCAAAACTACGAGACTTGCTCTGGTTAAAGTCCGCATGGAGGAAAAAATGTTCTCGTGGAATTTCAGCCAGTATGTGAACAACATCGTCAGGAATTTGGTTAGCTGCGATATGTAACGGCTCCGTGTCGAAAAAAGCCAGCTATAATGCTGATCACATCTCACCCCCTTACTGGCTAGATGATCTTCTACTTCTGTAGGTGACAAGTCGATATTAACCGGCTAGTAGGCCAATGACCTTCTGGGCTATCACCCATGGGGTGGATGCAACAACTTTAAATATATGTAGATATCATTCAGCCTAAATTATTTTTTAGATAACTGGAGTTTGGTCTTCACATCCCTATATTGAGGTGCAGTTAGTTTTCTCAACTTCTATAATAAATAAGAAGACCAGCCTGATGGGCTAGTGGTCAGCGTTTCTGAGTACAGTTCATGAGGTTCCGGATTCGATTCCGGTCAAACCATAGTAATTTTTCCTTGAGAATTATTCCTGTGATTGCTCATGGTCTGGAATTTAGGATAAGTTTAGGTTAAGAAATCTCCTGCCGCTTCATTATGATTTATCACATATCATATAATCGGGGTAACTTAACTCCGTCTTCCAGGTGACCCAACCTAAGAAATGGATTACAATTACGCCAATGCCAGGGGAGAAAACCAGAAATGTCATAATAGACAACCTGGTGGCATTAGACAAATAATAAAATAATAATAATAATAATAATAAATATGAAAATGAAATTTTAACAAGCAGTCATTATACAAAAAATGTATAATATATATTGTTGTATTGCAGTATTTTGATTCTAGGATAGCTTGAGATCCTATAATTTTAACTTTAAAAGGTGATTTTTTAAAAACTATTTACGATAATATGATTTTCAAATTATTTTTTTATTGAATTTGCTTCAGAGTTTCATCATATAGTGAATAAAGCGCCCTAAAAATGTCACAATCCTGCCTTAGTTCCAGTGAAAACTGTAGCAATCGGTTCATATTTTTCATACCTACAAAACATAAAAATGTTAATGTCAGGTAATCAGAATTAGATATTCTTTATCAAAGGTTAACTTCGGTATCAACATGCAACCTGGGCCTTACAGAGGCACGACCTGTCGGGAGAGGATTCTAAATGTGGATCACATACAAATTATACATTTTTGGTCACAAAAAGACATAGAGAGCCTCCCCGAATAAGTGACGAGCTCAATGTCAGAGATTTCCTCCGAGATAACACAACATTAAGACGAAACTCACACACACACATGTCGTATATGATGATTGTGATGACAGATGTTTGGAACCATTTTAGCCTGAAAGTTTCTTGGCATATGTCTAGGTGAGTAAAAACCCTGAGAAAACCATCACCCAGGAAACTTGCCCCTACTGGCAATCAAACCCGGGACCGCTGCGTTAGAAGGCAAAGATGATACCCCGAGACCACAGAACAAGATATATATTTTTTATTACGAGTTTCTTTAATCCTTATTCAGAATGATGTCTCTTTAACAGGAGAGACCAGCGTGGTTGAAGCTACTGTAACTAACAAGCAACACCACTTCATATGCGATGTTATTACGAGTTTCTTTAATCCTTATTCAGAATGATGTCTCTTTAACAACAGGAGAGACCAGCGTGGTTGAAGCTACTGTAACTAACAAGCAACACCACTTCATATGCGATGTACCTCTTACAATTTTACATGTGGAGTGTTGGGAATAATCAAATTGGCCGTAACATTACACATGTTAATAGATTCAAAACTCAAGACACCGCTGACGTCAGAGATCTGTTTGAAAGGGAAATGTTAGGGGTGGTACACAAAGCAGAATGTCCCTTTGAAGGGAGCTTGCATTAATGGAGTTCACTATGCAGCCTATTGGCTAATTTACATACCTCATTACTTATTCTAACATTTTTATGTCAAAAAACTCGAAAATTCTACCGTTACATACACCTGAGACCCAAAGTTACTACCCTATACCATTATAGTAATTAGGACCTGTCATTTTTTGTATTTACGGAAATTTTCTACAACTGTATAGTTCTTGAATCAATTACCTATCCAGTATAAGAACATCACGAATTCCAACCAATCACATTACTCAACTCATTTTTTTTTTTTGTTTGCCATCACTTACGATACTTTCTTAATTCACCAAAACAATGCAATGAAATATATTTATACGCTTTATTTTTATTTAATGTTCACTTATAGACGCTTTAATACCACGCGCCTAGAATCTTTGGTTGTATCAAGTAAGTTGATATACTGTATATTGTGCATTTAAGTGTTCGTACACGTGTTTAAACAATAATAAAGAAATGGTGATTACGATGAAATGACTCCTCATCTCCAACCCAGCATTTGACTTGATGATTGAGGAATGCTAGGAGCGGGGGGGGGGGGGGGTAAACGTAGATTTGAACTCGGGAATATTAATCTCAAATACTACAGCCTGAGTCAAATTCGATAAAATTGTAACAGGTACATCGCTGGTTCAATTGCATATTTAATCTGTTATACAGAATTAATTAAAATTAGTTAAAAAGTTAATTTTCACCCCAAAACTAATTTAGAAATTTATCCGTTCCAATTATAAGAAAATTGATGTAAAATTCATAAATGTGCTAGAAAAAATATGAAGAATCTACCACATGAAAAAGGTTAGCTATTTTGCACATTACAGAGGTACTAACACATTACACTATCCGTACGGTAATTATTAAGGGTTTTTGCCCCTCTATTACCGAATTAAGTTAAAGTGAAAACAATTGCGGTAATTCAAAATTGTATCTCTTTTTCTCCAATACGACCAAGTTGTCTTAAGAATTGTCAGGTATTGTCTCCTGGCATTAGCGGAATTTTAACACCCAGTTCTGAGATCGGTGCGCTGAAAGGCGGAGTTACGTTACCAACGATTGTATGATGAGTGATAAATGATAATGAAGCGCCAGTAGAGTCGTTAAACCTAAATTTCAGATCATGGACGACCACAAGAATTCTCTTTAAGAAAAAATGCCCATAGTTTGACCGAGAATCGAACCCAAGACCCCATGAACTGTAGTCAGAAGCTCTGACAAAAGACGTTCCTTTTACTACTTATTTACTTTTCTTCCTGGGTTCAAACCCGGCGGGGGGTGATGCATTTTTCAGGACGTAAAAATGGCTGACTGTGAGTTTGTCCTGTTGTGTGAGTGTGGGTTGTGTCCTGTAAATGTATGGAATGTAAAAGAAACTCAGGCTTAAAATAAAATGCATCTTAGAAAACGTTTTTGGATCTTTCACGTTCAGGTTTGACTGAGACGCTAATACCTGACGTTAAAGGATGTCGTTAAATAAAACATTATCGTCTCACTGTGATGGTTGTCCAGCGGCTCGCTTTGTTTCCCCGCAGCTGTTATATATAAAGATGCCGACTACCGCCACTACAATAATTCCGCATGTTAATCATTGTCAAGCATTGTCGCGCGGCACCCGCTTTTATATAAACTGACAACCATCAAAGTGAGACGATAATACTTACTCATTTATTTTCCATAATAAATTTCCCTGTGACCGTATGTATGCAGTAGAGGAGGAATAAATTTCCCTGTGACCGTATGTATGCAGTAGAGGAGGAATAAATTTCCCTGTGACCGTATGTATGCAGTAGAGGAGGAATATCATATTTATAAGAGTTAACACCTGTGAATTATTACTAATTTGACCTTACAGCCCTCCAAGCTCAATAAACCTAACACCTGTGAATTATTACTAATTTGACCTTACAGCCCTCCAAGCTCAATAAACCTAACACCTGTGAATTATTACTAATTTGACCTTACAGCCCTCCAAGCTCAATAAACCTAACACCTGTGAATTATTACTAATTTGACCTTACAGCCCTCCAAGCTCAAAAAACCTAACACCTGTGAATTATTACTAATTTGACCTTACAGCCCTCCAAGCTCAATAAACCTAACACCTGTGAATTATTACTAATTTGACCTTACAGCCCTCCAAGCTCAATAAACCTAACACCTGTGAATTATTACTAATTTGACCTTACAGCCCTCCAAGCTCAATAAACCTAACACCTGTGAATTATTACTAATTTGACCTTACAGCCCTCCAAGCTCAATAAACCTAACACCTGTGAATTATTACTAATTTGACCTTACAGCCCTCCAAGCTCAATAAACCTAACACCTGTGAATTATTACTAATTTGACCTTACAGCCCTCCAAGCTCAATAAACCTAACACCTGTGAATTATTACTAATTTGACCTTACAGCCCCAGCCCTCCAAGCTCAATAAACCTAACACCTGTGAATTATTACTAATTTGACCTTACAGCCCTCCAAGCTCAATAAACCTAACACCTGTGAATTATTACTATAATTTGACCTTACAGCCCTCCAAGCTCAATAAACCTAACACCTGTGAATTATTACTAATTTGACCTTACAGCCCTCCAAGCTCAATAAACCTAACACCTGTGAATTATTACTAATTTGACCTTACAGCCCTCCAAGCTCAATAAACCTAACACCTGTGAATTATTACTAATTTGACCTTACAGCCCTCCAAGCTCAATAAACCTAACACCTGTGAATTATTACTAATTTGACCTTACAGCCCTCCAAGCTCAATAAACCTAACACCTGTGAATTATTACTAATTTGACCTTACAGCCCTCCAAGCTCAATAAACCTAACACCTGTGAATTATTACTAATTTGACCTTACAGCCCTCCAAGCTCAATAAACCTAACACCTGTGAATTATTACTAATTTGACCTTACAGCCCTCCAAGCTCAATAAACCTAAAAATATTCCAATCCAATGATTTTGCACTCAAATGTACATTCTTCCTTAAAAGTTAAATAATGAAACAAGTACCTGAGATCTCACTCGTCCTGAACAAAGTAAATTTCATTAAACACTAAAGGCCTTTCGTAGAATGTTCAATCAACATGATACCATTTTAACTGCTGATGATGGAACATATTCCAAAAGACTTTCAATTGTTTTAATGAAATTTTACTTTGCTGAGTGCGGATGAGATCACATGTACTGTTGAACCTTTTCAGCAGTAACCTCAACTGTGGTTCAAAATTAATTTTTTAAAGTATTAACATATTCCTCCGATCACCAGATCCTGATTTGCATTATCCCACTATCTATTCTTAGACTTAATAACTGGAAAATAACTGTGTTTCAACTTTCTATCCGTATCGTTTGTTTACATGATCAATCTAATTCAATATTCTTATTTTAATTAGTGATATCTAGTCCATATCTTGAAATAACACTCCTAATAGTATCGTCCTCTCAATTATTATACACCCAGCGTGCGCTGCTACGCCTAAATAAATGAAACGCGTGTTTTTATCATTTAATTTAACAAGTTGAAAGAAAATTACGTTAAAATTAAATTAAACTGTACGGTATACATTACGACTAACCAAACCGCTTGCTAGTAATTTTTAATTTCGAATCTCAGGTAGAACCCCACTTCTAATGATCAGATTTCGCTGAGTTTAGGACAATATCTACCTCGATTTATCTTAATAGCATATTCTGAGTTTCATTGTTGAACATCAACCGCTAGATTATTTTAAATATTCGTTTTAGGTTTAGGGTGTCCATTCGTCCCTTTTTCCCGGGACAGTCCTTTTTTTTTTTTTTTTTTTGAAAATGATCCCCTGTCCCGAAAGTTTTCTTGGGGATGCTAAAATGCCCCGCTTTTAGGATGATGCTTTGTCAATGTATTTATAAATGACGACTTTCGTTTTGTTCTTTATTATGTAATTATAAATATGAACGTTAGAAAGCGCCAGTTGTATGACCACGATGCACTGTTTGTTCTAAATCTTTGTTTTTTTTTACACTCATATGTTGGTAACTGATACATTTTCCAAATTGTCAATCCGTGGTCACTGCGGCCAATGTCTCAGATTTCCTGCTGATTCTGGTAATTTGGCGATGGAGAAACACAATTTTAACTTGGATGAAAGAGATTTAGTTAGTGGATTTTTATACCCCTTGCAGTGATAAATAAATATTTTTAAACGTTAATAAACAATGACTTTAGTGGTTTTTTATTTGTGAATGGTTGATTCTTATAAATTTGTATTGGCAACAATGTCGCGGTAAAAAAAACAACTATTTTTTTTAATATTTTATTAATGTCCCCACCTTTTTTTAAAATGACCCAGGTTTTCCTATATTTCTTGTATATGTCCCCTTTTACATTGAAAATATTATGGACGCCCTATTGATGCGGCTTTTTGCAAAATGTTCAGGAGATTCTCGGGATGGACATAGGCTATAAGAGAGTTGTGATACTCAACTCCTACACCCTATAAAATCGCCCTTTGTAGTGGAAAACGTGAAAAAGGTAGTTTTTTGGACGCTTAAATGGCTTACGCTGCATAAACCATAACAAATACACATAATTAATGTATACAAAATTGAATATCTCAAAATATATCTTACGGATAGCTCACAATAACCATTTTTGTCTTTCATTGATGCCAAGAAGATCGAGACAAGTACGTAGATTCCTGTGCAAGCATAGCAGCACATGGCGGGCATTCTTTTTACGGATAACTCACAATAACGAATTTAGTCTTTTAGCTCATTAATGTCAAGAAGATGGAGATAAGTAGATTTCCGGGTAACACCGGGTAATCAGTACAGGGAATCTTAAAATAATTACGATATACATTTATAATTGTTATTCATTTTACTTATTCAAATAATCATAAGAAGTACGTTAATTTTTGTCTTTCAGCTCATTCATGCCAAGAAGATCGGGATGGGTAGATTCCCGGACAATACCGGGTAAACAGCACGGGGTATCTAAAAATAATTACGATATAATGTTTTTCCTTATACTTATTTAACTAGACATAAAACACATTAATTTTCGTATTTCAGCACATTTATGTCAAGTAGATCGGAATAAGTAGATTCCCGGGCAACGCTGGGTAATCAGCACAGGATATCTAAAAAATATAAATTTATAATTATTTTTCCTCTCGCTTATTCAACTAAAAATAAAATCACATTAATTTTCATTTATTACGGAGTAGCAGCGCACGCCGGGGTGTTAGCTAGGTAATTATAATTTTAATGTCCTAGAGACTGATTAACTTCTTAATAATGGCACAAGGAGAAAATATACTCTAGTAGCAGCCACAATTCCTTTCTATATTAAATATTTAAGTCCATCTTTGTTATAAGTTATAACTAGGGCCCGGATTTTATGTAACATCAAATTAAGAAATATGTACATAAATATGTAACCAAATATTATGAAATGTGTAAATAAATAAGTAATAAAGCAATTATACGTAAAATCCAAAATGTTATTTCTTTGCTGTAAAAAAGAAGTCCACAGAGTCAAATCTCTATGTTAATTTTTAATGAGTTCACTTCTGCTACAAAGTACAGTACGGAAGTACAAGTGTCAACCATTCAAGCATTTAAGCCACATTGGATCGGTGTTCACAATTAATTATAATATTGTATTGTAAGCCCATGTTTTCCCTCTACAGAGATTTTGTAAACTGAAAAATATCGCTCAACTTCGCAAGAAGTCAACGGTGCATATTTATAGAGAGGGATTCTGCAAGGAATAATATTCTCAGGGTGTTCCACATTTTCACCATTAAATAAGCGAGAAAGAGTAAAAAGAGTTGGGTATCCAGGGTTCTTGTTTAGCACAGACTGCATTTTAGTAGAAACTACACCACCCACTTCGCCTGGTACAACACTGACCTTTTGAACTGCATCGTCAATTATTTCCACAACTTCTTGGAGAGACATACCTGAACTTTCCAGTTTCTTGATACTGTTGGGAAGCCAGCTGAAGTGACTTACAATATATGAAACTGAACTGAGCACTTTAGAACTGTTGAATGCTAACAATGATTCACTCACACACACTGCAGGATCAGAAGAAAAGTTATCAATCACTGACTTCACAGTTTCGAAGTGCTTACTGTAGAAAATTACAGCTTCGATCCATGTTGCCCACCTTGTTATCCCTGGCTCTGGAAGCAGAGGTACATCAGGTAGCTGCTCCTTGTAGTGTTGTACACGATAAGGACATTTTAAGAAAACCTTCGTTGCTGATATCAGTGTATTTACTTCTGGGAATTCATGTCTAACTGTCTCTGCCACTCGTTGCAATGCATGAGCCGTACATGTAACATGCACTAAGTTTGGATAAAATAGAGTAAGCGATTTCCCCGCTTTTAACATGTATGGAGCTGCATCTGTGCACATCAGTAGGACCTCTCTTCTTTCACGCCACCTAGCCATAGTACCTTCATTAATGAATCTAGCAACTGTTGAACTATTTGTTACCTCAAAAGATTTACAATAAATTAAGTATGGTTTTGATGCAGCTTCAGAGTCAATCTTGCCCACAATTAGATAAGCGATGAAACGGCCTCCAGCATCCGTCGTCTCATCAGCAGAAATCCATATAGGTGAGTTGCCTATGTCAATCCTGATTTTTTCTAATACGTCAACATAACAAGAATCCAAGTAATTCTTCCTGGGTCGGTAATGTTGCGGTTGCAGTAGGCCTATTTTTGTAAGAAATGTTTAAATTTCCTGAAGTTTGTTCCAGGGTATGTTCCCTGCAACCAACGCCATACACAGTTCTTTGTAAAATTCACTACGGTATTAGATGATGTAGGCTGTCCCTGCAACTGTGTAAGTAGTACCTGTTTCTTTGAAGAAACTCGTTTATTTTTAATATGCAGATTGCTTCGTAAATGTTGTTCAATTTGAGATTTCATTGTACACCCAATACGTTTATCACAAGTTTGGCAGATGACTGTTTTACCATCAGTGATTAAAGCACTGTCAACAGAAATCCACGTTTTTAGCTTTGAAGACAACGAAGACGCAACCGGTGCCATAGTTAAATTAAACGCAACTGACTGTTATAAATTCTGAAACGTTTGAGAACAAGGAAGAAAATATGTTTAAAACAAGTCATTGTTGTCTGCATCGAACTCGTACAATTTAGCTTTAAATGCAACGGAAATGTATAGGATTGACGACAATGCATGAGAAGCACAATAATAAAAATTACAATTGTTTTTCCTTCCTTCCTATGTAACGAAAATTAATGGGATTGACGAACATTTATAATAATTCCGCAAAAAAATATTAAAATATGTAAAAGTGTGTACTATGGTGTGAAATATGTATTATAGCTCGAAATTTTTTTTTTAATGCCCCAAGTTTTTGTCATTTTAGACATTTCTGGTTTGTCTCCTGGCAATGGCGTAATTGTAACCCACTTCTGAGGTTGGGGCGCCTGGAAGGCTGGGTTACGTTGCCGCGATGATATGATGGGTGATGATGATAATGGTGCGCCAGGAGAGCCCCTAATCCTAAGCTTAATCTAAGATGAATATGAATGATGATGATAGCGATGGCCATATGATTTCGGGGATCGTTCGGGCCTTAAAGTTTTCCTGACATTTGTCTTACAGGCGAGGAAAAATCCCGATAAAAACCTCACCCAGAAAAACTGTCCCGACCGGGGATCGAACCCGGGCCCGCTGCGTGACAAGCAGGACACTACCTCGAGACCACAGCGGTGGACAAACATATGTAATTTAAACATTTGGAATACGGGTCCTTTCAGTTGAATTGTCGACATTTTAGTTTTTTTATATAACTACATACGCAGCAACAGAATATGTAATTACATAAAATCCGGGCTCTACGTTATGATCATGAGGCAAGTAGCATTTGTACCCTAATGCAGTAATTCTAAAATAAAATTAATTCATCACATAACGGTGATGTGTCTGTATTATTGTAACTATATGCGATAAAAATGTTGTAGACTGACAGAATCAGAGAGGCGCACACCAGGAAGAGATAAGGTGGTGGTGAGGGTAGCGGATGTCAGACATCTCATATCCGCTATTCCCACTTCTTTGTCACGTAATTCTTTGTTTATAAATAATTAATTACACTTCATGAAAAAAACTACCAGCATAATAATATTACAGGTATTCTAACTTCAACGAAAATCTGTGATACGACAGTTCCAAAGAGTCAAAACCTATTAAAATGGTTATATCGTGCTTGAATCTTGTTATCGACTGCAGAAACCACGACCACAGGTTGTCAATTTATATTGTTTTCATAAAGGCTATAAAATATCTGAAAATCTACAGAAACAATATCACGCTTCAGATCTTGTTTTACAATAACAGCTGTGGATTTTCTCATGAAAATATTTTTGAAACAGGTCTGTGAATGACAAGGATGCCGGCCAACTATGCCTGACGTACCATCACGGGAGCTGATGAACGAAATTGAATGGCATGAAATGGATGGGGTGAATATGGAGAAATGGTGCAATGAAATTGTGGCAGGGGAAAACGGGAGAAAACCCTCTTCATCGATTCTACTATATACTGTATATAGAGAACAGATATATGAGGACAAAAACAAAACTAAGAATGCATAACACATCAAAAGCTGCTCTAAAATACGGAAGCGAAATTTGGATTTTAAATAAAATAAATTCCCATGAACTTAGAGTAAGTCAAATGCACTTCTTACGGTCACTGTAGCAGTTAATAGACTGGATCACCAAAAGGAACACAATTATCAAAGAAAAACTTTAAGTACCAAATTTAAATGAAGATAGGCCTATAGAAAGATACCAACAAGAATGGAAAAATCATCTGAGAATAATGGAAAGAAATAGACTTCCACAATTGGCATTCCAATATAAGTTACTCCAACAGGACATACGATCCAAGGAAGACCAAAATATCGATGGTAATATCAAGGCCGTCTTCGTTAGGTTTACTTTCACAGGCCACATGGCCTAAAGCGGATTTTTCATGATTATATATATATATAAAAGGAAAGAAAAACTAATGTTTGTACTAGCAGTATAATTGGACAAGTTGGTATGTCACTAAAAAAGTTAGAGGTCTCGGGTTCATATATCGGTTCAGGAGTTTGTTTTTCCTTTCATGTCATAGGCCTATATATAGGCGTCTGTTTACGCTCTAACTGGAACATTTTTTTTCTGAACAAAACTCACAATATAGCCGTCAATTAAGAAAAGTAAAGTAGTATTCATTAACCAGCAAAATCAGTCCTTAAGATTGCGGGTTAAGCTGAAGCGAAAATTTAAATATGGCTCTAACTATCTCCATTTCCAACTTTTCGCAACGAAACTTGGTATATTCCATTAAAATAAAAGGAGAATGGTATTACATAAAAATCAGTGAAATACGACCATTAAGGATAAAAGTTTAATTGAAAGGAAAAAAAAATTAAAATAGCTCTAGTGGCCGCCACGCATGTTTTCTTGCAACGTAACTGGACATATACAATTTAATTAACAAAATAAATATATTTTCAGTAAAGCAGAAAAATGTGACCATAAATTCGACTTGCTGAAACATTCACTTAGTTTACGCATGTCTGGACGTCTAACTTCTTTTATGCTTGTTATGAAAATAAAACAATTTGTAAACTGATTGATCAGATTCCGTCTCTGCAATTGAT
Source organism: Diploptera punctata (assembly GCA_030220185.1). Taxonomy (NCBI): domain Eukaryota; kingdom Metazoa; phylum Arthropoda; class Insecta; order Blattodea; family Blaberidae; genus Diploptera; species Diploptera punctata. Next base: position 287,799 of record JASPKZ010000422.1, on the reverse strand, counting down.
TGATTTGATTGATCTGGCTGTCCGTCGTCGTGGCATAGTCGATTAACTCCCTAACTTTTATTCCGACGGCCTGGATTCGATTCCCATCGGAGTAGAGGAATTTAAATCTCTATCTGAAACTTGTGTCTGTCCTTTGTATTATACTGCTGTGAACTGCTAACCAGAGACTCGGGGAGGCCCGACATTATGTACCTGTTAAATGTATGGCTCAGGTTTCAGTTACCTCCCTATAGTACCAGCCAAGTCCTGTATAAGAAAGGAATGTAATAAAAAAGTCACATGGTTATCATGACATAATCTAGCTATCTTATTCTCAATTTTCTTAGCCGGGTAAGTTTATTCGAGGCTAAGTGAACTCCGTTTCAGAACTTAAACACATGAAAAAATTCAATGGTATTTTCAAGAATCGAATCCGTATAGTAGGCCTATAATAATTTATAAATACTAATAAAATTACTGTAATTCAAAATAACAAAAACAGATATAAAAACATTCCTCATTAGAGCAACACAAAGTCGCCCTTTTATATGACGTAAAATTTTCGTTGAAAATAACTTAAAGTAAGGACGATTAAAAAAGTAAATAAATAAAAAAATTAAAATCCCAAACATTAAACCTTACGAATCGGAAAAATGTCCTTTAAGATGGTATAAACGTGTTCTCTTCATGTTTACATCATTTAAACAGAGCTCTTTTCTTACCAATACATTATAGTACGGAAAGGGAAAACTCTTATTTTCACTTACATAATTTTTACACGGCGCATCTTATTAGGGGACAAAGTTAATGAGGATTTCTTGGTCTCTGACAAAGTCAGAAATCCTGATGTTAACCTTTGTGGTGAATAATGGAGGTGTAATCTAGCCAAATTCACTCTCCTCGCCTTCGCGTGTTTTCCTCGAGAATATGTTAAAATGCGAGACAGAAATAAAGGGGAAGCTACCACATATGTACATATCACTGCAAACATGAACTCTGTGAGGAGAGATAGAAATATTGATATGATAAAAATGGAACTTCTATTATAATAATATATTCTCAATATTACTAGATGTAGTGGTATATAAATGCAGAGGTCCGGGTTCAAGTCCCGTCCGAGCATTTATTTTTCTTATGTCATTTTAAACTCGCATTGTTCAATGTCAAATATTTAATTATATATATATATATATATATATATAGTGCAATCGAGAGATAAAATAAATTAAATCATTGTAATGAAACAAGATCATACGAACAGTGGGAAGAAGAATAATAATGATAGAAATTATATAGAAGAGGAAAAGCTATTGGCTGGGCCACTGATTAACAAAATGCCAGTTGAAGGATACACTTTAAGGAATGGTACACAACATACTGATGAAAGGATCATATACAGACAAGAAGAGAAAACAGGAAATAATGGAAAGAGAATGTTGAATATGGAGTAAGCTGAAAACTGTGAATGGATGATGGCAGAATTAATCATCCGTACCTGTCGGAAAATTACTTTGAGAGAGGTGAAAATATTATGATTATTCGAGAATCAAGTGGTTAGTAATTTTTTTGGACCAAAGAGAGACGAACAAGTAGGTGAATACAGGAAACTATGTAAACAGTGAACTACACGATCTTTATAGGATACCAGATGTAATAAGAGCAGTTAATTCTCTGTTAAGAACTGCGAAGGGAAAGACATGGCACGAATGTGGAATGGAAGAAGGGCATGGGAACCGTTTGTAGTAAAACCAGAGGAAAACGCCCAGTAAGTAGACCAAGAATAGGTGGGAGAATAACATTAACCATTATTTAAGGATGATGAGTTAAAAAAACACTTGATAATATTAACACAAGATAGGGATGAATGGAGAGGTTATATCAGAGCAACTTTGAAACTCCGAGATCGGCAGTGCCAGTAAGTATAATTTTTTTTTAAATGTGTCTGCGAGTTAGATTCTGAAGTGGAAGCAGGAAAATACACGTCTGTTATGTAACATAAGTAGTTATCTTGACCAACGTGGATTCCATAATGGCACATCTCTGACAATGTTGGTAAGAAACTAGTCTCTTATTTCCTCCTTCCTTGAAATACCAGGACAGACAGACAGATCCTTCCTCCCTTGAAATTCCATGAGTCTGCATTCCTAACTCACGCTGCAATAAAATCCTCTACTTAAATTAAAAAAAAAACTAATTTATAAATATTCCCTTGACATAGTAAGTTTATAAAATTTATTGTGGGCCTATAGACTTTCACTGCATTTCGTGATAGAAGAGACCAAAACTATAAAAACGAATGGCTGATTAAAAAACAGTTAATTACAATGTGTAGATGTTATACACCATCATACTTTTATAAGTAATGTGAATGTTATTACAAAATGTATTCAAAATATTCGGACTTCCATAAAATCACTTGTAACGGGACGTGTCTGCTTTTCGAAATCAACCATTCAATTACAAAAACGCTATAGTAACTACGATGATTGTATGATTATGACTAGTATTATAAACATTAAAATTAGTAAATATATGCATACAATTATGCAGTACAAACTTTGGAAATATATACTTAAAAAGTATTGATTTCAATAATTATAATCACATATTTTTTCGTATTTTTTTTTCAAATAATAAATGTAATTATAGAAATGTAATGATATTATTCTTTCATTGAATTTATTTACCAATTAAATTATCAGATCTTATTACGTAATAAAATATTGAAATACCATTCAACAATCACTTCATCAACAATAATTTATGAACTTTATTACTATACACAACTCAATATTTCTCTACTTTTTTCCCCTGACAATATATTTTCTTCTGTCTCTTAAAATGAAAACGACCATTAATCCAGTGTTTAAACAAATATATTTTGCTAGATTTTTCCTTCGATATTATCACTATTAAAAGGTGAGTTCCGATTTATATTAATATCACTAAGAAATTGTCCATTGTTTATAAGCTCATTCTTGATGTCATAAATTTATAAGTGCAGCTACCTGAGCCAAGAACGATCACTAGGGCCTACAGCAGCGCAAATAAATGTCGATTTGGAAAATACTGAATTTCCCGTAAACTTGTGTTTTAGGTTTTATTAAATTTTAATCACACACTTAATAAACAATTAAAACATTTCAACGAATCTCGGGCAAAAACGTATAGTTCGAATGCAAAAATTGGTAAAATATGATCTAATACTTTGTATATGCGTTTATACGCTTACTTTAAGGAAATAGAGATTACGAGTATTTGAGAATAAAATACTTATGAAAAGTGTTTTCTTTATTTTATAATGATTGATTACTGCACGCTCCATTGCATGGCGCAATACTACATGCATGTTGTAGCAGTCACATCTTTTGTCTGCACTATTTTAGTCTATATTATGTTTTCATTTGATTAGAGAGCCAAAGTTTGCGAATTTCTGTGCTTTAAGTATTTGATGACTAGTTCACTTTTACTTGTTGGCCACTTTCCACCTACCCTAGTAATATTTGTTTCTAGCACTTTCCTATCACTGTTTAGCACTTCGCATTCGTACAAAATGTGGTCGACTGTCTGTGTGTTTCTGTTGCAGATGCAGGTCGGATCTTGAATCTTTGTAGATATGCACCGATTTTGTCGTGTCCTGTGGTTAGAACTGTGATGTTGTGTGTAAGGGTGATGTTTGACTTTAATCTATGCTGTACACTAGGAAAGAATGATTTTGTAATAGCACCTTTTGTTGTAGTTTGCCACTCTGTTGCCCATTTATCTACACTAGTGTCCATTAGAGAGCTCTTTTGACCGCACTCAGTGGTGTTCTGCTGAATGCGATTTCTTCTTCGCTGCTACTTGCTGCTTGTCTGGCCAGACTGTCCGCCTTTTCATTGCTTCGTTTCACCCAAGTGAAGTGAAGTTCCCAATCTTGCTGCTATAGATGCGTCGTAATCTGTCAACCAGGCTGTTGTGCTTCTTGTTGTTACTTAGTAGATCGAGGGTTTTCTTACTGTCGGTGTGAATAGCGGCTGATTTTGATATTCCGCTGGTGCCAATTTCTTCTAATTTTTCCAAAGCTTTCAGGATGGCAAATTGCTCTGCTTGATTGTTTGAGTACTTGTGTAGTCTGTATCGGAGCTGGTTCATTGTTTACGTATATTATCACTCCTGATCCCACGCCGTTGTCACTCTTGCTGTCATCTGTCAAAATGTTTATTTGGTTTTGGCGTGCTTCATCCTTTGTTGGTATGCGTGTGGTCTCTGCTGGATGGGGCCATTGCTTGTAGTTTGTAGCTGTGTCCATGATTGTTTCTTCCTCTCCAGCTAGCCTGATGCGTTATGCTGTAGTATTGAGCAATCTCCTTGAGCTGTATTACTATGGGGATTAATCCTGTTATCACGCTTCGTGTGAAGTCGTCCTGTATGCTTTTGCTATCTTAATGTTAATCATTCGTTATTCTCTTCTTAGTTTATCGGCATTTTTCTTCCTTGACAGAGAGTTGATCCACACCGGAGCTCCGTATGAAACCATGGGTAGTACGGCTCCTTTGTATATTGTCTAAGACCTCTGTTCTTATGAAAAGTGTTGTACCAAAGAGAGACGAACAGACAACTTAATGGAGAAGGGTGAGTTACACGATCTCTAAGGGAAACCAGATGTAATAAGAACAGTTAAATCTCTAAGATTACAATGGGGAGGATATGTACCATGAATGGAGAATGAAAGAGGGGTATGGAAAACCAAAGAGAAAGCATCCAGTAGGTAGGCCAAGAATGAGGTGGGAAAATAGCATTAACTAGAACTTGAGGGAGGTCAATTATACAGGGGATGATTGGAAAACATTAGCTCAGATCGGGGAACTACAAGCCTCACGACCATGGCCTACAGCCCGAAAATCTTCTTCAAGATGATCATAATAATAATTGTAATTGCGCACAATCGTGCAAAAATTAATTGGCGTATTGCGCTAATGACATTGTCACTTTAGAACATAATTCAGATGATATCTTGTACACTGGGGATCGATAGTGCCTCTGAGTTAGTTATATAAAACTTTATCCGTTTACTCTCCAGAGCATGAAACATTTTCTCATACACGCATGTAATTATCTTAAAAATCAATAATACATGCTAATATGCAAAAATAAAAATACTGCTCTGGTTTCTTGTACCATCCCTAGAATTTTGAATTTTCCACATACTACATTCAACATTGAAACGATCTGTACTGACAAACTTTCAGAGATTTTACACGGAAGTTGCGGAATATACCTCATTCAGATCAGAGATGTCACGAAAAAGTGGTAAGCAAATAGAAGGAGTAGAGGAAAAAAGAAAAATAGGGAGAAAAGAAGAACAAGTAAGGAATTAGAAAAAAGAGTAAAGAAGGGGAAAGTAAAAGAATAAAATTAAAAAAATAAAAAAGAATACAAGGAATCATATAAAGTATTAAAATAATGAGAATTAGAAAAAAAAAAAGGAAGAAGGGGAAAATAAAAAATAAAAATGAAGAAAAGAGAAAAATACGAGGAAATAAAAACAATAGGTAAAAGGAGAAAAAGAGGGAAAATAAGAGAAACTAGAGAAAATATTTTGAAAAATGAAAATGGAGGAAGGAAAAAAGAGAAAGACAAAGATAAATAAGGGGAAACAGAATTAAGTATAAAATATGAGGAAAAATAAGAAGAGAGAAAGGATCCTGAAAAAGTAAAGGTTGCCAAGTTCGCTTCTGGTTTCGGGTTTACGGTTTCAAAGAAGATTGGGGATCAATTGATATTTAAGGGAGTAGTGTTAGTATGGTTTCCTTCGCAAAGGAAATAAAGCGTGAGCACCGTGTCGTAAAGTTAAGACATGTTAAAGAACCTCAAGCCTCAAATATGAAGTCTCTGAGCAAAGTTTGACGGCCCGTTGACGCCCAGAATTCAGAAGCTAATTGCCTAAGTTTTTAAAGAGTGTCCTTAAATAAAATACTAATTAACTATGAAAATAAGAAGAGGAGAAAAAGGAACAAATATAAACATAAGAAGAGGAATACTAAAAAGAATTGTTTAATAAACTAGAAATTATTTCCACAACTTTTCTGTTTTACGGAACTACAAGCATCAAGCGTTGTAAAGGATTTTTTTCTTTTGATATCTTAGTGGAACACAATTCCTGTAGCGAAAGTTTTCAATTCATTCTGTTTCAAGATTAGTATCAAGTCATTTCCTTTGAGAGAGAATTTTCGCATTCGTCATAAAAAAATCTGTCTGCGGAAATGAGGGTCATAAACATGAGCCCCCCACTCTGACGTGCGGCAAAAATAACATTTTTTTTACCTCCAAAGCTAAAATCCTGTGAAATGTCTACATATTTCACATCACAGTTGATTCCAAATTCTGTCAGAAGATGTCACTGCACCTGATGTAGATTTCACGCGGTTTTAACCTCTAGAAAATGTCTACTTTTGACATATATTCCAACATAATTCTACATTGAATGGAACAGTGATACAAGTTTTAAAAAAATAAAAAAAATTCAAATATTTCTTCTTCTTCTTCCTTCCTTCCAAGTATTAGCCCAATGCCTGTTACGATCCTATAGAAAATTTTCCCTCCAGCGTTTCATAGGACGGCCCAGAGATCTTCGTCCTCTTGGTATATAATTATAAACAGCTTTGGGGATCCGATTTGAACTCATTCTTTCAAGATGGTGTTTCCAATTTAGTTGGTACTGTTTAATATATTCCAAAATTGGCGTAGTCTTCAATTCTTTTAAGATATCGGTGTTCCTTTTCCGATCCCATCTGGTGTAACCCGCTGTTCTGCGCATGAATCTCATTTCACAAGCCGTTATTCTGCTTTCATGTTGTCTTTTTAGTGTCCATGCTTCACTACCATAGGTCAACACTGGTCTAGCCAAAGTGTTATATAAACGTAATTTGGTGCTTTTTTGTACAAGGGATGGTTTCATAACTTGATTAATAATTCCTAAACTTTTATTATAACTAGTAATTTTTTCAGCGATATCTTTTTCATCCCAGATAGAGAGATAATATCCAAGGTATTTAAATTGATTAGATCTCTCTAAAATTTTATTCTCTTGACAGATTTTACTTTGTATGGGGTCCTTCCCATGAAATGCCATAATTTTAGTAAATACTAAATAAATAGTGTCGATTCCGAGAGCCTGTATATGATATAGGGAACAAGTTCGTCCCGCGAATCACTATGTTCTTCTTTTTAAGGACATAACAGTCCTAAGTACGGATTTTTTCCCATGTTGTAGAATCACGGCGCCTAGAATACCCTTAAGTTAGAGACCACTGTGCAATATTTGTCGGCCCTTTCACAAGCTGCTCTGAATTGCGTCGCCAATTATTACCTATTAACTACAGACTTTAACACCTGAAATTCAAACATAGGTGTAAAAAGGCAAACAAATTTGATCGTAGGCCTCGTATTTCAGGCTCTGCAGCCTTGTGTGTTCCGTGAACTGCATAAGCTAAGCGAATTCTTTAGTAAGTTGAATTCATTGTCTGATTTTGCTGTTTATGAAATATATTTTATTTGTTAGATAATATCGTACGGTAAGTATCCAGTTTAGTTGCGAGAAAACAAACATAGCGGCTCTAGAGCGTTTTTTATTCAGGATTTCAGGTAGACCTACTCCCAATGGTCGAATTTAGCTGATTTTTTGTCAATACAAATAGCTTCTTCTAACAAGGAAACTATCAACCATTTAACGCCGAAACCTACGTTGAAATTTCTCCCAGTGAAGCGTTGTGACATACCACGGAAGTATAAAAAAATTATCTGCCATTTTTAACTGCAAAGCACACAAACTGAAGTTAGAATCCAGTAATGCGAACCCACTGTACAGATGGTCTCTCTGAATGAGCAAGAGCGGAGTGGAGTAAGGCAGGAGGTGGAGAGGACGGCAGGTAGTGAGGGTTATCAATCTACCAAGTCAAGTGTTGTATTACTTCCCTATAGTTTAAATGAGATATTTGGTGCTGAATTTTAGTACCTTGTAGATAATATTTTGGACATTTCACAACGCTTGTCTGGAATAAATTTCAAAGTAGTTTTTGGCATGCAATGGTTGACAGTTCTCTTGTTAGATAATTTAATAAAACTATATACTTTGATATAATATCTCTGATAAAAATAAAATTGAGACAATAGAAATGAGATTTCTCAGATCAGTTGCAGGTGTATCTCTAAGAGATCAAAGGAGAAGTCAAGATATCAGAGCTGAACTACAAATCTATAATATAAACGAGAAAATACACACAAATAAACATAATTGGTTTGAACATATACAAAGAATGCCAAATAATCGTTTGTCAAAACAGCTGCTTCATTATAGGCCTCTAGGCCGAAGAAATGTAGGAAGACCAAAACGTCGTTGGAACGACGACCTGCGCCTGCAGCATGTAGTGCGCCGGGTAGCGGAACGGGCCAACAGGCCCATACCTTGAAGAAGATGATGATGAGTTTGATAAAATCAGCATTAATATCTTGCAATGACAAGTTAAATGCATCATCTAACCATAATGAAATTCAGTAAATCATTTCAAAGTTTTTGTCAGTGATATTATATATTTTTGCAAATGATTTAAACAATAAAAGAGTGCCAAAAAACTGTATGGAAGAAAATTCTCATTTCTGCCGACACATCTATAAAATAATAATGATAATTTATGTGATTTGTGTAATCCAATACATTACATGTTTCTGTTCTTACTGCATTTTATATATTCTCTGTTTATTAAAGGTTTATCCCTATTTAAAAATTATTGAAATAACTTTTCTTATTTCATTATTTGGTAACTAAATCCTACGTAAATCCTGTTGTTTGGAAACGCGGCGGCTCCATAAGGAATAGGCCTATTGTTATCTTAACCTGAATGTATACACCTACGTTTACAGGTAGGCTATGTAAGTATTAATTGTAGCGCCAAAGTTTTCTGAAAGTTTGGAAAATGTCCAAATTATAATGCGTGAGATCCAAGTATGTGTTGGTCACATCTTATACATATTTGGCTGCTGAACAATACCTTCTTCGTTATCCGATTCAAGGTATTTCCGACTAAATGTTGACATCATCCCTGTATCATATATTGTAATGAGACATTCTTTTGGACATTAATACTAACAGTGAGATTTATAAATGTCAATCTCACGCACAATAGCAGTGTTTGTCGTGAATGACCTCTGACAATATTTTCACTTTTGCTTGGCGCTGTCAAAGTTCCCTACTTCTATTATACAACTTTTTTTTTACACAATTATTTACACAGTTTTTGCTAGTGTTGATTGACAAAATAAAATATAAATTTTAGTTTCAAGACCTTGGATAAATAGTTGATATAGTTTTTGTTAGAGAATAAAGTACAAACTATAGAATAATTCTAGATATGAAAACATAGAATAGGTCTACAATCATTTTTTTTTATTCTTGTTTAGTTTCGCTTCTATACAGCGCTTCTGAACAAACCCAATTCTACATAAGTTTTGGACCCAATATGTATGTATTTACTTGTGTATACTGTATGTAGGCCTACACCAATAATCAGGCGAAGGAATAACATTAACCTTGATTTGAGTGAGATGAATTGTACAGGGAATGATTAGAAAATATCTTAGGATAGGGATGTACGGAGAGCTTGCGTCCGCGCGGTCATGAATTTCTGAGTTCTATAATTATGTTCGTATGTGTTTAATATTCATTATGTATAAATGTATAAATTTCATGGAATCTCAGCCCTAGAAAGCATCTGACCAATTAGCAGGGTACTAGGCTCACATACAGAATGCAAAGGTGAACCTTATCATCCAGCAAGAATAGGGATAAAACGCTGTCCCTCAGCCGGTGTTGCTGGATTTCTAGATCCGGAGAAGCTACTTACCTAGATACCCAAATTCGTCACGATACTAGGTGGACAAAGGTCCCAAACACGAGAAGATTTTTTACGATAAAATTTATTGATCCATGTGCACTCGAACTAGTGCACGTTAGGCATCTTCAAATATATAAATGCGACTTCTGCATTCACCTAATCAATTAAACAAGTGATATCAAACAATGGATACATGTATTAGGCCTTGATAGCTAATTATTTATGACATTTAATTGTGTGTTCTAATGCCACCCACTGCGCATTCGTCCCTCAGGTTCCACTGTGAGAGGATAGATGGCTTTAATGTGATTTATTTTCAATTTACGCATCACTTCGGCAGAACACTTACGATGTATTATTGTATTGTGTCTTGAAAGGAGTGTAGAATGTGTGTTTATGTACTTGCGTAATGTAAAGTGTATCGTATGAGGACTGACATGGAGAAAGGGAAGAAGGTGAAACCCGGTGCCGGCACGTAGCCTACTCCTTCGAAAAATACGAAGGGGCCGACGGTTTAACGTCCCCATCCGACGGATGAATCGCTATCAATATATTATGTACTGCGGTGGGATTTGCAATTTAATGCAGGAATCTGATGCATAATCGAGCAATTAAAAATTATACACCACCATCCCTCCTTGCCCAGACATTAAACATTTTACAATTACAATTTTCAACTCAGCCGGGCATCAAACCCCGGGTCCGCTGATCAGGAAACAGGCATTACCACCTGAGCCAGCACGGCGAACCGAAACTGTAATTATAATTAACTTTAAAATATATTTTTGACACGAAAACATAATACATTTTAAACGCGCGTCATTTACAGAGGGTAAATTATTATGTCAAAAGTGTGGTGAACCATGTGACCATAGCATTGAAACAGAATGTACGTCACACATTTCACTGCCATCTGTAAACACAAACCACATGATCAGAGAGAAATCCAATATATATATATTTTTTTTTTGGCTTGTCATATAAAAAAGTGAGAGAATTAATAAAACTCGAAATAAAAATTGAAAGTGGTATTATTTTGCAGCAAAGCAGGACTCTATTTATCCGCTTCGATTATGTAGGGGTTACGTATCTTGCCTCTGATCCCGATATCAGGTTCAATCCCGGTGGGAGTCGATGTATTTTTAGGATGGAAAAATCAAAAGAACAAGTCCTCCGGGAAGGATTTTAAGCCGTAGATTCATAAAATAACATTAGGCTATGCCTCTTGCAACATTTAATCGGCCTTTCCCATTCAAATAACATCTTAGGTTTTCTTTGAGGCGACGACCTAACCATTTATCACTACCTGACATCTGTAGGGAAATAAGGGTACCTAAATTATCTTTGATTAGATAAATCCCGTAAGGAAGCACTTTTGCCACGACGTGGGAAGGGGGCGAGAGAGAGAGAGAGCCAGGGACAGAGAAGGACAGAGAGAGGAAGAGGGGCAGAAAGAGGGAGAGGGGCAGCGAGAGGGAGAGGGGCAGAAAGAGGGAGAGGGGCAGCGAGAGGGAGGGAGGGGGCAGCGAGAGGGAGAGGGGCAGCGAAAGGGAGAGGGGCAGAAAGAGGGAGAGGGGCTAAGAGAAGGAGAGGTGCAGAAAGAGGAAGAGGTGCAGAGAGAGGGAGAGGTGCAGAGAGAGGGAGAGGTGGCAGAGAGAGGGAGAGGGGCAGAGAGAGGGAGAGGGGCAGAGAGCAGAGAGAGGGAGAGGGAGAGGGGCAAAGAGATGGAGAGGGGCAAAGAGAGGAGAGGTGCAGAGAGAGGGAGAGGGACAGAAAGAGGGAGAGGTGCAGAGAGAGGGAGAGTGGCAGAAAGAGGGAGAGTGGCAGAAAGAGGGAGAGGGGCAGAGAGAGGGAGAGGGGCAGAGAGAGGGAGAGGGGCAGAGAGAGGGAGAGGGGCAGAGAGAGGGAGAGGGGCAGAGAGAGGGAGAGGGGCAGAGAGAGGGAGAGGGCAGGGGAGAGGGAGAGGGGCAGAGAGAGGGAGAGGGGCAGAGAGAGGGAGAGGGGCAGAGAGAGGGAGAGGGGCAGAGAGAGGGAGAGGGAGAGGGGCAGAGAGAGGGAGAGGGCGAGAGAGGGAAGAGAGGGAGAGGGGCAGAGAGAGGGAGAGGGGCAGAGAGAGGGAGAGGGGCAGAGAGAGGGAGAGGGGCAGAGAGAGGGAGAGGGGCAGAGAGAGGGAGAGGGGCAGAGAGAGGGAGAGGGACAGAGAGAGGGAGAGGGACAGAGAGAGGGAGAGGGGACAGAGAGAGGGAGAGGGGGAGAGAGCGAGGGAGAGGGCAGAGAGGAGAGGGCAGCAGAGAGAGGAGAGGGAGAGGGAAAGAGAGAGGGAGAGGGGACAGGAGAGAGGGCGAGAGGACAGAGAGAGGGAGAGGAGGAGAGAGAGAGGAGAGAGCGGCAGAGAGATGGAGAGGGGCAGGAGAGAGGGAGAGAGGGGCAGAGAGAGGGAGAGAGGGGGGGACGAGAGAGAAGGAGAGGGAGGGTGGGGAGAGGGGAGAGAGTGGGAAGGGGCAGGAGAGTGGAGAGGGGCAGAGAGAGGGAGAGGGGCCAGAGAGTGAGAGGTTGCAGGGAAGAGGAAGTGGGAGAGGTGCAAGAGTGGAGAGGGGAGAGAGATGGAGAGGGTGCAGAGAGAGGGAGAGGGCACAGAGATGAGAGGGGCCAGAGAGTGGGAGAGGGGCAGAGAGAGAGGGAGAGGGCAGAAAGGAGGAGAGGGGGAGGAGGGTGGAGAGGGGCCTGAGAGAGGGAGAGGGGGCAGAAAAGAGATGGAGGAGGTGCAGAGAGGAGGGAGAGGTGCAGAGAGAGGGAGAGGGGCAGAGAGAGGGAGAGTTGGGCAAAAGAGATGGAGAGGGGCAGAAAGAGGGAGAGGTGACAGAAGGAGGGAGAGGGCAGAGAGAGGGGAGAGGTGATGCAGAGAGAGGGAGAGGTGCCGGAGAGAGGGAGAGGGGCAGAAAGAGGGGGATAGTGGCGAGAGAGAGGGAGAGGTGCAGAGAGGGGAGAGGGGCGTAGCAGAGAGAGGAGAGGGGCCAGTGAGAGGGAGAGGGGCAGAGGAGGGAGAGGGGCAGAGAGAGGGAGGAGAGGGGCAGGAGAGAGGGAGAGGGGCAGAGAGGGAGAGAGGCAGAGAGAGGCAGAGGAGCAGAGAGGGAGAGAGGGGCAGAGAGAGAGGGAGAGGGGCAGAGAGAGGGAGAGGGGCAGAGAGAGGGAGAGGGGCAGAGAGAGGGAGAGGGGCGCAGAGAGAGGGAGAGGGGGCAGAGAGAGAGGGAGAGGGGCAGAGAGAGGGAGAGGGGCAGAGAGAGGGAGAGGGGCAGAGAGAAGGGAGAGGGGAGAAGAGGGAGGGAGAGGGACAGGAGAGGGAGAGGGGAGAGGGCAGAGAGCGGGAGAGGCAGAGAGAGGGAGAGGGGCAGAGAGAGGGAGAGGGCCCAGAGAGAGGGAGAGGGGACAGAGAGAGGGAGAGGGGAGGAGAGGGAGAGGGGGAGGAGAGAGGGAGAGGGGGCGCGAGAGCAGAGCGAGAGGGAGAGGGGCAGAAGGAGAGGGAGAGGGGCCGAGAGAGGGAGTGGGACAGAGGAGATAGGAGAGAGGGACAGAGAGATGGAGAGGGACAGAGAGAGGGAGAGGGGGACAGAGAGAGGGGAGAGGGACCAGAGAGATGGAGAGGGACAGAGAGTGGAGAGGGGCAGAGAGATGGAGAGGGGCAGAGAGGAGGGAGAGGGGGGCAGAGGAGAGTGGGAGAGGGGCAGAGAGAGGGAGAGGGGCAGAGAGGGGGAGAGGGGAAGAGAGTGGGAGAGGGGCAGAGAGAGGGAGAGGGGCAGAGAGAGGGGGAGGGGGCAGAGAGAGGGAGAGGGGCAGAGAGGAGGGAGAGGGGCAGAGAGAGGGAGATGGGGGCGAGAGAGGGGAGAGGGGCCAGAGAGAGGGAGAGAGGGGCAGAGGAGAAGAGGGAGAGGGGCAGAGAGAGGGAGAGGGCGAGAGAGGGAGAGGGGCAGAGAGAGGGAGAGGGGCTGGTAGTAGAGAGGGAGAGGGGCAGAGCGAGGGAGAGGGGAGAGGGAGAGAGAGGGAGGAGAGGGAGAGGGGCCAGAGAGGGAGAGGGGCAGAGAGAGGGAGAGAGGGGCCAGAGCGAGGGAGAGGGGCAGAGAGAGGGAGAGGGGCAGAGAGAGGGCGAGAGGAGGAGAGGGGCAGAGAGAGGGAGAGAGAGGGAGGGGGGCAGAGAGAGGAGAGGGAAGAGGGCCAGAGAGAGGGAGAGAGAGGACAGAGAGAGGAGAGGGGCAGAGAGAGGGAGTAGGGACAGAGAGAGGGAGAGGGACAGAGAGAGGGAGAGGGACAGAGAGAGGGAGAGGGACAGAGAGAGGGAGAGGGACAGAGAGAGGGAGAGGGACAGAGAGAGGGAGAGGGGCAGAGAGAGGGAGAGGGGCAAAGAGAGGGAGAGGGGCAGAGAGAGGGAGAGGGGCAAAGAGAGGGAGAGGGGCAGAGAGTTGGAGAGGGCAGAGAGAGGGAGAGGGGCAGAGAGATGGAGAGGGGCAGAGAGAGGGAGAGGGACAGAGAGAGGGAGAGGGATAAAGAGGCGGGGAGGGGGAGGGAGAGGGATAGAGAGGTGGGAGAGAGGAGAGAGTGGGGAGAGGGAAGGAGACAGGGAGAAAGACGGGCAGAGAGAGGGAGAGGGATAGAGAGGAGAGGGATATAAAGGTGGGAGAGGGAGGGGGAGAGTGGGGGAGAGAGGAAAGGAAAGAGGCCGAGAGAGTTAGAGGGGGGGGAGCGGGATGGAGAGAGATTGAGTACTTGGCTTAACTAACAATGATGAGCAATTCTGTAAAGATCAATACGATGCTGTGGATGTGACGAATAACCTTTAAATTATTTCTGAAATCTTGATAATTTCAATGGGTGCCAGAAAAGAAACTAGATGCGAACTCGGATATCGCAAATACTGTTACTGAATATCTTGCAACAATCAAAGTGAAATGCGTCCTTCACTTCCCTTAGTCCGAATTTAACCCCGTGTGACTTTTTTCTATTCCCTGATCTGAAGAAACGCCTTCCATGGTACAGTTTACTGTTAAATGAACAATATATACAGTTAGTGCAGAAAGTATTGATACACAAAAATAACAGACAGAAATAAAATATTTCATTATTTCTTTACTACATGCAAAACAAAAACAAAAATATACACCTTTAAACTGAACTCTATGAAGTTAAATACACGCAGTTTCCTCTGATTTAACATGTCAATTAACGAGTAAAGAATAATTTGTACATGAACAACAAAATTAATCAACAAAAAGTATTGATACAGTACTAAGTTTTGGTCAACAGAATGTTGACATGAAGTCGAGTGGGGGTGGGTCTGGTAGTGTTGTTATTCACTCTTAGCCTTGAGTACTTTGCCGTGCAGTTGTGCGCGTTCTGGCTGCAGATTAAGCTGGAATGGGGCGCAAAGGTAGAACGACTACAGTAGAAGAAAGGGAATTAATCATTCATTTACATAAACAGTGTAAATGGCAAAATTATATTACTGAAATAATTGTAAAGGCCAAGACCAACCATTGAGCATATAATTGAGTTGGCGAACGAATATCCTTCGAAAATTGCCACAGATCAGGACGTCTAGAAAACTTTATGTTAATGTTGAAAAAACATTAATGAGAAAAGCAAAGCAAAAATCTAAAAACAGTGCCCCTAAATTAGCAGCTAGTATCAAGAATGACTTTAATATTAGTACTTCTGCTAGCAATGTTCGTAACAGTCTAAGGGCTAACGAACTGCATGGGAAAACAGCCCGTAGAAAATGTTTAGTAAGCTGAAGAAAACTGATAGAAAAAATTGAACTTCGCTAAAACACACAAACATCCCCAAAGAATTTTGTAAGAAAGTAATTTATACTGACGAGCCTAAAATCAACATTTCCCATTCAGATGGAAGAAGAAAAGTCTGGAGGAATTAAAATACAGAGCTACAAAAGCAAATTCTCCAACCCACTGTCAAACATAGTGACAGTTTTTTATTAGTATGGGGATACATGAGTACCTCTGGAATCGGGACCTTGCATTTTATCGATGGCGTGATGGATCACAAACAGTATATGAAAGTACTGAATACCAACCTTCACACTTCTGCAGAGGAAATGTGGATAAACAAGGTTTTGTATTTATGCAAGATAATGGTCCCAAACACATCGGTTACAATACGCGTTTATGGATTTTGTATAACACACCAAAGTACATGAAAACGCCTCCCCAGTCTCCGGACATAAGCCCCATTGAAAACTTATGGGAACATCTGATAAGAAGAATTCGTCGAAGGCAGGTTTCCAACAAGCAAGACCTGAGAAACGCTTTGGAAGAAGAATGGCGAAATATATCTTCTTCAGTAACTTCAAATTTAGTCGGTCCATGCTACGTCGTCCTCAAGCCATCTTGGAATCAAAGGAGTTCCCAACCAAGTATTAAAACTCAAAAAGTAAAGATTCAACACATCCATAATATGAGACTGTATCAATACTTTTTGTTCGTTAATTTTTGTTGTTCGTGTATAAATTTTTTTTTTTTTGCTCGTTATGTTAAAGCAGAGGATACTGCGTTTATTTAACTTTATAGAGTGCAATGTCCATCCACCCATAGTAATTCTGCCCTAAGGCAGGTCCTTCACTGCAATCATAGCATTTTCATGCTATGCTTGCAGCTTTACTAGGGAATTGTGTAGGTGTGGTAGCTTCCCGTTGCTTTCCACACCGGTGAAGGATGATGATAGTGATAATGGTAAGGATGATAATGATAAGGATGATGGCATATGATTTGATTTCGGGGACAGTTTGGGTCTTAAAGTTTTCCTGACATTTGTCTTACAGGTGAGGAAAAACCCCGATAAAAACCTCACTCAGAAAAACTGCCCCGACCGGGGATCGAACCCGGGCCCGCTGCGTGACAAGGCAGCACGCTACCTCGAGACCACAGCGGTGGACGAGTGCAATGTAAAGATGTATAATTGTGTTTTTGTATATAGTGAAGAAATGAATTATTTATTTCTCTCTGTGATATTTTTAAGTGTATCAATTCTTTCTGTACTAACTGTATTTCACTAATCAAGGCATGTAACTAACATGGGCCGACACCCTCGTGACGATGTTATGTTGTATGCGAGGCTGTGTTTAGTTATACAACTTCCGGGGACATTGATGAGTAATCCCGTTATTTTTTAAACAAATGAAAAACACACAAATTTCGTTATAAAATATTAATAATTACCTGAAGTATATATAGGCCTATTAGTTATTTCCTAAAATGTCCCGAAATTTGTTTAAATTGCCGTAAACATAACCTAGAAATATAATTTTATCGTAGCAACACGGCTGCATGCAGCGTCTAATGGCAAATACATACATAAAAATAATCATCGCACACTTTTGCGGTTTTTCTCACATTACAATTACAAAAAAAAATTAAAAATTCCTATATATCTATATATGGCTCTAGACAAAATATTACTTCATATTATCGAAAAATCCACCCGGAAGCAGTAGTAAAGGGCGGAAGTCGTTTTCAGAGATCTGTCAAAAAATTGTTTCCAGCATTTTCTTTTTTTTGTAGACTGGCAGAAACACAGACAAGTGCATTGCGTTCACAGGAGACTACTTTGAGAAAGAACAATATTTTTTAGATGAATTAAACCCAATGGGTACAACTAGGACACGACACACACCCCCACTCCCAAAGTTGAGATTTTAAAATCCCTTACCCGCCGGGAATCGAACCCGGGTCGCCGGAGTGGAAGGTAGGGACTCTACCGACTATGCCACAGCGACGGACGTGTAAAGGCGTGTTGCCAAAAAAATAATAATGATCATATTTTATTGACCATCCTTCTTAGTTGAATAGAGAACTTTCAATATACCCTCATTTTTTTCGTACTCTTTATACGATTCCCCGGTGATTCTTTTTTGTAATTTCTTTCCATTCTTCTGAGAATTTATGGTTCTTTCTTACATTTTAAAATAAGTTACAGCCTTCATTTCCGTCTCAGAAAGCATCCTTTTTTGCATACAATTTCCTTATCTAGCATACCTCTCACGAGGCTTGTAATTTATTATCTCTCTCTCTCTCTCTCTCTCTCTCTCTCTCTCTCTCTCTCTCTCTCTCTCTCTCTCTCATACGCGTCACATTATCTCTCTTCTTCATTGTCCTGCGATTTCTATTAAAATTTCGCTTCATTCATTTTTTTTCTGTTAGTAATTAAAAATTCAGAATTCTTTACGGAATATTAAGTATCATAATATAATGCAGACATAGATTTCCTAGAGTTGGAAAAGTATATAATGAAATTAATGAAATATTATAACCGTCATAAAATTTTGAGAATTCAAATTGCTTTAATAAAATGTAAATTTCTCTTCGTTTCTCTATTAATTACCGTTAGAATGCGAAAGTTCTAAATACATTTCCTACAAGCTGATAAATTTCAAATTCATGCGAAAGTTTATAGAAACTGGTTAGCAACAATTTGTAGCAGTTTCTAAGAATTCAATTACAAGAGAATTGCTTTGCTCTGCTTTCATGGTGTCTTGTGTTCAGGGTCAATATCGTTAATCATCAGACGAGGAATGTTAGATAACTGTCATTAAATTTGGTACAGGGTTACCATATACCAAATAAACTTCCTTAAATCGTATACTAAAAGTCCCTATATTCCGTAAAAGATAGCTATAATATAGTGAAAGACAAATGTTTAAAAGTTTTCTTTCAAGCGCTTCCTTTCCACTAGCTCAACCCAACTCACACCCTCGTAAGCAGAAAAAAAAATGTTGACAGAGTTGCCGCCTTTCCCAGTATACAAACAAATACCAACATAAACCGAGGAAATATACTTAAAAAAGAAACACTGACAGCATTCGAAAATTTCAGCGGCTGACACTAATAAGGGTTTGCCGGCATGTCGCCTTTCTCCATTAGGAGCGGGCTTGGGCAGACGGATTTATGACAGCGTGGAAGAAAATATCTAAACACTTTTCCCAAAGTATATCAGACCAGATCATGCGACCATTAACTTATAATCTATTTAGAGAAACGGAACAACGAGAAACCAGTATTTGTCCCCCAATGCCACCAGGTATTTTTTTTACATTTCTGGCATTCTCTCCTGGCATTAGAGGAACAGTAACCTACATCTGAGGAAGGCGGAGTTACATTACCTGATGATGAATAATGATGATAGCGAAGCACTAGGAGAGCCCTTAAGCCTAAATTCTAAACCATAGCAAACACGAAATATTCGTGTGATCTAAGCGGGAAACCACGGTTATCTTAACATCAGTCAAGTTTTCGAAGAAGGTTGTTACAGTAGTTATGTGACTAAACAATTGATAGATAAAGAGTGGAACAGCTAGATAATCCTTCGGGGAACGTCTTAGCGTAGTTGGTCAAGGCAATACGCTACAAACCGGAAGGTAGATGGTTCGAGTCCCGGAGAGGTCAGGAATTTAAAAACTGACCCAAACCTTCTAGTGCCACAATGTCCGTGGGGTCGACTCGGCCTGTAACTGAAATGAATGCCAGGCGCTTGTTCTGCAGGAAAAGGCGGCCGTCATGCAGGGCTGACAACCCGGCTGACATCAAGTGCCGATTGTTTAGAAAAAGTGGGAACCTTAAGTCCCGCGCCGTAGCCGAGCGGTTAAGGTAGTAAGCCTTGGCGCAGAGCTACGGGACTTGCGCTGGTTCGAGTCTCCATGGGGGAAGAAATTTTCTCATGGTATTTCGGCCAGTATGGGACCGGTGCCCACCCAGCATCGTGAGGCAATTGGGTAGCTACAATAAGTAGCGGCTCCAGGTTGAGGAGCCAGCTATAACGGCTGTGGGACTCGACATGCTAACCACATGTCACCCTACACTGGCTGTTGATCATCTACCTCTGTGATTGACACATGTGGATGTGAAGGGCCAGCAGCCGGCTGGCAAATGGGCAACCGCTGAAAAGTGGAAAGACCCTCAATCGGATCGGGAACCTTAACCTCCTACTACCCCAAGAGTTTCCTATGGCCTGTAGTGGGAATTACTTTACTTTTTTAGATGATCATTCGTCATTGGTACACATTGAAACAGTTCGTTGGTAGGCTATAAGCCTTCTAGGCTTGTCGCACAAAAAAGTACAATAAGTAGTGGCTCTAATTTAAAAAAAAATGCTATAACGGCTGGGGTACCTGACATGCTGAGCACATGCCACTTGTATATTCTGTTAATTGTAGATCATGATGGACTACTGGTTAAAACGCTCGCCTCTGGTTCGGAAATTCGCAGATTCAAACCGGACCGGGATCGATGGATTATTTCAATGCGTAAAAATAATGTGCATAGTAGAGAACTAAAGCCGTACGTCCGTAGAAGAACCTCAAGTCTGAAAAATTCTCTAGAAAAATTGTCGGCCCTTTCATGCCCAGATTTAAATTGTGAAGCTAATGACCTCAGCTGTTAAACACTGTCATTAAATATGATTAATAATAATAATAATAATAATAATAATAATAATGTCACATATGGAGCTGAAGTTTGGAAATTCAACAAAAACCTAGAACAAAAGCTTATGTCGATGGAAATGGATTTCTTGATGAGAGCAGCAAGATGTTCAAAATTAGAAAAAAATAAGAAATACTGTCATACCAGAAAAAATTAATATCAGATATTCAATAGTAGATTACATAAGATACTAGCGTACCCGGCAGACGTTGTCCTGCCCGAACGTTCAATTCTCATGTCATGGGCGGACGATAAAAATATGTTACTTTTTTACCATAAAATTCAGAAATTAGGACATAATTAGATATTATTAAATAAGTTCGCAAGAAAACCTCTTACAGCCTTCTGTTGTGGCTCAAGAAGTGTGAATGATGACGTCACACAGTCATGAACATTAGAATCGTACCCTCCTTTGCAGATAAGCTAAGAACCGCCATATAACAATTATATTAGAGTGAAAAAAAAAGATAAATTGATGAGAGTGAGTCAAAAGTTTTTTTTTTTTTCAGCTAGAATTCATTTCTGACCCATACTGGCCGACATTCCATAAGATTTTTTTTCCCCCGTAGAGACTCGAACCAGCGTAAGATCCGTAGTTCTGCGCCAAAACTTCTTGCCTTAACCACTCGGCTACGGCGCGAGACTCTTGGTATCAATGAAAGACAAAAATGGTTTTTTGTGAGTTATCCATACAAGATAAACATATACTGTCGCGGACTTTTTTGTAGAGCTTTTTGAGATATTCAATTCTGTGTACATTAATTTTGTGTATTTCTTATGGTTTAGGCAGCGTAAGCCATTTAAACGTCCAAAGAGCTAGTTTTGTCACGTTTTCCACTACAAAGGGCGATTTTTAAGGGTGTAGGAGTTGAGTATCACAACTCTCATATAGCCTATGTTCATCCCGGGAATCTCCTGAAGATTTTGCAAAAAAAAACCATCACAATCGGATCAACGTTATGGCCGCGCATAAAGTACGAACAAACAAATAGACAAACAAACAAACATTAATTTTTATATATAAGAAAAGCAATTAAATTGGTCTGGGCACGTACAACGAATGCAAGAAGAAAGGTTACCCAGGAAAACATTGGAATAGTGTCCACCTGGAAGAAGAAGGGAAGGAAGACCTCGAAACTCGTGGATGCAAGAAATAAGAACTGGAATGAGAACAAGAGGACTGGAGGACATGAAGTGGATGGGTAGAGACGAGTGAAGGAGAAAAATAAAACTTTAGGCACAGAAAGATGTGTAAACATTAAAAATCTGTATATAAAATAATAATACCGGTATAAGTAAATTAGCATTAGCGTGTGTGAAGCCAGTAGCCGGCTGATAAACCATGGTGCTTTTAGGCCCGTCGGTACATAGATTTTCTGTTCTATACTACATATCTCCTCTACAAATATTGAAACTTAAAGGTAGCTATGAGTGAATTTTGAAACTCCGAAACTAATACAGATATTTCTTTAAAATTTTTATCACAGATGTTTACCTGTATGAATGACATCTATCATAAATTTCAAGTGATTTGTTATATTTGTTCGCAAGTTACATTAATTTTTCTCTTTTTTATTTTAATTACTTATAAGTTATTTGCAGTAAAATTTTCAATATTTTGTTCCAATATTTTGTTAGGGTATTCGTTATACTCATTGTTTCTAAATTTGCATTGGATTTTTCTGTTCTGTTAATACTTTTGAGAAAAAAATGTTTTTTAACTGATTTTTCATGTTGGCGGAAATCGAGATAAATATGACAATATAAAAAATCTTACCTCATGAGCATTTTGAGTATGATTAAAGTCCAATGCAATTTTGGTTATTTTGTATTCTTACAGAATTCAGTTGAATAAGTCAAAAATTGCAGTGCAAGGAACTTTTTTAAATGGGCAAACGCTTGAAAAATCCACTTTGAGAAAAAAAGCTACAATGTGTTAATGCTTCTGACTGCTTTAATAACACACAGTTCCAATTTTTGTGTTGAAACAAATATTTCTTTTGGATATTTGTACCAAATTGTATGGTAGAGACTCTAATTACATTTTTGGTTTTTCCTTTTTGTGCCTCTCTCCAATAATACATCTGTTGTCAATCTTTGATATATTGGTATCATTTTTGCCACTAGTTCTGGGGGAGTTTAAAAATGGCTACCAGGGCTTTAATAGTGGCGAAATAGCGATGTTATATATTTTCTTGAACAGGAAGTTTAGGAGAATTTTATGAGAGATAAAACAATAAATGTGTGTTCTGATCAATTTTCACTCAAAATTCACCCATGGTTACCCTTAAAGAACACCAATCTACATGATTTTTATAGCTGAAGTATGGTCTGTAGGCCCCTAGCGTACAAATTAATTCTATACTATATGAACAGTTCTTCTATCCTTTGTTTCATGGCTACATAGTGATGAATATTTATTTTCGGGTTGAAGTCTCTAACATATAAAATTAATTTCAAATTCCAGTAAGAGCGATATAATAACTCATTCTTTTGTCTAATTCTGTGAATAGGAGGTCCGGATATGGCTCGAGTGCCACGAGTTACAGCCCACGTATTGTAATTCCTTGTAAAATTAGACATTCTTTCGTCTGACTCACAATGTGCTGTGAATATTCAATTAATAGCAACCATAATTTAGTCCTTGGCTTTAGAAGTTCGTCACTCTTAACTACTTCATCAATGACGTAATCTCTTAACTTCTACAATTTTACAAGGAAGAAGAGTCTTCAAGATCATCATGTTCAATGCTATGTTACTTGATCATACAACATTTTCTAACGACAAATATATAGGATGTATCAGAAATCAAACTAAAAAACACATTGTTACAGGGGAGTTGCGGGGATTAAAAGACTAGTATATGACTTGTGGAGATCTTTCTAATGGGTGATTACTACCAATCTCAATCCTCATCCAAACACGTCATGGCTCCTGGACGTTATTAACGGCTGTGGAAAAGCGAGTTCCTGGCGTTTTAATGAGGCCAAACTAGCTAAGGGACAAGAGCCTGACAGAAAACATAGTCCCTCTAAAGTGGCGGACGTTAGGCTCTAAGCCAACTTCCTAAAACCGTAAAAAATGATAATCTAAATTATTACAATCTGAATTGATATAAGCTACATTTAGGACAGGAAGAAGCCAGCAATAGATGAGAAATACAACTCTAAATAGAAAAAAAATCCTTTATAATCCATAAAAAATATTCTATTTTAAGTAAGATAACAATATTTTATGATTACCTAAGGCTTTGGTATGTTCAATAACTTACTATCCGTAGTAGTTTAAAATTTGTACAGCCCTGTGTTTTAATTAGAAACAGAGAATTTGGTTTGTAAAGTTTGTTTTGAAATCTTAGTTAAAACGTGAATTAGTCACAGCGCGGAATCTGGTAAAATATTTCACACTTTGCTTCACTCGAAATAATGAAAACCGTCTGAGGATTCCTTGTTCATATTTTGTACATTAAACATTTCCTTTGAGAGAATAACACTGTGGCTGCGCATTACAAGTACAACTCCATTAAGTTATTTCTCTTAAATTCAATTACATTTCACTGTATGGACGTCTGATTTTAGTTGCTTAACACCTTAAACATTTAGTATATCAACATATTTTAATATTCTATTAGCGGATTCGGAAATAATGAAACTATACATTTCACTGTATGGACGTATGATTTTGGTCGCTTAACGCCTTAAACATTTAGTATATCAACTATTTTTAATATTGTATTAGCGGATTCCGAAAGAATGAAACTATCGAGAAAGTTCTCATGGATAAAGCTTAAAAAAAGTTT
Organism: Diploptera punctata; assembly: GCA_030220185.1. NCBI lineage: Eukaryota > Metazoa > Arthropoda > Insecta > Blattodea > Blaberidae > Diploptera > Diploptera punctata. Next base: position 263,668 of record JASPKZ010000422.1, on the reverse strand, counting down.
TGTACACATCTTCACCGATTCAATCTAGTAACCGAAAATTACCATCAGCAATATATGTGTGGGGCGAAGGAGCGTGTCTAACGGCCGCAATTTTTGTTTCATTTAAGCAAAACTTGGCATATAGCAAGTAATTATAAATATTAATGTTGAGTTTGTTAACCAACAAATAGGACCACTAGGTGTAGGAGTTAAAACAAAATTTTAAAATCGCTCTAGCTGTAGCAATTTTTTATATTTCACTGTATTTCTATTAGAATAAACGAGGAAGATAATATCTAAAAATCACCTAAATCCGACCATTAGAAATAGGGTTCACCTGAACCCGAAATTAAAAATACGCTTTGGAAACCGCCTCGTTTGGTTCGTCGCAACGTATACCAAACAATTTAACTTGGTAATGTATCCTATACGAACGTATGATATATTTAATTCGTTCAATATTTTTAATAAAGTGATGGAAAAATGAATTTGTAGGTATTGTTTAAATTCAGGCGGTTAGAAGCAGAGTGGCGCAAGTTTTGCTATATTGAGAAAAACAGGTTTATAGTTGAAGTTGTATAATTTCATGGGTAATCGAAAATAACAATCATAGTTTATCTACTCCTAACGCATACACTTATAATATTTGTCACTAAATAAAATTATACTTCAAGAATGTATTTATGCACTAAACTTTTTTGCAACTCAATTGGTGTCAAATTATACAATATGCAAATAGTAACTTAAAGTTATGAACGATTCGTTTTCACTGCATTTTGAATAAGCTGGCATCAGAAAATGAGTTTCTTCAATATAACATATATATATATATACTAGCTGGCCCGGCGAACGTCGTATCGCCTTTAAATATTTTACGTTAATTTTTCCTATGTTTTAATAGTTATCTGCTATTCGGGGCGGAAACAAACCCAACAAATCAAGGATCATAAAAATCGGTCCAACCGTTCTTGAGTTATGAATAGTGTAACTAATCCGACTTTGTTTTATATATATATTGCTGTGGCTAAGGTATACGTTAAATTATGTTGTAGTAAACTAAGTGAGAAATCTAAATCAGAAAGTTTTTGTTTTACACAATTTTTTAGTTCTGGTACGTTAACTACACCCGGTATAAATATGGGTGGTGCTTTATGTGGAAGTGGTTTTGTTGATTGAGATGAATTTATGTTGTCTGCATTCTCAGTATCATCCATAAGTGTATCATAAGGATTATATACATTTATTGATGGGATATTTTGAGGAGGCTTGCTGATTTCATTATACTTTCGTTTTTTTCTACGAACTTGTTGGCAGTTTGGATTCTCATCACCATCAAGAAGTCTCTGTATAGTAATATCATCTTGTGATATATTATAGTCATCTTGTTTTTTTATTTAATTGAGGCATGGAGATTGTTTCTGTAATATTAGGCATATTATTATAACTAACAGACTTACTTACAGTTCTGTTATTCCGTTCCTTAGGACCTTCATATGTTTTTTAATTGGCATTCTTCTTAAATGTAAGATTTATGTCACCTAGGCCTATACCAATTTGCGGAAATTCACTTGATATCTTATCATTCATGGTCTCTAGAACGGATTCGCCATATTGTTCAATGTCCCTTCTCGGTCCAGTTAAATTTAAATTAAGTTGTTGTCTTTCAGCCAGATTACTTAAAACTAATACTTACACACGAAATTAATATTATCAATATATTGAAAATAAAAGAAACACTGAACACATTTAAATTATGAAATAATCAATATTTGTAATTCAATTCAAATTCGCGGTCGCAACAAAAAGCACAGCCACCTGGTTAAATAATAAACCAATTACCTTACGCCGTCTTCTGTTAGAATCGTATGGAATTCACAGATAATTATAACTCTTTGTTAAATAATAAACAAATACTTACTTACTCACTGGCACTATCGAACCCGTAGGTTCATGGCCGCGCGGACATAAGCTCTCCATACATCCCTATCCAGAGCTAATGCTTTCCAATCATTCCCTGTATAATCCACTTCCCTCAAATCATAGTTAATGTTGTTCTCCCACCTCATTCTTGGTCTACCAACTGGGCGTTTTCCCTCTGGCTTTCCTACAAGAAGCTTCCATGCACGTCTTTCATTCCCCATACGCGCAACATGTCCTGCCCATCGCAGTCTACGAGACTTAACTGTTATTATATCTGGCTTCCTATAAAGACCAAGTAGTTCATTGTTATGTAGTCTTCTCCATTCACCTGTCTGTTCATCTCTCTTTGGTCCAAAAAATTTCCTAAGAACTTTATTCTCAAATACTCGTAATCTCCTTTCCTCCCTTAAAGTAAGAGTCCATGTTTCACACCCATATAATATAATAATGGTAGAATAATAGTTTTATATATTTTCAGCTTAACGTTTTTTGAAAGGAGTTGGGACATTAAAAGTCTCTGCAATGCATAATAGCACGCATTTCCAGAATTGAGCCTATGTTTAATTTCTTTGTGCATCTCATTCCTATTTGTGATCATTGTTCCTAGGTATTTGAATTCAGCCACTTCCTCAAAATTTCCCTCATTTGTCATTAGCTGTCCATTTCCATTATATACTAAATTTCTACGTGTGACCATATATTTAGTTTTACTGATATTTACTTCCAGTCCTAATTTCTTAGTGTTACTCAATAGTGTGTGCGTGTTGGCCTTTAGTATCGCCTCGCTATCGGCCAGTAGTACTACATCATCAGCATAAACTAACAGCTTATTGATACCATTCACTTGTAAGCCTTCCTCATTCTCTAAAGATTTAATGGCATGCTCTAGTACAAAATGAAATAGTAGAGGAGATAGTGCATTTCCTTGCTTCAACCCATTCTGGATTTCAAAAGTGTCTGAAAACTGTTTGCCTACACGCACCCTACAAATAATTTGCAATAAAAATAATGCGACTATAAAGTTAGTTATAAACAACCGAAGGTCTCAAGGTGGATCAAACAGCACACAGTGTGCAAAATTTTATTAAAATCGGTTCTGTAGTTAGGATTCCATCGCGGACAAACAACGTGTCACGTAATTTTTATATATTAGGGTCAAACAGCACACAGTGTGCAAAATTTTATTAAAATCGGTTCAGTAGTTTAGGATTCCATCGCGGACAAACAAGGTGACACGTAATTTTATATATATATATATATATATATATATATATACCGTAAACCAGCAAAAATGGGAACATATAATAGATTTGCTGAGGAATTCGATTAAATTACATAGTTCCTGCGTGACGAACTTATTTAATTTCTTGTTTTAATGTTAAAAATTCAGTAGCGTGATTGTTAAGTCCTGACCCTAAAACATTAACGCAGGATTTCCCCGTTATATCGTGAATACCTGCAATACTGTATACCTTACTTTATCAGTTTGTTCAGCTCTGTTATCTAATCCAAACCCTTGTAATTATTTTTAATAGTGAGTTATGCATGTAATTAAACTTGTATACTTGCTTGTGCTAAAATAAGAGTATACAGCAAAATGCGTGTCATTTGTTATGAGTGGACCTATACTCATTCGTGATCGTAGCTCAGTTACTAAGCCACGCGAGTACATTATATATATATATATATATATATATATATATATATATATATATATAACCCGTTAACAATCGAAACCATAGGTTCATGGCCGCGCGGACACAAGTTGTCCATACATCCCTATCCCGAGTTAATGCCTTCCAATCATCCCTTGTATAATCCACTTCCCTCAAATCACGGTTAATGTCATTCTCCCACCTCATTCTTAGTCTACCAATTGGGCGTTTTCCCTCTGGTTTTCCTACAAGAAGCTTCCATGCACCTCTTTCATTCCTCATTCGTGCCACATGTCCTGCCCATCAGAGTCTACAAGACTCTGACTTTTCTTATTATAACTGGCTTCCTATAAAAACCATGTAGCTCACTGTCATTAGCCCAGTGGAACCCATATCTGCGTTTGTTGACGGTATTCTTTGACTACCTAATGTATGTTTTTTTTTATCCCTGGGGGGTCCGCCTGTCGGGCCCCACGCTGTGTTCACAACAGCAACAGGGCGCGTCCCCGGGTGGCGGATCGGGGAACAGTCGGTGGTTTGCTTGCATTCTTCCCGGCTAGGTCCAGACCGGACCCGCGGGCCATTTGTGAGGTCGTCAGGACTCGAGCGACCTGGCGTACTACATAGCTCGTGCTGCTCCCGCTTCAGCAGCCAAACGCGTCCCCTCGGTGGCGTAGTGGGGAAAAGATAGATGGATCTGCTAGTCAATCCTCCCTTCCAAGTCTGATGGAATCGCGGACCATAAGTGGGGTCAACAGGGGGAAGATGAGCGACCTGTTGTCAAAGCTCACATATCCTGGTCCACAGCAGGAACGGCAGCCGCCGTGGCGATGTGGTGGAAATCTGGAGATCAGAAGCTCCTTTCTCTTGGTTCAATGAACCCGAGGTCCATCTGTGGGAGCACCATGGGCGATGAGCACCCGGGATGCTCAGTGGACTGGACTCACAGCAGCGGCACGACGAGGCCAGTCTTGCGAACGGGCTGGTTGGGACAATACCGGGCGTAATGTTGGGAATTACCACCAGGTCAGTAAGCTCGGAAGAGGACAAAGCGCGGTCTTTTGGGTGTGGGATTAGCGCCGACTCCGTGACCGAGTGACCCAAGGACAATCTGTGAGGTCGTCAGGAGTTGAGCGACCTGACGTACTAATGCTCAGGCTGGACCCACTTCAGCAACAAAACACGTCCCCAGGTGGTGCACTGGGGTAAAGGTCGGTGGATCTGCTAGACAGTCCTTCCGGCTAAGTCTAAGGGACTCGTGAACCATTAGTGGGTTCGGCAGGAGTTGAGCGCCCTGTCGTACTATTGCTAATCTGTATGAGCTTGCGAGCTCCAGGCTGGCCCACAACTGCAACAGGACACGTTCCTGGGGGCAGACCAGGGTACGGCTCGGACCAGTGCAGAGGGGAGCAACTGTGCTGGTTGCCTACGGGCTCGTGGACAAACTGTGGGGTCACCAGGAGATGAGCACCTGGATGTACTAATGTCTCATTCTGTGGGGCTTGATGATTCACGCCCTAGCCGGTCTCACAACGGCTGCAGGATGCATCCCTGGAGGCAGAACAGGGGAATGGTCGGTGGATCTGCGACAGCAGTCCTGCCGGCTAGCCTCGAGGAGCCCGTGGACCAACTGTGGGGTCGTCAGGATTGAGCGACCTGAAGTACTATGTAGCTCAGCAATTTCCCTGAAGTTGCGACTCCAACACCTTCTCCCTAAGGTGTTGGTTTTATTGCCGAGAACCTTGAACGTGGACGCGATAGTTAAGGGAGGACAAGTATCTGGGCCTTGGGAGTATGGTCTCTGACCAAGGGGTGGAGGCATGAAGTTTCCATGTCCGTCTTTCATTCCTATTCGTATCACATGTCCTACCCATCGCAGTCTACGAGACTTAACACTTATTATTATATCTGGTTTTCTATAAAGATGTTACATGGTCTTGTCCATTAACTTGACCGTTCGTCTCTTTTTGGTATGAATGTTTTCTTAAGAATTTATTCTCAAATACTCATAACCTTTTCTCCTCCCATAAAGTAGGAGCCCATGCTCCGCATGCATAACAGGAAGAATAGCCGTTTTACATACGGGCATTCGAAAAGTAATGGCAACGTTCCTATAATATCATAAAACATTACTTAGGTTTTTTTTGACATTACAAACTTCATTTATAGTCTCCTATGTGACCAACTATATGTTGCCGAATCCTTGTTGCACTCCATCTACAGCACCATTTCTGGATATCCCTCTCAATGATCGGTCTAGAGTTTTCTGGATATCAATTCTTGATTGAAACCTAATGCCTCGTAGAGGTTCTTTGATCTTTGAGAATAAGTTATAGCCACAAGGGCTCCTGTCTGGTGAATTTGGTGGATGTTCGAGTAGTTCCCAATTCCACCTTCTAAACAAATTCTACGGTATTACTTACTAAATGTGATATACAGTGAATTTATTCACAAAATATTGATATTTCAATATTGTAGATTTACACAGCAAATACTACTCATAAATATACTACATGATTATAATGGTCACCACTAGGATCGCTGAATTACAACGGTGTTGCCATTACTTATCGAATGCCCTAGCATTTTAGGTTTAATGTTATTTGAGAGAAATTGGGATGTTATATGTTGGGAGTGGATTTATGCGCTCCAAAAATTCTGAATTATGTATCCAAATATTCTTGAAAAATATAAAAATCCTAATAAAATATGTACATAGTATTTGTATATTTGTTGAATATACGCGTTATATAACACTTTACCTTGAGAAATATACACTGAAATAGAGTCATCGTACAAATTTAAGAAAACTTACATATAATTCTCCAAGGTATTATCTAAATCTTACTTTCTGTTGCAGCTTACAATAACTAAACGGTTACACTTCATCGTCTCCTGAAACTCTATTTAATTTATTTACAAAAAATAAAGTTTGGGCAAAGAATTAACATTGAAAAAGAGTGGGAGAGTATTTGGAAAACCCTATAAATATTCTGGATAAGCATTTTTGTCCAATGCCATCAGAATGTTTTACGATATTTCTAGCATTCTCTCCTAGCATTGGCGGAATTGTGACCCACTTCTCGCAAGGGAACTGTCAACAATTGCATGCCGAAATCTAGCTTGAAATTTCTCCCAGATAAGCGTTGTGATGTACCAAGGCGGTGTTAAAAAAATTAACTGCTGCGTTTAGCTGCAAGTCACTAAAATCCAGCGCCAAAACCCCTTTATAAACTACAGAGAATCAATATAACTCCTGACTTGGTTAATTGGACAACCTTGGCAACCTTCTCCCGCGCCGCTTCCAGTCACACACAACTCCACTCTATTCACGCAGGGATGTCCATCTGCTTCGCACAGTGGATTGCCATTGCTAGATTCTGTCTTCGATTCCTGTGCCTTGCAGTTAAAACTTAAATTTTTTTGAACGTTTCTCTGGGAGAAATTTCAAGGTAGGTTTTGGCATGCAATGGTTGACAGTTCCCTTGTGAGTTTGGAGGCGCCTCCAAGGCGGAATTACATTACTCCGATGGAAAATTAATAATGAAGAAACAGGAGAGTCCTTAAACCTAAACTTGTTCTTGATAAAATGGAAATGTTGACACACTAACTATAACATGCGTTTCCATAACTGAACCTATGTGCAATTTCTTTTTTGACTTCATTCCTGTTCGTTATTACTGAATTCCGTCATTTCTTCAAAAATTTCCTGATTTATTGTAAAGTATCCATTCTCGTTTAATAAATTACACTGAGCAACAAATATATATATATATATAATATATATGTGTGTGTGTGTGTGTGTGTGTGTGTGTGTGTGTGTCTCAGAAAGAAAAATATATGATTGTGATAGTATTTTTTCTCCTGAATTCAAATATGATATCGGTTTTTCTCCATCACGCAAGATTTGAAGAAGACTCCATCCTTTTAGCCGGAAACCAAGCATTTCAGACTTATTTTTGGATAACTTTAAATCTCGTATGAGATCGTTGCGATCTTCTTGAGTCAATAAATTGGGCTCAGATGAACAGCTTTGTTCAAAAGTTGTATCACCAAGATCTGTTTCTTCTTCTTCTTCCTTACTTCCATCAGCATCTGAGCTCTCTTCATCTAATGTCACATGTTCTCGAGGCTTTGGTATGGGCAATTCTTCGCAGTGTGGAACTGGTCTCATTGCAGATTGCAAGTCAGGGTACACCACTGTATGTTTTGATTTTGACGTAATCCCTTTAATGTTTGTTAAGCAGAAAATAATTATTTAAATACAATAATTGAAACTGAAATAAAAAAAATAAATAATAGTTTTAAAAAACTAAAAAATGAAAAATAATTTTAATTTCCAATACTCTTGGGATAAAATAAAGTGGTCAACAGAAAAATAATCTCCAACACATATAGAATAAAACTAGAGTTATCAACAAAAAGAAAATAATTTTACCATCAAAAGCGTGGGATGCTCTATATCAATTAATATATTTGATAATAAACAGATATTGGTAAAAGTAAGCTATCTAAGAAGAAAATGTAAAAATAAAAAAAGCACCCCACGCTTTTGATGGTAAAATTATTTTCTTTTTTTTTTTTTTTGATAACTCTAGTTTTATTCTACATGTGTAAAAAAAACTGTGGGTGATGGAGAAATTCCGAATACATATTTGAAAACACGATACAAAACTGCATTAAGTACAACTATTGGTACTCCTGAGATAAAAATCACGTTGACCTGTGTTATTTATACTTGTGACTACATCTATATGTTTCTATTATTGGGGAAAATATGAAGTTATAAGCAATCAAAAACTGTATTAAACTTAAAATTTAAAGATTCGTATAAATAACGTATAAACATACATAATGCAAATATATTAAAAACACATCTCTAAATAATTATACATTGTATACACATATATTTATCTAATATATTAAGTATATTTGACTTCCAATCAAAAAGTTTGTATTTACAAGATAAATAATTTTCATAATAACAATTATAGCCTTATTCATTATTATTTTATCTACAATCGTAATGAGTCTAGCCTCAATGGTTTACTGTCCTTTATGAAAAGTGAAGTGATCTCGCCACAGGCTTCAGAAGGCCCTTCTTTGATATATTAACAGGTTAAGGTTCACGTCTTTCTAGACATTCGGGACTAGATGTTACCCGCTTTGTCATCCTGCGTGACGGCCACCTTTACCTTCAAAAAAATCTGGATCTCATTTAAATTAGAGGCTGAGTTCTTTATAATATCGCAATTTTCTTGTCTTGTTTATAATGCATCTATATATATCTATCCATCTATCTACAATGACGTAACAGCCCAATATTGGGCCTTAGCTTCCCCTTCGTTAGGAGTTACTAGACAAAAGTTAATTTAGTCACGTTTATTTCCCTAAGACGCCATGAATGGTATGCGCATTGAGACATCTAGTAGACAATTAAGTTATTACTATGACTATTTAACTCATGCCCCAAATGAGAGTCTATGACCAATTTCAATGACATTTCAACGAATTTTTATTTACAACCAATCACAGTCTTTTTCACCTCGATTTTATCACTTTAAAATCAAGCTCCTCCTTTTTAACATTCTGAACAGGTAATAGCATTATTTTGCAGGGACTGACTCTCTAAGAAATACGTTGAATGTAACAATTTATATATTAAGATGTAAGAATTCTATAATCCATGTGGCTACCAGATTGTATATATAGTGCACGAATGTAACCAGATAGTGCTTGCGGGATATAATATAAACACATTTGTAGCAATTGATTATACCAAAAAAAAAAAAGAAACCACTGTTTGCACTTTCTTAAACGTATTATTTCCCAGGAATTTACGTTCCAGAAAAATATAATTGACATATTTATATCATAGGACACCAGACATTAGTTAATATGTTGGCTATAAACAGTTTGATGCTTTTCATTTTTTCTCCACTAGTGTGTATTCTTAAAATATTGCGATCCTTTGGCAATAAATAATATAATATGGTTGCGGTGATGAACAAATCAAGCATAACAAACTTTTCTCGTTTGTTTTGAAACATCGCCGTTTACATTAAATATACATAAATATTTTAAAATAACTATATTTAAATAATGATTTGTGACTAACAGCTTAATTTTACTCGTTAAATACTCCAAACAAATTCCACTCTTGATTTCGAAATTCTCTAGATAAATTCACTCATCACTTCATGAGTCGTGAATTTATCGATAATTTGGGAATCACTCATGGTATTACTTTGATGAAAAAGGTTACTAAATTTTGCTTAGTTTCCTTTTTATTCAGGCTTCAGGATCGTTTACAAGCCTGAAAATCTTCAGATTATGGACCCATGGCTTAAAGTCCCTCTCCTAAAAAAATCCATCGACCCGGCCGGGTGAACCCACTACCTTCGGGTCCAGCACTAGTCCACCCCGGCGGACGGTTGTAATATATATTTAAGCAAAACGCATGGTATATACATGAATCACAGCTGTGTGGGAGGTAAAGGCTTCTGAGATGACATTTGAATAAAACAAGTTACGTAAGTGTATGTAGTGTCACATAGTATTAACATCCGGAGGTGTGTCAGGTTCTCCGCAAACTGCTGCGGTAATATCAGCATCCCCGTGCATTGCTCTTTACCAAATAACATCTGTATAGGAAACTATTATAGATCTGCTTAAACTATTCCAAGCAGACTTACGCTCGTTTCTCAAATATATGTTCCAATGAGGTTAAATTAAATTCGCTCTTCATATCCAGTCTTCAAAGTACCACCAACAGAAGGAAGAAGTAGTTCTTTTGATCGTCATGGAAAGGGTACTGAAGATGAATCCGCCAAGGATTTGAAACCGCGGTCTATGTAGAAGACTGGAGGTGAGGTATGAAGCATTTTACTTTATTCATAAATTAAACCTCATAGTGATGTCTTCCTGTAAAAGTTCAACATGTTCCAATGCCACCCACTGATGATTGATGGATTGATGGATGGATGGATGGAGAGAGAGAGAGAGAGAGAGAGAGGAGAGAGAGAGAGAGAAATAAAAAGGGAAGGAGATTCCATAAATTTGCTTGATAAGTATAAAAATTTCTCCTAAAAAAAGTTTGGGACGTCGTTGCTTGGGCAATGTATAGGTTATTTGTTTGAATGTAATAGTCATTATTGTTATATAGACATTCATTTTTAATTATAGTATATAGTCTATATAAATATATTTTACAAATACCGTAATAAATCAATGACAATAAAAATAGGTGTAGATTTAGAGGATGAAGGGATTGAAGAAGCATAAAATACGAGAAATAGTACATTACGATGCTTTTTACAGAAGCTATCGCTCGGTTTTTAATGTCCAAGGTATTATAATAATAATAATAATAATAATAATAATAATAGCTTTATTTTACCTGGCAGAGTTAAGGCCTTAAGGCCTTGTCTACCACTCAACCAGGTTTAAAAAAAATACAAACAAAAAATAGTCTTAAATCTAAATTACAAGATATATTTATAAACGATTACAAGTTATGAATACAATACAATTAATATTTATAATGTATTTTGATTTACTCTAAATTTAACGAATTAAATATATAATATGTACAATATATATAAAAAACAGGAAAAGATTAATGACATAGTATAAAATTAAATAAATAGAGAAAAATTAATTATTAGAAAACAGGTAACTGTATAAGCGTGACTTAAAGGTACCAAGTGTGCGGCAACCCCTGATATCTTGAGGAAGGAGATTCCAGGAGCGGGCAGAGGGCTACTGTGAAGGAAGTAGAATAGGAGGAAGTGCTATGAAGAGGAATTGTTAGCAGACTGCTATCTTGTGATCTAGTGTCAATATTGTGGTAAGAGGATAACTTCTCAAATCTAGACGCCAGGTAAGTAGGGATGTAGGAATTCAGAAGCTTGAAAAGTAGTGAAAGAGAGTGCAATTTACGTCTGTCAGTAAGACGGAGCCAAGAGAGGTTATTAAAGTGTTCGGAAATATGGTCATAACGGCGGATATTGAAAATGAATCGAACGCAAGCATATGAACACGCTGCAGTCTCTGCGACAAGTCATAGTTTAGATCATTATATATAATGTCACAATAATCGAAGTGTGGTAACACAAGATTCTGCACAAGGATTTGTTTTAACGAAACTGGGAGAAAATTCTTTAAACGTCTAAGATAATGTAAGATGGAGAAAGTCTTTTTACATATGTGTTTCACTTGTGTTTGCCAGGTTAAATTTGCGTCTAGATGTAGTCCAAGATCATTACTGAAGAAGAATAAGGGATGATTATATTATTTATAGTAATGTTTGTAGTGTAGATATGTCAAAGGTTGTAAGCAGTCTTTGTTGTCCCATTAGAATTACTTGTGACTTGTTAGGATTTAGATTTAGACCGATACTTGAAGACCAGTTAAAGATGGATATGAGATCGTCATTCATTTTTGTCAAGCTGTTATAGAGAGAATGAGGAGGTGAATGTAGGTAAATTTGGAGATCATCAGCGTAGAGGTGATAACGGCAGTGCTTTAGTACAGTTGGCAAGTCATTTATGTAGATTGAGAAAAGAAGAGGTCCGAGAACACTGCCCTGGGGGACTCCAGCCGGCACGTTGCGCCAAGACGAAGATCTAGAGTTTAATGAAACGTATTGTTGACGACCGTGCAGGTATGAGTCGAACCAGGATACAGCGCTGTCAGACAAGTGTAGGTGCTTGAGCTTTATCATAAGTAAGTCGTGGTCTACTGTGTCAAAAGCTATATATAAACTATTACTTAATAACAGGTATTGTATAAACTAGAAATGGACAGTAGTTTATGCGGATTCAAAATTAATCGTAAATTACTATCGGAAATATACTTAACTCCACTGTTTTTAATTTATGTAGAAATTGCTTCTGGGAATATCATAGTTCGAATGAGTATAAGGCTTCTAAACCGTTCACCAGATCTTCATGAAAATGTTTTCATACAGGTTTTTAGTTACAGCGAGTGTTTATACGCTGTTATGTTCTAAAACTATAAAGGCGTAGAGTACACCTGGAGCGAAAACACAGTATATATTAGGCCTATTAAAATGTACCGAGGTAGGTTTTGTCCAAAACTCAGCGACATCCGACCTTAGAAGTGGGGTTTACCTGAAATCCGAGATTAAAAATTGGCTCTAACAACAGTAATATTTGGTTCGTCGCAATGAATATCATAGAATTCAATTAACCCGTAATTTTCTTTTTGCTTATTCAACTAAAAATGAATATTTAATTCGTTTAGATGTGGCAGCGCACGCCGAATATTAGTTGAAAATAGAAAAGGAACAGATTTATTGAAATTCTATCTTTAAGTATAAAGTTTTTGTGGATCGGATTGGGGAACTTGATGATATCCACCACAAGTCGGGCCACATAGCTCTTAACGTTATAATTGTATTGTAGTGTTGTGTTTTAATTTCTTCATTGATATCTAAATTATGTGTTCGTTACTAACAAAGTGGTAAGCGTATCTTGCAGGTGTTCACTTTCACTCGAATTATCGCCAGACAATCGGTACTGTTGCAGGTGTCCACGATTTATTTCGTAAAATGCACAACATTATCTGTAAATAATATAAAATGCGTTATATAAAGAATTTCTGGATGCCATAACATCTCTTTTATCTTACACCCGTCACAAAATAAACCTTTAATGAATTCTATTTAAGTGGTAAAAGAAATTCATGCCACATTTGATTTTTATCCCACTCTTTTTTTCAGGGATAATCGTATAAGTATATTTCAAAATGTGGCTAACATCATATTGGGGATGGAGCAATTAACAGGGTCGGCTATTGACTATTTAACTCATTGACCGATAATCGTGCCTCTGCCTGTTAGTAATGAGAGATATCTCCGCAAATTAACTTCTTTGACAAGAATATCGATTGAACAATGTATGATTGATATGGTACAGCAAGAAATGCCAAAAGAAAACAATTTAAAAAAATGTTAGTTCTGTTGCTCTAAAAAAATGTATTAAATGTCGTATAATGAATCTGCATTATTGTTAAACCTCTTTGGGGTTATGAAAAATCAATAACAGATGGTTGTATGAGAAATAACTATTAACAGTAAAGATATACTATTTATAACTATCCAGCCGGCTTACAAATCGCCCGGTATAATATCGGAATACATAACCTCACATTTGGCAAATATTAAACATTATAATCATTTTTACCTTCTGATGATGTATTATTCGCTAAATAGTCTCTCCAAATCCAAAGCGAGGTTGAATTTTTCATTACACAAAATCACTCGCGACTTCGCCGCTCGTGATTTTTTTTTCAGAAAAACACAACCCCTTGTTAGATTACTGTTGATAACTATATTTTTCATTTTTATCTTTAGTCGTATGCTTAAAATTGAAGTAATTTCTTTGTTACTAATGTTACATCATGGTACCTTATTTAGCGCTATTGGTATTAAAGAGGGCGTTGAGAACGTGCACCATCTACAAGTTTCTGTAATGTGTGAAGCAGTATGTTGTTGCCATGGTAACGCGTACCCACCGGCTCGAAATGCAGGGCTGAGTATCTCAGACACTAAAATATTACCACCAAGGTTGTTCTGTAGTATCATTCGAATGCAATTGTGATATTATTTAAACAAGACATGAACGCCTTCATTTTATAATTACAATGGACAAATTTATTCGCTATTAATTATCAGCTCGCGGGCAATCCTTAACAATTATTGTTTAATTATTTTCAAAATTTACACTTAAATTTCTAAAATATGCACTAGGCTAAATAACAGCGATAAATTTAATAAAAAAAACAAAGAAATTGAAATTGATGTGCCTGTTTCATGATACCTGAGCTTTCATTTGAGTTGTGTTTCATATACAGTAGCATTTACTTCAAGCAGACAATAGTGTTAGATGTCACAAGATAATATTAATTTTGAATTTTATATCTACAAAATTGAGGAAGGGGTTAGTGGATTGACCAATTTTGAGAAAATGACGTTTAAAGTTTAATTCTGTATCAGTCACCATTTTTTAAAAGTTCGATTTCTTTTATTATGAACCCAGGACCATAGATTTCTCCCTTGTCCTTCAAACAACTGACACTCTGAACCATTTCGTTAGCCATTAAATGCATTGACCACAAATGCCACTTTAACCCTTTTGGCTTCTAAAAAAACTTAATTATAACGCATACAAATGCATTGAATTGTATGTTAGCAATCTTAAGGTCACCGACAGCCCCCACATTCTCAATTCACCAGCCGCCACTGACAAATACTCAACTGAAATGTGACGTAACCAATAACCTACACTAGGAAAAAATACAAATATAAAGTTAAGTGATTTATTTTTGTTAGCACTAATGCAGGCGTATGTAAATGTGTAATAAAACTGAAATATTACTGAGATACTCGTATTATAGTGACATACCGTACACCTTATTTTGAAGTTGCTTTTAAAATATATTAAAACTAAATAAAATATGAACGTTGGAAACTATAGCTAAGTTACAGGAAAATGCTAAACTTTTAAAATATATTTTAACTATTTTAAGTAAAGATGGAGATTTATAAACTTTACTATAATTTACTAAAATAATTATATTATAAGCTTTTAAAGCGTAAAAGATAAAGGTTTATATACTTCAAATTATTTACTGAAATAATTACACTTTAAAATTTTAAAATATTTGGGACGGGAACTGTGAGAAATGCCTAATCATTGGAGTAGAAGATTTTAAAATATATTAAAACTATACATTTTCAATAAGCTATTAAAATTTGCTTAAAGTATTTACTTGGTGTAATATGCAATTTCATATTTTGGTTACGAGTTTAGGGGCATTAATTTGGATATTGTTTTAAAAATATTGTACAATCCCACAAGCCAAACTTTGAAAACTCTTCACTGTAGATAGCTTAAAATTTACAAATTACAAATTTGCGATAAAACGAATTGTTGTTTAAAGTAACATTATTATGGTTATCGTGAATTTGTGGAGTCGCAAACCATTATTTCAACTCCTATGAAAATTATTGAATTTTCTGCTTCTAAAAAAGTAAAATTGTTTTTATGGTGATCTTGAAGATTTTCGGGCTGTAGGCCGTGGTCGTGAGGCTTGTAGTTCCCCGACGTTTCGCCAGAGACTGCGTCTGGCATCCTCAAGGGTTGTCTTGAGTCTCAGACGCAGTCTCTGGCGAAACATCGGGGAACTACAAGCCTCACGACCACGGCCTACAGCCCGAAAACCTTCTTCAAGATCATAATAGCAACTCCGGCCATTAAAGTCTACGTGAATACAAAATTGTTTTTGTTTTTTATGTTTGATAAAACACTGTTGATATATGATAAAACTCTATTAATATAATTGTGTCTATCACTCGTGCAACCTATCACACGCATGTACTTTTTTTTTCCCCCCTTGTATCGTAAAGAGAAGTATCCATTTTAATTCCATATTTAGCAATATTCCCCACGGGACTACATGACACCTGTTCTGAACCCCTGGTTTTTTCATTGAAAACAACAGTAGGCTTAAGTAAGTTTCTCTGAATTTAATTCGTTCGTTTATTGTTATGGGAGAGGCATTAACGTTCTTATCAAATATTTACCTCACTTGTGAAGTGGGGTAAAGTGAAAACCACTTATCCAGTTATGTCTGCTGTTTTATGAATGTTTCATTCTACATTTCCATGTTATCAGTCAGGTTGTGCAACATAATTTTCTAGAACTATATTTACATGTTTTTCGTGACAGTTAACCAGCAAAAACAAGGTCAATTTCACAATCTTCAAATAAAAAATCCAACTCGTTTCACAGTCTAGTATTACGATTTAAAATACGAAATTTTGTTTGGCCTCACTCCTGAGGTTTTTTGTTATTTATAGTCGCTTTAACTAAAATGGTTTCGGAATATCATTATTTTTTTAAATGCATGAAAATACCGGAAGGAAAAGAATATAACGTAGGAAGATCGGATGATAAAAGACCTAAAGACACTGAAAGAAATGGGAAAATAGGAAGGTCTAAAAGATACAATTTTAATATGGTACCTTATAATAGAGGACAAAAACAAATATTAGTTTCCTCAATGTATTGTGTGTGTGTGTGTGTGTGTATATATATATATATATATATATGTGTGTGTGTGTGTGTGTGTGTGTGTGTATATATATATATATATGTGTGTGCGTGCGTGCGTGTGTGTGTGTGTGTGGCCGTTACCCACCAAGCATCATGAGGAATCTGGGTAGCTACAACAAGTAACAGGTTGAGAAAACCAGGTATAACGGCTATGGACCCGACATGCTGACTACATGTGATACACTGGCAGGATGATGGTATACCTCTGTGAATAACACATGTAGATGTGAGACCAGAGAGCCTGCTGGTAGGCCAAGCGCCATGGAGTTTATATATATATATATATATATATATATATATATATATATAATATATATATATATATATATATATATACATATATATTATTATATATAATATATAATATATAATATATATATATATATATATATATATATATATATATATATAATATATATATATACATATATATTATATATATACATATATATATATATATATACACGTAGCGTGCTGCCACATGTATACAGTTTGTAAACTATATCACAGTAAATGTAACAAGAAGGTCAAATACAGTTTTTTGTATTTCACTTTTTTTATTTGATATGTTTTTAAGATTGGCACTACCTAAATTTAGAGCAATTGGGTAGTGTTAGAAGGGAAACCACCAAGTTACTAAAAAGTAAAAAGAGGGAATATTTGAGAGAGAAGATTAATGATCTTGAAATGAATGCAAAAAATAGTAACATTAGAGAATTATATCAGGGAATTAGGATAGAGAAGAAGGGGTTTCAGGCTAGAACAAACATAATTCGGAATGAAAATGGGGATATGATTGCAGATTCTAGGAGTATATTAAATAGATGGAAAGGTTACTTTAATCAGCTATTAAATGTACATACAGATCAGGATATTGAGGAGGATAATTTACAGACAGCAGAAATGCTAGTCACAGAATCAAGTGCATTAGTGGTTGAAATGGCGATATATAAATTTAAGCTGTATAAAGCATCAGGTTCAGATGATATCCCAGCAGAACTGATAAAATCTGGGGGAGAAAAATTGATGGATAAAATACGCCGGTTGCTTAATATGATTTGGGAAAAAGAAGCTCTTCCAGATGAATGGAAAGAATCGATTATCGTACCAATTTATAAGAAAGGAGATAAAACTGATTGCAACACCATAGGGGCATCTCATTACTTTTAACTTCGTACAACATTCTAACAAATATACGAGTATTAGTAAACAGACTTGCTCCTTATATTGATGACATTCTAGGAGATCATCAATGTGGATTTAGAACAAACAGATCCACAACAGATCAGATTTTTAGTATAAGGCAGATTTTAGAAAATAAATGGGAATATAATGATACTGTGCATCAACTATACGTAGACTTCAAAAGGGCATACGATTCAATTAAGAGGGAGAAGTTATATAGTATCCTGCTGGAGTTCGGAATTCTAAAAAGTTAGTTAAACTTATACCAATGTGTCTAAATGATACAAAGAGTAGGGTGCATGTAGGAAAACAGTTTTCAGATACTTTTGAAATCCGGAATAGGTTGAAGCAATGAGATGCACTATCTCCTCTACTATTTAATTTTGTACTAGAGCATGCCATCAAATCTTTAGAGAATGAAGAAGGCCTAATACTCAATGGTATTAATAAGCTGTTAGTTTATGCTGATGATGTAGTACTATTGGGCGATAGCGAGGAAATACTAAAGGCCAACACGCACACACTATTGAGTAATACTAAGAAATTGGGGCTGGAAGTAAATATCAATAAAACTAACATATAGAACACACATAGAAATACATTATATAATGGAAATGGATAGCTAATGACAAATGAAGGAAATTTTGAGGATGTGGCTGAATTCAAATGCCTAGGAACAATAATCACAAATAGGAATGAGATGCACAAAGAAATTAAACATAGGCTCAATTCTGTAAATGCTTGTTATTATGCATTACAGAGACTATTGACTTCCCAACTCCTTTCAAAAAAACATAAAAATGAATATATATAAAATTATTATTCTACCAGTTATATTGTATGGTGGCGAAACATGGACACTTACTTTAAGGGAGGAAAGAAGATTACGAGTATTTGAGAATAAAGTTCTTAGGAAAATTGTTGGACCAAAGAGAGATGAACAGACAGGTGAATGGAGAAGACTACATGACAATGAACTACATGGTCTTTATAGGAAGCCAGATATAATAAGAACAGTTAAGTCTCGTAGACTGCGATGAGCAGGACATGTGGCACGAATGGGGAATGAAAGAGGTGCATGGAAGCTTCTTGTAGGAAGACCAGAGGGAAAACGCCCAGTTGGTAGACCAAGGATGAGGTGGGAGAATAACATTAACTATGATTTGAGGGAAGTAGATTATACAGGGAATGATTGGAAAGCATTAGCTCAGGATAGGGATGTATGGAGAGCTTATGTCCGCGCGGCCATGAACCTTCGGGTTCGATAGTGCCAGTGAGTAAGTAAGTAAGTAAGTAAGTGCTACCTAATTGTTATTTCAACTCTGCTACACTCTACTTACTTGTGTTTGGATTAAGCTCTTGCAGATTAACATAGCGGAGAGATTTTATTTGAAGGCCCACTATCATACATACACACTAGAGTAAGCGGCTCTGTGGAGTACACTATAAGAATTTATTTGATTGCTTTCCGTAAGCTCAGTTGTAAGGATAAACAAAATTACTGCAATTGTGTTACCATAATATTGTATTAGAATTTCAAAAACATTATACAAAAACATCTGGCAAAATCTCCAGAAACAAAATATATCATACAGTACTTTGTTTTGGTATACGAGTTGTTACTTGTGCTCTAATCTCAAAGTATCTTTGGCAACTTACTTTATTTTGGTATACGAGTTGTTACTTGTGCTCTAATCTCAAAGTATCTTTGGCAACTTACTTTATTTTGGTATACGAGTTGTTACTTGTGCTCTAATCTCAAAGTATCTTTGGCAACTTACTTTATTTTGGTATACGAGTTGTTACTTGTGCTCTAATCTCAAAGTATCTTTGGAAACTTACTTTATTTTGGTATTCCAGTTGTTACTTTGCTCTAATCTCAAAGTATCTTTGGCAACTTACTTTATTTTGGTATTCGAGTTGTTACTTGTGCTCTAATCTCAAAGTATCTTTGGCAACTTACTTTATTTTGGTATACGAGTTGTTACTTGTGCTCTAATCTCAAAGTATCTTTGGCAACTTACTTTATTTTGGTATACGAGTTGTTACTTGTGCTCTAATCTCAAAGTATCTCTGGCAGCTTACTTTATTTTGGTATTCGAGTTGTTACTGCGCTCTAATCTCAAAGTATCTTTGGCAACTTACTTTATTTTGGTATTCGTGTTGTTACTTGTGCTCTAATCTCAAAGTATCTTTGGCAACTTACTTTATTTTGGTATACGAGTTGTTGCTTGTGCTCTAATCTCAAAATATATTTGGCAACTTACGAGTCACTACGTACAGACTTAACTTCTGTTGATGATGGGACTAGCCCCGAAAAGCCTACAGATAATAATGAATACTTTACAAAGTCGGGGAGACGGACCTGTAAGGTTATAATTTTAATTTTGTGACTAATATCTCAACGGAATTTTTTCATGAATTTTATTAATGTTCACAAATTCCATCTAATAAATTAATTGATGGGCGGGTAGCAATAAGCTACAACCGTTTAAGGATAAAATATTAAAAGGCTGAGCAGCATCGACTGTTGACAGTCCTGATCTTCCTTGTGACATCAGAGTTTGACGTCACATTGAGTATTCAATTCAGAGAAACGTTAATTACGAATTCTGCAGTAAAACAACTCAAGAGTCGGCATCGAAAGACCATAATTTCCTCAGAATGTAAAGAAACTCCGAAACACAGTCACAACGTCCTGAATTTTAAAATTTGTATGACACACGCGGACTGAGAAGACTTGGAATTTGGAAATAATCCTAACAAACATTAACCGCCACTGCGTTATCATATATACATTGCTGTCAACAATATGGTTCAACGAAGCAGAGCTAACATTTTGCTTTCTAAATTAATTACAGAAACACATCTGCCACAGTGACATTTATATAATTTAGCCACTGTACCAAGTCCTTGTTTCCAGAGATTGCATATAGCACTGGATTCCCTCAGGACGATTAAAGTTTAGGGAATCCAACATACACAGGCACTAATTATACACACATAGGAAATACTGAATGGTTAGAAACTCTATCGACAAACATGCAGGAATTTGTTCAAGATAGTTGACTGGCTGTGCAAATCTCATCATAACTGTTATTATTATAATTATTATTATGGTTATTATTATTATGGTTATTATTATTGTGGTTATTATTATTGTGGTTATTATTATTGTGGTTATTATTATTGTGGTTATTATTATTGTGGTTATTATTATTGTGGTTATTATTATTATTATTATTATTATTATTATTATTATTATTATTATTATTCAGACAATAAGAGAAAGGTGGACATCTTACTAAAAAGTCAAATATATTTTATATTTTAGATCATTATCTACAGTATATACAGAAATCATTGGCAGTAACACATTCAGCGGATGGGTCGAACCCGCATCCCTCGTCAGATTTAAATTAAATCAGTTTTAAAACTGAAATTTTATTTAGTAGAAGGTGACTGAAATACCAGACACGAATTTAAGATTTTAACCTTTTTTGCATGAGACCGTAACAGGACACCAGATCTAATGCATAGAAAGAAAAGAAGATTAATAAATATTAATAATAATAATAATAATAATAATAATAATAATAATAATAATAAGCCACTAAATAAAATCATGCTTCAAGAATGTAATTATGCATCAAACTCCTTTTTTTTTTTTTTTTTGGGGAAAAATTCACTTGGACTCCTTTGCTTCTAACCGCCTCAATTGTTTCCACAGTTAAACTTATTTCTGGGTAAACCTCGTTTTGGTGCGGGAAAACGAAAACGTAATAACCTACAAAGCTAACCTTTTATAGATGCTTGATGCTGCAAGTGCAGGTTACCGATTGAATTATTATTACTACTATTGTTTATAATTGGAGGCTTTCATGGCCGGCGTCTTGATCCCTGTTTGGTTCGTCTTCCGGGCTAAATGGCGGACAAATTTCCTGGGTTATTGTTTTTTCGGGGTTTCTCCTTACCTTTAAGACTAATGTCAGGAAACTAATAAGATCCAAACGGTCCACGAACAGCATCTGGCCATCATTATCATATTCTTCATGATTGGTATGTGTGTGTTTTTGTGTGAGTATGTGTTTCATCTTAATGTTGTGTTGTCTCGGAGAAGGCCCTGACATTGAAGTGATCGCTTATTCTTAGAGGCCCTCCATGTCCGTATGTATATGATACACAATGTAAAATTCCTCTTCTGAAAGGTCGTGCCACTGTTAGGCCAGGCTTGTAAAATTTACATATAAGATAAGATGTTACACTGAGATAAAAATTATTATTATTGTTATTATTATTATTATTATTATTATTATTATTATTATTATTATTATTATTATTGTTATCAATATCGTCATAATTTATTTATAAATCTGATGGCAGTTTTAATAATGGTGAAATTATGATTATCAAAAAATAAGTTTTTTAAATAACAATGCCTGTGAAATGATTCACACTGCTTAATATTATTGTAACAAAAGAAAATCTACTCACAATAGCATTGTGTGCACATAATTCCAAGGTCACTGAAGTCAAATGTGTTACTATACTGTTCGCTTTATTACGTTACGACATGCATTTTGTGTAGTTTCCTGACTAAAACAGCTGGATTCCAACATGGCTGACAAAAACATTAAAAACAATCACCCAACCAAGTCTTTTGTTTATAAAATAATTCATAATATTACTTACACAAATAAATAAATTAACTTACATTTTATATATTGATAATTTAATCAGTACAAAGCGCACCTTTAAAAAAAAAAAAGAAGAAAAAAGATGGTATTTATTCGAAACTGCTATGGGAGGAATGGAGATATCTTATCATGCATTCTACTTTCAAATTTGTCGTATATTTACTTCTGTAAAAATAAATGCTGAGGCCGCTTTACTTCTTCCTGTCAGCGGAGAATATTATTAAAAACACTTTTCTAAATCCAAGATTTGCTATTATGTGCCAGTTTTAAAGATTTTTATTGAAGATTAATGTAATTATTAAATATAATATGTCAAATATTTTTGTAGGTTTTTTTTTCGGCTAAACTTTACACCTGTGACGCAACTTTAATTCCTTCATAAACTCCTGTCAAATGTTATTCTTAGGGTTTCATGTTTCAAATTATTTCCCACCATTTACATGTTTCCTAACGGTTATTTGATTTTTTCACATATTGAAGTACATGAATACATGGTAGCCATACTGATTTTAACGAATATTCTGTGTTCCAATGCAATCAACATCGAGTCTGTTTTACCGTATTTTACGGACTATAAGACGCACCTTAATTTTTAAGCATTTTTTAAAGAAATGTTTTACAATTTTTATTATTTGATTGCAAGGCCAAACTAAACAAAAAATCTTAGTTCATAAACCGTTCTGATCCTTAAAATCCCTGAAAATCGTCATCTGAACTTTCTTATTCTTCCTCTTCGTCGTCATCGTTGTCCTCTTCATATATAAGATGTTCTTCACTGCCATCGAGA
This sequence comes from Diploptera punctata, assembly GCA_030220185.1. Lineage (NCBI taxonomy): Eukaryota > Metazoa > Arthropoda > Insecta > Blattodea > Blaberidae > Diploptera > Diploptera punctata. The sequence continues at coordinate 240,303 of JASPKZ010000422.1, read as the reverse complement.
GCGTTACTTACGCTGCACTTCTTGAAAGATTTTACAAAAATGTCTTCTCTCACTCTAGACCATGACTGTTTTATCCATTGACACACTTGTCTGATTGCATGTCGTTTTAAAGCTCCTTCGGCGTGAATTCATGTTACGTTTCATCCATCATCCATTTGTTCAAGTTCACTGGCATCGTATATTGCAATGAGGCATCACAGGCTAGACAGTGTTCTGAGTTTGTGATGGTTGGGCGGGAGGGAGACAGTGTTAGCCAGCTTGTGAATCCCCGCAACTCATGTTCGTCGCATCGGTGCACTGCCAATGTTGCCAGATAGAGATAATTCCTGTGACGTCGAATATACAGCCATTTTTAAAACTGGCGGGAATTTTAAATTAAACACTGGACATTTTTATATTAATTTCGAGTATAAGATGCACCTGAATTTTGGAGGCAATTTTTTTCGAAGAAAAAAGTGCGTCTAATAGTTCGTAAAATACGGTAACTTATACCAAATAAAATCAGCGTGCATTCTTTCAAATGTACTTAAATTGCGTTAGGTTAGCTTTTAGGTTCGTTGGCAACGCGAGTTCAAATGTCGTGTATATGTTGGCTTCATCCCGTGATTCCAATAGTGTCATACGCTTCGTGTCTGTTGGCGTATGCGCATGATGTATGATTGGAAATTTGAAATTTATTTCGCGTTTGGTGTTGTAAGTATTTATTTACTTATTTTTCAATTTATTGTTACATACTTTATAACTTGAAGGTTCAAATCTGGTTCAGAGTTGTTAGAGTTCAAGCCTGGATATTTAGGGGTATAAAACTTGAGTATGATATCATTCGGAAATCTAATGGGTCAAGTTTAGTAAAATGCTTCTGGAATAAAAAAGAACTTCAGGCCTAAAAAAGCTCTCTGAACAAATTTTATCGGACTTTTCACACCCAGTTTTGAATAATATTGTAAATGATAATAACCTGAGTTGTTTAAAAGAGAATCGTAAAATAAAACGCGACATACAAACTGCCTCCCTTTACATATTTTCATGCTATGCTTGCAGCTTTACTAGGGAATTGTAGGTGTGGTAGCTTCCCGTTGCTTTCCACACCGGTGAAGGATGATGATGATGATGGCCATATGATTTCGGGGACCGTATGGGCCTTAAAGTTTTCGTGACATTTGTATATGTTTACAATAAATAAAATATTGTTTCATTCTATTTAGATATATCCTAGAAATGTTGTGCAATTTAATGATTGTTTTCATTAATTGTCTTCTTTCTATAAAATGCAAAGGATTTAGTGTCCCACAGTTGCTCTCATTAAAAACCGTTCATTCTGTTATTAATAGTTTTACGTTATTTTTTTAAGGAAGAATGATATAAAAATAGAAATTAATTATTCCAAAACAATATAATTAAAACCTCGCGCATTGTAAATTTGCGGTTGGAGAACGTTACTTATTTGTTGTCTTATAGCCTGAGTTCTACCCCTCATTCTACATTACAACTACTCCTAGTATAGACCTGTAAGGAAACGCTGCCTCTTTTGTTTATCAGTGTTGGGATAGTTCTTGTCGTGTGCTATACGCGAAAATTTTGCAGTCGGTTATGAATTTAGTTTAACTTAGAATAACTTCTAAGTACAAATACACATTTGAAATGCCTCTTCAATAATAAATCATATTTCAAGTAAGCTAGTAGTACCAATTCATCTCTTGTTTCCCGAATATAATCACGTCACGAACACGCAAGTTTAGAGTGCGCGAGCTATACGCTGTAACGAAAGCAATCCACTGTATTCATAAATAAAAAACGAAAAAATTAAAGTAATCTACGGCATTTTAATATAAATATTAGCAAATCAATGAATATTCTGTAATGATAAATATACAATACGTATTCATGTTTATTTTAATTAATAAATAAGTTGTGATTAGTTAAAGAAAGAGGAATGACCTGTATTTGAAGGTTACTCGCCATGGCATAGTCCGATGATTCTACCACCAGCCGGGTAGGAAATTTTAAATTTCCACCCTATATCTGGGTGTGTGTTCAAGTTTGTGCGATAAAGTTATGAAGTTGAACAACATAAAAACAAAATAAACAGCGAAACGAAGAAAAAATGTAAACATGCACGCACACACACACACACACACACACACACATATATATATATATATATATCCTCAGCTCGTGTCCAACTCAGGGTTGGGTCGAGGGCTGAGATGAGATGAATCCCCTATATAGCGGTCTGTGAAAGACAAGGGTGCCGACCGACCCTGCTTGACGCACTTATCACAAGAGCAGATGAACGAAATGAAACGAAATGGATGAGATGAGTACGGAGAAATGGTGGAATGAAATTGTGGCAGGGAAAACGGGAGAAAACCTCGAGAAAAACCTGCCCAAGCTCCGTTTCATCCACCACGAAACCCACATGGAGTGACAGAGACTCGATCTCGGGACCCCAAAACATGCATATATATATATATATGGTGAAACAAATGCTAAATAAATAACATCTCTCTCTCTCTCTCTCTCTCTCTCTCCCCTCTCTCTCTCTCTCTCTCCCCTCTCTCTCTCTCTCTACTTCAGTTTAACCTCTTCCTTTTTAAATATTTTTAAGTACCCCACACCAACTATGAGTTGTTGTGAGATTTTTTTTAAAATTGTGGATCACATATATATAGTATTTCGACCACACGGGGACATGGAGGGCCTTCCAAAATGTAAGCTCAATGCCGGAAACAACCTCCTAGACAACACGAACATTTCAGACAAGACACACTATTCACTCAAACATTTATACTAAACAAGACGAATATGATGGCCAGATGATAACCGGAGAATGTTTGGGCCTTAAATTTCCCTGACATTTGTTTTATAGATGATCAGAAAAAATCGAAAACATCAGCCAGGAAACTTGTCTTGACAGAGGATCGAATCCGGAACTAAGGAGTAGATCACGGCTGTAGATACGTGTTTTTTTTTAAGATAATCATATACAGTGAGTTTCACTCGAACTGCGGCAGATAGCAGAAAAAGTACTGCAAACAATGAGTCATCACTCGCGCTACCTACGCAGTGTCCACGCTAGTGGCCACAAGTCGAGTGAAACTCACTGTATTTATTTATAGACTTAATATTTATTTATAAGGTCCAGAATCTTTGTTCATAATCGGCACACTAGTGAACGCCCGTAGCCGAGTGGTTAAGACAGGAAGCCTTGGCGCAGAGCTACGAGACTCGCGCTGGTTCCAGTCCCCATGGGGAAACAAATTTTCTCATGGAATTTCCGCCAGTATAGGACCGGTGCCCACCCAGCATCGTGAGGCATTTGGGTAGCTACAATAAGTAGCGACTTCAGATTGAGAAGACCAGCTATAACGGCTAGGTTACCAGACATGCTGAACACATGTCACCCCTACACTGGCTGGATGATCGTCTACCTCTGTGATTAACGCATGTGGATATGAGGCGAGCAGCCTGCTGGTAGGCCAAGGGCCTTTTAGTCCTGTCGCGCTTGGAGTAAGGTCCAATGTTACTTTTGGATGAAGCAGAAACGCTTAATTTTCATACTTTCATTGAAGTTTTCTCTCGTTTAGTATCTTTAACACGACAATGTATGTGCAAAAACTTACTTCAGGAGAATTGGTCTGCTTTAAAATCCAGACTGTCAAAAAAAATCGCGTTAATATGATTTGTGACAATTTTAGTCTCCCCTGAACTGTGGAAGCTGGCGTTGTTTGGAGAAGGGATTCCAATAGCATGGCATAATGTTTAAGTAAACTTAGTAACGAAGGACGAAAGAATTGGGCAGAATCAGGAAGACTTTACAAGGTTCTCATTATAACAGCAGAAAGTTATCGTAAACTACGTATAAAAAATAAGATTTATCGTTATATTTAGGGTATTTTTACATATTTACCTATACTGTGATGTTATATATGGTTAATATACTGTTAAATTAAAGTCTATATGAATTCCACAATGGAATACGGAACCGAGTTAAAATTACAAACTTTAGTTCCTATCACAGAACAAACCAGCTCATTTTTCCTAGAAAAGATAATAAAACCGCAAAACTTCCGCGTTCGCAGAATAAAGGTTACAAAATATTTTCAGTAGGGAAATTTCTAATTAAACATGAAACACTCGCATAAAACTGATTAAATATTAACTTATTTTATTTCATGTAATGGGAGTTCCTGTCACCACAGCTACTATAATCTCGCTGCGGTACGGTGTACATTGATGGGGATTTTTTAATATATTGACATTTTTATTTAGTACCAATCAACACAATAAATATCTCTGTTCATATTTTTGTTGCGTCCGCCATGTTGGCTCAAACGGTATTATTAGCATGCCTGCTTTCTCACTTATGGGCTCGGGTTCAATACCCAGCGGGATTGAAAAATTGTATTGCATTTTTTTACCAATGCCACCAAGTTGTTTGATGACATTTTTTTATATTTTCTCCAGGCATTGGCGGAATTGTAACCCACTTCTTAAGTTGGGGCGCCTGGAAGGTGGAGTTACGTTACTCCAATGCTGTAAATTATGAACGATAATGAAGTGGCAGGAGAGTCCTTAAATCTAAATGTAACATAAATCTAAATAGACCATGAGATGCCACAGGAATAATTCCCTTTAAGGAAAAAATTCCAGTGGTCTGACCGGGAATCGAACGCGGGACCCCATGAATTGTAGTCAGTAGCTCTAAGCACTGGTCTAGGAAACCGACTAAAATTAATTTAGTTTATTTAATTGCAGAATATTCAAAATCGGGACCACAAGATGTGGTGGTGTACAATTTTTAATCACTAGATTGTGCACCAGATTCCTGTATTAAATTCCTCCGCAATGCACGTTGAGAAAACATGTGGTTGGGTTACGTTAAGCCTGGCGGCCCCTTTGTGCTTTTCGACAGAAATAAGCTACGAGTTACCACCGGATTTCACCTTCTATCTTATGTTCATCTCCATCATTCCTCACGCGACCCACTTTACATAATTACATCTTACACCCTTCTTTGTACAGAATACAAGAATACATAATTATATTAATTAAGTGGTCCTGCCGAAGGAGGCGCCGGTACGACCGTTACGTAAATTGAAAAAAAAACCTGATTGTTTACCGCCATCTATCCGTCCACCAGCGCAGAATCCGAAGCACGGAGCAGTGATCCGTAAACTGTTGACAATCAACTAAAATTTTAATTATAGTAGGAACCTCAATGTTTATTGTTGCTGGGGTGGCATTAGAACAGAAGCATATTTTAAAAATAAAAATAAAAAACCGTGAGGGGAGCTGGACCTCCCCAGGTGGTGGATAGGGGGAAGCCTGGATGATATGCCAGATACCACGGAAATCAAATACCTGGGGCCCAAACCAACCAGCGAAGAGGAGGGCGACTGACCAAATTGGACGGGTTCTCATGGGAGGAAGTAGATAAAGAGCAGTGGGAGAAGATGACTGGGAATCAACTCCCGCAGTCCTGGTAACTATCACCAGGATAGCTTTGCGCTGCGCTCGTAACGCAGTCAGGGCGAAATTCTAATTACTGGCAAACTCTAAATATTAAGCCGGACGGATACAACACAGCAGCTATAATACTTGGAGCCGGAACGAACCAAAAAGGTTTAATCCTTGCAGGAAGAAGAAAATAAAAAATGTTAAATTGAGAACGTACGATTTAATAGCATACCAATGTAAATTATTGTTAATGATTTGTTCCCGTTACACTAATATCATATTTGAATTTGTCTATTAAATGCTGCTGGATGTGAAACATCATCTTTTATATTCAGGGAAGAAAAAAAACACATTGGAAAATAGAATCCTAAAACGAATAGTCGATCCCATAAGGAATGAGGATGGAGGAAACTTGATAATTGAAAAGTCGCTCAGAACAAAGTTGTAAACCTTCTGCCCTCCAAAATTAATGTGTACATGGTAAAAGGTGTGACGTCCGTCTGAAACTCAACTGGGGGGGGGGGGAATAGGGCTAATACCTTATTCTGGGCGGAATATGGAATTTCATTAATTTATTTTGTTGACCTAATATTGGTAGAGTTATTAAGTCTAGGAAACTGTTACGGGCAAATGATCTACCTCGATTAGATGTCAGTAGAAATACTTATAAAATATTTATTGGTTAACCCTTGAGGAAAATACTATTAGGAAAGCCTAGGCCGTATGTGGGAGGATGATATTTGGATGTACCTTAGGGAATTCTATATCGGATATGTAAACTGGATTCATTTGACTCAGGGTAAAGACGTGTGGATGGTCGCGGCAATGAACCAACCGTGTTTCATAAATCATGCACTTACCTAGTTCATTGTAAAGATGGTCTCCTAGATTTTATTCACAGAGCGAACTGTAAGTCATCTCAATAATAATATTGTTGGTACAATTTCACTTCCTTCTTGCTTATTTTTTTAAAAAGCACATTTTAGATACAATATTTGTTAAATTCCAGTTATTTTACGATATCAACACATTAAAATAATTATTTTGTCCCATCAATTTACATACATTTGAACCGAAAAATACAAATTTGTATTGTTTAGAGTAATAAATAAATAAATAAATAAATAAAAATAACGAATGAACAATACAAAATGTAATACAAGTCATATGTGTCTACAAAAGTGACTCTCATCTATTATAAGAATGAAAACAAGACACCATCGCACGTTCCTATACTTAGCATTGGTAACGAGAAATAGATGACGAAAAAAAAAGGAAACAATAGCAGCTTGAGTTAGTGGAACACGTTGCTAAAATCTAAAGTTAATTGTACATAATGATGATGAGCTTAAAAAATCACAAAAAAATGTTATATACATATATATATATATATATATATATATATATATATATATATATAATTCTCTCTCCTTGGCGCTTAAGAAAACATGAAATAATTAATTTCAGGAAAACAAAATATTTTAACGGGGTATAGATGAAATCCATTTGTAACTTATGTAACCTATGTTATGCAATAAAGTAAGCCTTTCTCGTAAGTTTTACTTATTGATAATTTAAGAGGGTTTAATGACTTTCTGTCCCGCACAATAACCGAGGAGACTAAGTAAAGACAGGGCTTGCCCTGTTCCATTCTCTATGAGGAAATGCATTTTCTCGTGGAATTTCGACCAGTATGGGACCAGAACCCAACTAACATCGCGAGAGAGTAGCGGCTCCAGCTTTAAAAACCTGCAGAAAGGATTCGACATTCTGACTAAATGCCGTCCCTACACATCTGTGATTAATACGCCTGAACTTAAGCCTAGCAGCTCGCCTCCTAGGACTGTCAAGCCATGGATTTTATTGAACCTTTCACTTTTGAATTAATGGCCAATGTACCATATATCTACAGAGCGGTCTCAACAGGGGTGTTGAGGAAGACTGAGATCCCAGGTACTGTAAATTTATATTGTAAATTTTACATTGTAACCTCAACGGTGTTTTGTCATGAATTTTAAAAGTATAGAGCGGTCTATGACATTCTCTAAGGATATTCAGCGTTAGCCTTTGCCCTCCCTTGTAAACAGAATCCGCTAGTCACATGCTACATACAGCCAATCTTTCTCTCTTTTTCCTTGCCCTCAAGGTTGGTACAATATCATCATCATCACTCCAGGGATTAGGCAATTGCCCGTTCCGACTTCATAATGCATCAGCCCAACGTCCGGTACAATATGAATACTGTAATTTTAATACCCGGCTCAGTGAGTTAGTTAGTTAGACCTTAGTAGAACAAGTCATCCAAAACAGGTGGTAATGCCGGACCCGTTTGCCGCCGAGTACAGTAGAGAATGCCAAACAGAGCTCTGTATACTGTATGCAGTAGGATCTAAATTCTAATCTATTTTAATGGAATAAATAATTTGAACTCTCTCCGAATCTCAATATCAATGCAGCTCTTTAGATAAGATTATGCGCTAAGCTCAAGAATCTGGTTACATGTTGCTTAGATTAATTTTACTTTTTTGAATCTGTACTGGTTGCTAAGCAACTATGTATTACAGATAACATACGGGTTTCCCTCTTTCCTGTCACTTGTCTCCTGAGTAATGCCAGGCGAAAGGAAACTCCCATTATTGAAGATCTGTACAGATGCCATGTCGCACCATTACAGGAGCCTGTGGCCGTCTCGGCTGTCCCAACTGGGATCCCAGGTTCGAATCATGTGTTCCAAAGGAGTGATGGGACACAGCGGGATTTTTTTCGGGTTTTTATCGTGGTTCTCCCGTTTTTCTAATTTCATCCCACCAACACTCTCCACTCCCCATCATGTCATTTCATCTCTTCACCTTTCACCTCATCTCATGTTAGGATAAAAAAATAATCTGGTTCTGCAAACCACAGATGTTTAAAATATGTAGCTGTGATGGGATATACACATGTACTTCCTCGTGACTCTGAATCTAATAACTTAGGGTACTAACCTACTCTATATTTAAAACGAGTTCACGGGGTCCCGGTCAGAACACAGGATTTTTTCTTAATTGAATTATTCCTTGGTCTCCCATGATCTGGATTTAGGTTATGTTTAGGTTTAAGGACACCCTGGACTTGCTTATCATTCATCCATCACCTGCCATATCATCAGGGTAACGAAACTCCCGTCTCCCAAACGCCCCAACTTAATAAGCGGGTTACTATTTCACCAATGCCAGGAGAGAATACTAGAAATGTTATGAAGTTAACCTGGTGGGATTAGCAAGAAAGAAGTTTCAACAGAAAAAATATTTGTTCATAATTTTCTCCCCATTATTTATTGTGTAATAAATTCCATTAAAAGTATGCAATTTGTATAATGCATCACTGTTGAAGATTGATCGCCTAGGATCAGATGAAAAATTCGGAGACTCGCATTCAGGAGGTCTCGACTTCAAATCGAAACTTTTTTTCAGTCACCAAAACATGCGGGATTGCAATACTGTAATTGCAAAAAAATATATTTGGGTATTCTATGCCAGGAGTCCATCTACATGAGTCACTGGGTTCAAACGGAATAACCAATTTTTCTTTATGTTGCACCAGATTAAGAAATAAACTGTAAAATAATGTGGTGTACACCAACTTGTCTTTCTTCTCATCTAACGAAATAAAATGAGTCCCGGTATAGGTGGATTACTGTCGTAGAATAGCCACATATTTTATTACGAGCCATTTTTCATTAATCATTTCACTAAAAATGTTTTTAATGACGCTTTAACATCTAGCGTCTATTTATTTAATTCCTTTATACTGTTATTTATATTTAATGATATTATGAAGTATTTTATACGATTAAATGAGTCCCAACCCAGCATTTGCCTTGACGATTCAGGAAACAGAAAAACCAGGATAAAATCTTAAGTCAAGTTGGCCGGTACCGATATTTGAACTGGGAACTTCCCGTATACAAGTTTTGAGCCAATTCCCTGGTTTTCACTAAAACACCAATGAATTTAACAGAAAACAAATCACTGAAACATTATACACACAGCTGATTGGATACAATAAAACAATTTGGACGCAATTATCATAGATGTTATATATATTATTACTATCACTAAAACTTTATTTTGGATTAAAATAATACTAGGAATATGAATGTTTTAGATCACGTAACTGGTTAGACTGTCCATGGCACTCTATATAATTTATATTTCTCTACGTTAATAAATAAATCTAGTATGAATAATGAAACTATCATGAATTTTGTAGAAATGTTAATTGCATCTGTCTATATAATTTACATTTCTCTACGTTAATAAATACATCTAGTATAAATAATTAAACTATCCTGAATTTTGTAGAAATGTTAATTGCATCTGTCTATATAATTTACATTTCTCTACGTTAATAAATACATCTAGTATAAATAATTAAACTATCCTGAATTTTGTAGAAATGTTAATTGCATCTGTCGGTGATTTTTTAACAATTGTGATCCCGATTACCTCCCAATCACATTGATTTACCAAGCGTAAACATTTGACAGAAACAATAGAGTTATGAATTGAATCGCTAACACAAACCACAACGTAATGATATTCATGACATGCAATAGGACAATTTAATGCCGCAAAATGGGAAATGCAAAACAGGAATTTACCTGGCAACAAGCTGCATGATGTAATGGTGACGAACCCCCGCCTCCACTTCCACCCCCTTCCTGACGCAATCTAGCACGTTCAACCCTCGCAAGTGTCGGAGAATCCAAAAGTGACGGCGATGCACTCCCGGGGGTTGAACAACCCCCATCCACCACCAGCATTTTTAAGAGTTATACTGACAGGTTACCGGCACCGACCAAACACAGAAACCAACTGCTGTTCGTCCCGCCTACGATAGTCACTGGATTATCAGAGACACCTAGCGGCCAGTGACACAAACGTCGCACCAGTCTTCTCACACTGCCTAATAACAAAACAGAAATCACGGGTATTAAGAATAATGCTACCTCAAAATTTTCATATTTAAGCGTTAAGATAATTTGTCTTAATGAAAGAATAAAAACTAACAAAAATAACGGAGATTTCATGCCAGGAGTCCATTTACATTAGTCACACAGAATAGCCAACTTTTCCTTATGGTGTATCAGATTATCCGGTAAAACTGTAAACTAGTCTGGTACACACTAACTTGACAATTTTCTCATCCAACGAAAAAAAAAAAAATGGGTGTAGGTGGACACCTGGAATAGAATAGCCAAGATGACACAATCTAACCTTATTTGTGTTACTTTTACCTAGCAAGGTTAGGTCCCATTTCTAGCATCCTATTAATGATATATTATATATTTAATAGAACTCAACTAACTCAATGGCACTGAGTTAAAATACAACTAGAAGAATTTAGCCTATATAGAATACTAGCAGGCCGCTTTAAATTTGTAAATATAATGGCTTTTCGTCATATGAATTTTAATGTATTTTCATTGAATCTTTATTTGACGAATTAAACATACTCACTGGCACTTCGATCTCGGAGGTTCATAACCGAGCTGACATAATCTCTCAAAACATCAATTTCTGGTATCAGTTATTTATAATTTACAAATTTCGGTGAGTAAGACAAAAACTATGGCGTTTCAATGGAAAATACCGATACGAACTAAAATTGTTATTAACAACAATATAATAGAACAAGTTAATAACTTTACTTATCTTGGCTGCAATCTTTCCTACGACACATGTAAAGACATAGACATAAAACTGGTCAAATTTCAAAAACTTATAGGAACAATAAAAAACATTCTTTTCCGAAAAGTACGTCCAGATACAATTCTAAAATTTTATAAAACAATGGCTCTTCCAACTCTACTTTATGATTCTGAAACCTGGACTCTTACTACAGGTAAATTAAATAGGATAGTAGCTGCAGAAATGAAGTTATTAAGACCTTTAGCGGGTTATACGCTTTATGATCACATACGTAATAAAGATATCCGCAAAGCTCTCAACACACCAGCAATAATTGAAATCATTCAAAAATATCAAAATAATTGGCATGAATACCTTCTGAGAATGCCAAACAATAGACTACCTCTGCAGCTATTGAACTACAGACCCACAGGGCGAAGAGACCCAGGAAGACCTAAGAAGAGATGGAGGGATCAATTTCTTTCCTGAAGCGGAACAGGCCAATGGCCTAATCCATGCCTGCCATTGATGATGAGTTATTTAAATATGGCGGACTGCAATGAAAACGAAATCGTGCATAACTGTTATTGTTAGGTATATTGTGTAATTCCACACACATTTCAGTAAAAAAAAGTTAGGTTTACTCCTGTAAATATAATTATAAATTGTATTTTTAATCATTTTGGGATTCCTTATAGTTAGCTTTCTTTGGTTTTATTAAATTATTAGATAAATTAAAACAATTCATATATCTTATAGGAAACATTTTAAATTTAAGGGTAAAGAAACTATCATGCCATATTGTTTCAAAGCATAGCCAAATAATGTCACTTATGCAGATTATAATTTCTTGCCTCAGAATATTATGAAGCATGCTTAACTCTAGTAGCCAGCACGTAAAACTGAAGATATTGGTTTCAAATCTCGGCTCGGATTCAAATGTTTCCCTTTAGTTATGTTCTAATTTATTTATGATAGTCCAGTTGTGCGCTCCTACGCTTAAATAAATTATATGTTTTTATGTTTAGTTGAATAAGTAACGAGAAAAAGAACTATAAATTTATATCGTTATTATTTCTATATACCCCGTGCTCATTTGCACAGCGTTGCCCGGGAATCTACTTATCCCGATCTTCTTGGCATCATTGAACTGAAAGACAAAAATGGTTATTGTGAGTTATCCGTAAATACATAAAAATGTTTGTTTCTTCGTATTTTATGCGCGGCCATACCGTTGATCCGATTGTGATGGGGCTTTTTGCAAAATGTTCTGGAGATTCCCGGGATGAACATAGGCTGTAAGAGAGTTGTGATACTCAACTCCCACACCCTTAAAAATGGTCCTTTGTAGTGGAACACGTGAAAAAAGTAGCTCTTTGGACGCTTAAATAGCTTATGCTGCCTAAACCATAACAAATACACAAAATTAATGTACACAAAATTTAATATCTCAAAAAATCTAGAAAAAAGTCCACGACAGCATAATATGTTTATCTCTTACGGATAACTCACAATAACCATTTTTGTCTTTAATTGATGTCAAGAAGATCGAGACAAGTACGTAGATTCCTGAGCAAGCATGGCAGCACATAACCGGTATTCTTTTACGGATACCTCACAATAACGAATTTTGTCTTTTAGCTCATTTATGTGAAGAAGGTCGAGATAAGTAGATTCCCGGGCAACACCGGGTAATCTTAAAATAATTACGATATACATTTATAATTATTTTTCATTTCACTTATTCAACTAATCATAAGAAGTGCATTAATTTCTGTCTTTCAGCTCATTTATGCCAAAAAGATCGGGATGAGTAGATTCCCGGACAACGCCGGGTAAACAGCACGGGATATCTAAAAATAATTACGATACAAATGTTTTCCTTTACTTATTTAACTAAACATAAAACACGTTAGTTTTCGTATATCTGCTCATTTATGGCAAGAAGATCGGAATAAGTAGATTCCCGGACAACGCCGGGTAAACAGCACGGGATATCTAAAAACTATAAATATATAATTATTTTTCCCTTCACTTATTCAACTAAACATAAAATCACATTCATTTTCATTTATTTAGGCGTAGCAGCGCACGCCGGGTATTAGCTAGTATATATATATTTGTCCAATGCCATCAGGTTGTCTCTTATGACATTTCTGGCGTTCTCCCCTGGATTCGGCAGAATTGTAATCCATTTCTTATGTTGTGGCACCTGGAAGACGGAGTTACATTACCCCAATGATATGATGGGAGAAAATGATAATGAAACGACAGGAAAGTCCTTAACATAAACTTAACCTAAATTCCAAACCATGGACAACCACAGGAATAATTTCCTTTTCAGAAAAATTCCTATGGTCTGACCGGGAATCTAACCCGGGACATCATGAACTGTAGTCAGAAACGCTGACCACTACCCCATGAGGTTGGGTTAAATATTGACATATGCTGTCATGGACCTTTTTTTGCAGAAATTTTATGACATATTCAATTCTGTATACATTAATTTGGAGCATTTGTTATGGTTTAGGCAGCGCAAGCTAGTACAGTGAAAGTATACGGAGCCATAATACATTTTATAAACTTACTAACTACTACAAATGAATATTTATAAATTGCACTCCAATTTTAAGCGATTTAATTGCACCAATTTTTTTTTTAGCTCAGGCCCTATAGTACGTACGGTAATATGTTACATACTTTAATAGTCCCCAGATAAATATCAGTCTCTAAACGATGGTACAAACCCCCATTCAAATCGATCAAGTAGGTTTTTGAGTCCATAAAGGACAGACAGACTTACACTCATATAACTTACTTTATTTTATATAATTTTAATTTTATTATATTCTATGTTTTTGTTAGTATTACCTATTATTAGATCACATCACCATTGTATTTTGGTTAGTCTGTATTTTAATAATATCTTAAAATTGTAATATGTATGTAATTTTTGTATGATTCTACTATTCGCTAGTTGAGTGGAAGAGAAGGCCTTATGGCCTTAACTCTGCCAGCTAAAATAAAGCATTATTATTATTATTATTATTATTATTATTATTATTATTATTATTATTATTATTATTATTATTATTATATAAAGATTTTTTTCTATGGATACATTTAGGATTATTGTGAAATAGTTTAATTAATGCCTATTAATGTTTAGATTGCGATTACCACATTGCGTTGTAGGGAAATGAAATGGTTATTTGTGTTACAAAGAATGAAAGTGAAATTTTACATTTCGAAGAATTGTCTAAACTAATTCATAAAACACTTTTATTTCTTGCAACATACATCATTTCATTTCATATCATGTCGAATTTAATTAATTTTAATACATAAAAGCTCAATAAGTAAACATTAATCATTCAACAAAGTCGCAGTAATGTGAAACGCTCATTTGCAATATTACTTGTAATGCTTGAGAATGATTAACATGCGGAATTATTATAGTGGCAGTAGTCGGCATCTTTTTATTTAATTATATATAACAACTATAGTGATATGGAATTAGAGGAACAGTCAGGATTTAGAGCAGGTCGTTCCACAACCGACAATTTATTTTGCATTACTCAGGTAATAGAAAAGAAAATGCAATATGGACAACCTTTGCACCTACTATTTGTAGATCTTGAGAAAGCATACAACAATGTCCCTATAGAGAAACTGTGGATTGTTTTAAGACGTATGGGAATTAAAACTATAATAATTAAAGCTATACAAAATTTATATGACAACTGCATACCTAAATTAAAATTGGCAGTAAATTGTCACATGGCTTTACGATAAATAAAGGTCTTCGTCAAGGTTGTTGTCTATCACTGACTCTGTTTAAAATGTATGTGCATGAATTATTAAAGAATTGGAGGAGAAAATGTTCAAGCATGGGAATTCCTATTTCAAACAACAAAACTTTATACAATTTACATTTTGCAGATGATCAATTATTAATTGCACAAGATTATGAAGATTTAGAATATATGACCAGAAAATTAATAGAAGAATATGATAAATGGGGATTAATTTTGAACATGAAGAAAACAAAATATTTATCAATTGGTGAACCAGAACAAAATTTAATTTTGAAGACTGGAGAAACAATAAAATCTTGTAGTAAGATCACATATTTAGGAATTAAAATAAATAAAAATGGAAGCTATGAAGAGGAAATAAGAAATAGAAATAATAAAGGAAAATTTGCAATTGCTTGCCTCAATGGAATATTGTGGGATAAAAATATAAGTAATAAAAATAAAATGAATATATATCATACAATTGTTAAAAGCATCATTATTTATATGGAGCAGTCATTAACAACAAAAACAAATAAGTATCTTTTGGCAACGGAAATGGATTTTATACGAAGGGCAGCAAGAATTTCAAGAAGAGGAAAAATTAGGAACTCAGTTATAAGGGAGAAAATGCAGATTGAAGACACTATTTTAGATTATATTAAAACTTAGTAATTAAGACAGTACGGACATGTCCAGCGAATGGAAGAGAATCGGCTACCTAAATCTGTTTTGGAATGGAAACCTGAGGGAAGACCTAAAACCTCCTGGAGTCAGGGAATATATTTATACATGGAGGAGAAACATCTACAACCAGGAGATTTGATGGACCGACAAAATTGTCAAAGACATTAATCAACCGATGATCTATCTATATGTAACAGCTGCGAGGAAAAAAAAAGAGCCGCTGGACAACCATCATAGTGAGGCTATAATAACATGAAATTAAATGAAAACTGATCCAATCAGTATTGGCAAATTATATCATAAATGTTAGTTATACACGTTTATGGATGTATGAAGTTATTATTTATGTCCATATAATTTATATGTACGTTTTAAATCCTGAGTTTATATCATATTTACATTGAGTACGTTAGTTTGTTTACTTGTAAAATTAATCAATGGTTTGATATGGTTTATTCACATACTGATGAAAGTTATGTCTGTTTTGTGAATACATGTTAAATGGTACTATAATATTCCATTTTTCCGGCATTTTATAAGACCATTTACGAAAAAAGTATTACTATTAAATAAAACTAGGGATGAAGAATAAGAAAAGAACAGAGAATTAATAATTTGTATTATCAAGAACCGGACGTAGTAACAATAGCGAAAAATAGAATACTACGAAGAATATTATTCTCATGTTACATAGAAAGACTAACAAAAATAACTATGGAAAATTATCCACGAGGCAAAAGACCATTGGGCAGACAAAAAAATTACGTTGGCTATTTAACTCATGCCCCAAATGGGAGTCAATGACCAATCACGTTTCAATGATTTCTGTATTACAACCAATCAGAGACGTGTTTCACGAAATAATTATCAACGTTAGGATTATCATATATTAAGCAAAGCTCCTCCTTTTTAATATTCTGAACAGGTCTGACCGTTATTTTGCAGTGACTGAGCCTATAACAAATACGGCTACCAGATTGTATATAATAGTGCTTACATGTCAACATTTGTAGCAATTGATTATACCACCAAAAAAAGAAACCACTGTTTGCACTTTCTTAAATGTATACGACATCAAAAATGAATTAATATACAGATTGATGTGTTTCATTTTTTCTCCACTAGAGAGCATTCTTACAATATTGCGTTCCTTTGGCAATAAATAGTATGATCTGGTTGCAGTGATAAACAAAAGAAGCAGTAGAAGCGTAGGCTACCTATCGTTTCTCATTAGTTTTCAAACATCACCGTTTACTTTAAATATAAAAATATTTTTAAATAACTGTAGTTAAATAATGATTTGTGAGTAAACAGCTTTATTTTATTCGTTAAATAGTCCTAACAAATGCCACTCTTGATTTCCAAATTCTCTAGATAAATTCACTCCTCACTTCGTGAGTCGTGAATTTATCGATAATTTGGAAATCACTCGTGGCATTACTTATGAAAACACCATGTTAAACAAGATTTCACAGTGGTAGAAGGGCACTTGGAAGAAGCGGACAACAGGGAGTTTGTGAGGATCTTTGAGAATGCGGTAAAACACTGACTTCAGGTTGAATTAGTCCAAAATTGATTGCTTGATTGGTTGTAAAGTACTAAAATGATATATGATATACCATAGTCCCAGAATGTCGAAATTTGGCCCTCGATATCGTTAAATGTTTAAAAAATATGATTAAGATAAATCAAATATATTTTGATTAGGCAGTTTATATTTTATAGTCAGGTCAGACGTAATGCAGGCCATATGCTGCTGCCATCTGTTCATTCAACAATACAAATTGTTACAGTCAGCTGATGCACGGAAATCAAAACAAAAAAACTCTTGCAGCTCAACTTTCGCAAATTAATATTATATTCAAATCATTACATGAATTACTGAACATCAAGCTGCCATTTGCACAATTCACGACTCTCGTCAAGGGTAACAAAACTGACATATTTTCATTTAATCAATATATTGTTAAACGTGTAAAGTTTACATTTGGACAGATGTTGAAGGGCTATTTTACATATAAATTAATAAACATGTGTAAAGAAAGGAGTGGATCATTGGATTCGTGATCCATATAAAACTGTACGTCCCATTCGCTATAATACCATGTTTAACTCATTTTTACTCAGAATGGTTGGATATTGTAGGGAGATCCGATTTAGTCCTTATTTAATATTTGATTTAACACTTTTCATTTAGTTATTTCGGGTTAAGAAAATAATTAACATCAACAAATAATCATAAATATATAAAAAATCATAATATGGCTAGCTACCAACTCTATTATGTTTCGAACATGGATCATAAAATTTGGTCGATAAGTTGATAAATAAAAAGTGAAGAAAAAATACAATGCGGGAATAATTATGGATAATCCAAGAGAGCAGAATGTACAAAGAGTTTAACTTCTCCCACATGGAATTTTCTTTATATCAACTTCAGAGTTGAGAAGAAATATTTTATTGAAATTTTGTAAATAAATTGAAAATGACAACACTTAATTTAACATAGTTTTCATTTTAACAATATATGACACAAATAAGAATAAAACTCAAATTAGTTTATAAATTATTAAGATGTTGAATGATTTTTAAAAATAATTGCATATCAATTCTTTGATAAAAAAAAAATTATGCCCCGGGTGAGGATCGAACTCACGACCTTAAGATTATGAGACTTACGCGCTGCCTACTGCGCTACCGAGGCGATGAAATTCCTACGGCTTTGCTACTGCTCTTAAATTCTTTACGTGTATATCAAGTAATAATTTATCTCAGTAGATGTCGCCAATAATAAATGTCGTATGAGCAGCCATCTTTTGAGAATATTTTACACTAACAAGCTTCCATTTAAGATCTAAGATACAGTGAGATACAGATCATAGAGAACCGAAATATACAGATGGCATGGCGAACACGTTTAATTTGGAATTAATTTCATTAAATAAGATTTTATCAGCAATTTCTTTTGTCTCGTGTCCTCGTTTCGTGGGTCAATATTCTCCTTTTTTCATCTTGATTCCACGAATTACCGCTTAATTTTGTTTCTATAAAATATGTATTAATACTCTGAATAAATTTTAAAATTAAAGTTATTATTGTTCTTTTATTAGGCGGCTCCGTGGCGCAAGCGGTTAGACGCTCGCCTCTCAACGCTGGGGCTCCGAGATTGAGTTTGATCACTTGATGTGGGTTTCCTGGTGGACAAAACAGAGCTTAGGCAGGTTTTTCTCCCGTTTTCCCCTGCCACAATTTCATTCCACATTTCTCCATACTCATTTCGTTCATCTGCTCCTGTGATGGTGCATCAGGGGTAGTCGGCCGGCACCCTTGTCATTCACAGACCGCTATATAAGGGGCTTCATCTCATCTCATCCTCGACCCTACCCTGAGTTGGACACGTATTGAGGATATTATTTATATTATTGTTATTTTATTATTAATAATGAAAGTAATAGTAATATTTTTATGAAAATAATTGTATCTCACCGAGCAAGTTAGCTCAGACGGTGTGGTTTGAACCTCATTTGGAAGGTTCTGGATTAAAACCCCAAGTTTTTTCTAGTTTTCTTCAGTTGACAAGCCTATTGCTGGGTTGAAATTTAATTACCAGGACTAATTTAATCATAATTACCATTTTATAATATACCATAGTTAGAACCGCTGTGGTCTGTCCACCGCTGTGGTCTCGAGGTAGCGTGCTGCCTTGTCACGCAGCGGGCCCGGTTTCGATCCCCGGTCGGAGCAGTTTTTCTGGGTGAGGTTTTTATCGGGGTTTTTCCTCACCTGTAATACAAATGTCAGGAAAACTTTAAGGCCCAAACGGTCCCCAAAATCATATGGCCATCATCTTCATCATCATCCTTATCATTATCATCATCACCATCATCCTTCACCGGTGTGGAAAGCAACGGGAAGCTACCACACCTACACAATTCCCTAGTAAAGCTGCAAGCATAGCATGAAAAAGATATGATTGCAGTGAAGGACCTGCCTTTGGGCAGAATTACTATGGATGGATAGTTAGAAAAATTAAACATATAACACTGGTCAACAGTGATTTTGTTACATAAAAGATTTTGGGTGATTCTTATGTATTTTCATCTGCTGATTCCAAAAATGAAGTCAGAAATTTTCCATCACCCACCATTTTTTTGTAAGTTTGAAAATAATTATTTTCCTATTTATTAGCATTTTTGGTATATAACATGATGATTAGAAGGATTATTTTACATTTATATTTAATTTCATTGTGCCAACAATGGACTTATAATGTTTTGCGATAGTTGCCTTGAATTCATAACTTACAACAATGACATTCTCCTACAAAACTGTGATTGTATGTTTAAAGTTCGCAGTTGAATAGAAGCTTTCTTAAAAGAAAGAAGCAAATTCTGTGCTCACTTCCGTAGTCAACTGAATTGTGATAGAAGTGTATAGTAAAGACTAAGTAGTGTATTGTATTGTAGTGTATTGTAAAGAGAAGAGTAAAATTGTATTTGTATAAGAAATATGTCTCGAAAGTGTGTTAACGATAGAAACAACTTCTGTTTCGTGTGTGGTGAGCTCACTTTCAAAGCGCAGGAGCGAAAGTTTACTCCTCTAATAAGAAGAGCTTATCACTGTTATTTTAACAACAAAATAGACCAGAACAAGATATGGACCCCGGAAATCTGTTGTACCAAATGTGTAACACTATTAACTGGCTGGTTGAAAGGATCCCGTCATATGCCTTTCGCAGTCCCAATGATATGGTGCGAACCTAAGGATCATTTGACAGACTGCTACTTCTGCTTGACAAATCTGGAATAACTTCCAAATCAAGACACACCGTTAAATATCCAATATTAGATTCAGCAATTCGAACGGTACTTCATGGGCCAGGTTTACCCATACCAATTCCACCAGATCACATAACAATGATTGAAGAACTTTCTGATGTTCAGGATTTACAGAATGATTCAGATTTTGCAGAAGATGATGCTATAAATGAAACTCACTTTCTAACACAGGAGGATTTAAATGATTTGGTTTGGGATCTTGGTTTAAGTAAAAGCAAGGCAGAATTACTTGCTTCAAGATTGAAAGGATGGAAGCTACTGCAGGATGACACCAAAGTAACTTTTTTCCGCAATCGCCAAAAAGAATTTGAGGATTTCTTTTCTAAAGAGAAGGACCTAGTTTTCTGCAATGATGTTGAGAATTTGTTCCAGTCACTGGGTGTTGAGCATAAATCTGAGGATTGGCGTTTATTCATAGACTCCTCAAAAACAAGTTTGAAAGGAGTGTTACTACATAATGGAAACATATATCCATCCATTCCTTTAGCCCATGCAGTTGGTATGAAGGAAAATTACGAGAATATGAAGCTCTTACTATCTGCTATAAAGCATGACAATTTTTCGTGACAGATATGTGGGGATTTGAAAGTTATAGCCATCTTACTTGGGTTACAGCTTGGCTATACTAAATTTTGCTGCTTCTTTTGCAAGTGGAATAGCAGAGATAGAAGTAATCATTATATTAAAAAGAACTGGCCAAAGAGAGAGTCACTTAATCCAGGACAAGAAAATGTTCTTCACCAACCACTTGTACGTTCTGAAAAAATCTTATTGCCTCCACTACATATTAAACTAGGCTTGATTAAAAATTTTGTGAAAGCAATAGATCGTGATGGCAGTGCATTTCTTTTCCTCAAAAATAAATTTCCAAAGATCAGTGAAGTTAAATTGAAAGAAGGGATTTTGTTGGCCCTCAAATAAAGGAACTGATGAAAGATACGCAGTTTCAGAACAAGTTAAATATGCAAGAAGCCGCTGCATGGCAATCTTTCAAAAATGTTGTCTCAGATTTTCTGGGGAACTTCAGGTCTGATAACTACAGAGAACTTGTCAATGAGATAATTGAGAACTACAATATAATGGGATGTAATATGTCTTTGAAAATTCACTTTCTGCACTCCCATCTTGATTTTTTCCCTGAAAATCTAGAGGCTGTGAGCGACGAACACGGGGAGCGCTTCCACCAGGACATCGCGGAAATGGAAAGGTGCTATCATGGTAAATGGTGTCCAAATATGTTAGCAGACTACTGCTGGACACTGAAGAGGGATATTCCTAAAGCGAAGTACAGCCGAAAATCCAATTCACATACATTTTGGGTGAGCAAATATAATTTCAGCTAAGATATAATAAATTGTAATGTATAGACACGAAAAATGTTTTTCGTGTGATTACTCTAAAACCCTGGGTGATGGAAAAGTTCCGTAAAAAGATTTGAAATCAGCACAAAAAAGTAAGTTAGAAACACACATTTTCTCCCTTGTAACATAAAAAAGTTCAAATTTTGTTGGCCAGTGTAATCAGTGAACTTCCTCAAGAATACATCACAATAGATACGTGAGCAACCTACTGGGTGTAATCAAATTTTCTAGATGTGATATGATTTCATATATTTTTTTCTTTTTTATTCAATGCCCCAGGTTGTCATTTCGACATTTCTGGTGTTCTCTCCTGGCATTTGCATAATTTGTAACCCACTTCTGAGGTTGGAGCACCTGGAAGGTGGGGTTACAGCTGCCCCGATGATATGATGGATGATGATGATGATGATAGTGGTGCGCCAGGAGAGTCCTTAATCCTAGGCTTAATTTAAGGAAAATATGATTGATGATTATGACGATCAGATGATGTTTGGTAACTGTTTGGGCCTTAAAGTTTCCTGACTTTGTCTTACAAGTGAGGAAAACCTGGAAAACAAACTCACCCAGGAAACTTGTCCCAACTGGGGATCGCACCCAGGCTCACTGCTTGACAAGGAAGCATGCTACCTCAAGACCACAGCAGTGGACTGATTTTGGATGTTAAGTTTCTAAAAGTAAGTATAAAGCAATAAAATTATGTATTTTTTAAATGTTTCAATAATATTTTTTTTTCAATAGTATATAATAAATATAGCATTAAAATGCAAATAATGGTTTCGTTTAGATTACATTGAGAAACCTAATTTAATATACCATTTAAAAATGCCATAACATGCTCAGAGGAAAATGTGTTACCTAATAAAATTACAATATTAATTTTGGTAAATTTTTTAATCTTAAAATTGGAATAAATATATATATTTAATTGAACTATAGCCTGTGTAGATGAGAAGAAATAGAGTGCTTTTGCCCCCCCAAACAAAACTTATGGACTTTTTAAAAACTATTCAAAATGAAACCTATTATAGGCTGTGAAAAATTAAGTGCTAAATAGTGTTCTGTGTTTACAAGTTATAGCAGGATTTTAATATCATAATAAATATGAAAGTTAAAGTTAATAATTTTATATTTTAAAATTCTTTTAATATTTAAATATAACTTAAATAAAGAACAACATCTAAATAATTCATTGTTGTTCATTGTTGAATAAAAATGTCTCAGTAACAATTAAAGAAATTGTATTACATAAGTCTTTCTAAATAATGCTTTTAAAATTGTTTTAAGTCATTGTTGTCAGAATTGTAGCTTTCTGTTATAACTGTAATAAGAACACCTGCTTAACTTAATATTTTTAAATAAAAGTATACTAAACCCTGATTGGATGTTAAAACAATTAACTTTTTTTTTATTTAACAAATCAAATTTAAACCTTGTATTTAATGGGCTTTTAACCAATAATTTAAAATATAACATCATGTGATGTAATAATGTTCTTTAAAATTATAAAATAATTATACTGGTCATTCTGCATACAACTTTCAACAAACATAGAAGCAATAAGAGTTCTCCTGATAAAATGTGATATTTAATACAAGAAGAATAGTTGATTCAAGAAAAGAAAATAATTTTATTTTAATTGACGGTGAAGAATAATACCACCTACATTTACTTAATCTGCTGGGAACCTACAAAGTGAATAAATTTGTAATTATTTCTACAAGAAACAATTTTTTTATGATTGTGAAGTGTTTTCCTATCCAGTGTACCAACTTCCGACCCTAAGAAGAGAATCCAGCTCTACCGAAAATTAAACCCAACCTGAACCAGTAATTCTTTTTTTTTTTTGACACCAATCCTTCAAAATGTTACTACAACATCGGGCATGAAGAGAGTTAGCTGCTTCAAAACATCGCCACAACATGGGAAAAGAATTACTTCTTCAAAGTTCCATGGAGTAAATTACATACAGTAATTGGCAAGTGTTCTTTTTAAACTACTGTATTTTATATTTACCCTTCATGCAACCCACTGTTGGTCTCTGCAGTCATATTCCAGTACTGTCCTTATATAGAGGGGTGCAATTAAAATATTGTTTGATATCAATGCACACCCTTTAATTCCCCCCCCCTTAGGTCCAATTTGACAGTGTATCAAATTTCATTACAATAAATTAACATTAACCCAAGCAGCAGTGGACCTAAATTTATAAATATAAAAAAAAAAGTTGCTTACCATACAGCAAGAATATTTATTTATTTATTTCTCTATTGTCATAAACAAGAGAAATAAATCAATAAATATCTTCAAATACAACTATTTGAGGGGCATGCCATAGCGTAGTGGTTAAGGCACTGAGCTACAAGCCGGAGGGTCGAGGGTTCAAGTCCCATTGGGGTCAGGATTTTTAAACTGACCCAAACCCTCTGGCGGCACTATGGCCCTGGGGTCGACTCAGCCTCTAACGGAAATGAGTACCAGATGCTTGTTCTGGGGGTAAAGGCGGCAGTCACGCAGGGCTGACAATCCGGCTGACATAAAAAGTGCCGATTGTCTAGAAAAAGTGGGAGCCCTAACCTCCTACTACCCCAAGGGCCTCCGGGCCTGTTGTGAGATCACTTTACTTTTTTTTTACAACTATTTGAATGAAATGAATTGTTAACATCATAAATAATTACCATTTTTGTCAATACTTTTTTTTCAATATCTCTTTTTTACAATCTGGGAATTGCTTCCAATGAGCGTCCACACATCTCAGGATAAATGTTTTTGTTCATCAACAATTAAAAAGTTCATAATAATTTTGCATTAACTTCATGCCTCCCTCATCATTTACCATATGAACATTTTTTTAATGCCTCTTAGACATTAAAGTGAAAAATGGTTTCTCCCCAAGAAGTAGGATTTTATTTAGGAAATCTGACTCTATTGTAAATTCTTAAACAAGTCCAAACTTTTGACTGAAATAAATCTGTCAATTTGCTTATCCAAAAAATTAGTAACTGCACAATGTACTCCTGTCAGTTCCCAAGGTTTCCCTCTTCAAATTTCTAACTGTATATATTCTTGTATCATTATGAATTTTGTCATCGAAGAATGTCAGCATGCATATCTCTTCATTTAAATATTATAAATGATTACTTATTTTAGGAATTCTCACTATGAGGTATATTCATTAAGGTAGAATATGTTTATCACTCACCTCATATTGTTCTTCTTATTTGATTATAAACTAGTTTCAGAACATAGTTTCTGTTCCATCCTCAGTATCATCACGACCGTTGTTCTGTCGTCTTGAAGAGTTGTCCTTCTCTCCTTCCATTGGCTGACTGAAAAACCTCGAAACCAGGTCATTCTCACCGGGAATTTCAAAGTTCATTAATTTCTTCTTTTCGCTCTTTTGAATGTAGATCTTTTCCCAAACAGTAAGTTCTTTTGGTTTTTCTATTTGTTTTAATAATTTTGCTTCTTTCTCGATAAGATGTTTTTCATACCATGCATGGGCAGCCACTGCAGATTTTTCTACTTGTCAAGAAAGGGGAAGTAGAAAAATCTGCAGTGGCTGCCCATGCATGGTCTGAAAAACATCTTATCGAGAAAGAAGCAAAATTATTAAAACAAATAGAAAAACCAAAAGAACTTACTGTTTGGGAAAAGATCTACATTCAAAAGAGCGAAAAGAAGAAATTAATGAACTTTGAAATTCCCGGTGAGAATGACCTGGTTTCGAGGTTTTTCAGTCAGCCAATGGAAGGAGAGAAGGACAACTCTTCAAGACGACAGAACAACGGTCGTGATGATACTGAGGATGGAACAGAAACTATGTTCCGAAACTAGTTTATAATCAAATAAGAAGAACAATATGAGGTGAGTGATAAACATATTCTACCTTAATTAATTATAAATGATGACATAACTTGCTTAAAGCACATGAAGAAACACTTGGATTTACTTTTTCATACAGTTTTAATTCTTTCAAAATTGCAAATCACGATATGATGCACCAATCACTGTGAACTGTTAATCCAGCATTTTGCATATTTTTTTACCACAAATAAAAATATTCTTTAAGCTTTTCACTTAACAGGCATTGAGGGACAGCTGAGAATTAAAGAGAAACACTTGCAATGAATAAATTTCTTTTGCCATCCACATGGCATGATGCAAAGTTTCAGGTAGCCTTATTTTCAGCTGAAAATTTTGAGAAAACATGTTTTTCCAGCACACTTTTTTCTTGCCTTCTGGCAAAATCTCATCTGAAATTTGAATGGCTGCCCAGAATAAAGCTGAAGTCTTCATTTTTCTAAATTCAATTTTTACATGTAAAAAGGTAGCACATGCTATTAGCAACCATTTCCCATAAAACTATCAATTCAGGAAAAAATTAGTGTCTTGGTTGGGGTAACCATTCAGTTGAGGAAAGAATTAAAGCTAATAGTCTCTGATGATTCATAATGATTACTTGTGACTTTCTAAGATTTAGCTGAAATCCATGTTTCTCTGTCCAAGTGATTAGCGAGTCAAGTGCACATTAATTTCGTCATTTGCCGAAGATTGTATTTTCTGCTATTTATCATAAGTAATGCCACGAGTGATTTCCAAATTATCTAGAGAATTTGGAGATCAAGAGTGGCATTTGTTAGGACTATTTAACAAATAAAATTAAGTTCTTTACTCACAAATCATTATTTAAATATAGTTATTTTAAAATATTTATATATTTAATGTAAATGGCGATGTTTGAAAACAAATGAGAAACGATTTGGTATGCTTCATTTACTTCTTTTGTTCAAATTTAATCACAGGGAGTGTTCAGCCAGGCCACATGTACCTGCAGACACTGTGCAATGGATTTCAGGAAGCCATTGAGCGAAGCCCTCGTGCATTAACTTGGCGACTCAGCCGTGAGCTTGAGCTTCCACAGTTGGAAGATTTTACACTTCACGTTGCATAAACGTACGTATCATGCTCAAGTTCTGCACAATCATTTCCAGGAAGATGGGTAGGCAGAGCACCACAATGCATGTGGGCACTGCGTTCTCCAGACTTAACCCCACTTGATTTCTTTGCATGGGGCTACATCAAATCACTTGTGTATTGAACCAAGATTCGAAATCTTGCAGATTTGAAACAGCGCATTAGAGACATGGTTGATACCTTTAAACCGGCTATGTTGGTGAATGTTTTCCAACATGCCTCACAACATTGGCAGCTCTGCTTTGAAATTGAGGGGGCCATGTTGAACTGAGATAATGTGGGTTCATTATGCCCATAAACAATTTGACATAATCAGTCGTTTTCACTAAAATGGATAGGGACTTTATGTTCACCCTGTACTAGAGAGCAAGATTGCTGATGACTTCACTGTTAGATGCAGCATACTAAACACCAATCACCAATCAAGTACCTTACACTGATAAATTCTAATAAAAAAATTAATTTAACATGATTTAATGTTGAACTTTTATAGGAATATATCACTATGAGGTTTAATTTAAGGTAAAATCAAATGTTTCATACCTCTCCTCATACTAATCTTCTAAATAGTGTCCCTAGAGAAACCACTATTGAAATTTTGGAAAAATGGTTAAATAAAAACAAATTAGAAAAAGAAAACATAAAGGAGTTTATAATTCTAACCAAATTATGCATTGAACAAATGTTTTTTACATATAATGGAAAATTTTACAAACAAAATTCTGGACTTTCTATGGGAAACCCTCTATCACCCTTTTTGGCAATTTATTTTTGGGAAGTTTTGAGCAGAAAATAACAAGTAGACGCCCTTTGATTTTCAAACTTTGGAGTAGATACGTTGACAATGTAATTGCTGTTGTGAATCACAAACAAATAGAGGATGCTTTAAAGCTTTTGAACATTCAGAGTAGAACTATAAAATTTACCACGGAAACTGAAAATGAAAGACAAATCCCATTTTTAGATCTTAATTTAACAAGAAATAGAGAAAACAGGATAGAATTTGGGATATATAGAAACAATACACACATACACACACACACACACATTATATATATATATAAAACTATATTAAAGCTTCGGGATTCAACCATTTTGTTCACAAAGAGGCAGTGTTCAATAGTTTGACATACAAATTGGTAAATATACCTATGAGCAAAGAAAATTATAAAAAAAAAAAAGGAATACATAATTAATGTTGCAACAGATAACGGTTATGAAGAAAATATGGTACATAAGAAAATAAATACATTTAAGAGACAAAAATTAATTAATTAATGAAAGCACACTTATAAAACAAACAGAAAAAATAAAATTCAAGAAATTCACTTACCATCCATTGAAACACTACAAGTTTCAAAATTTTTCAAAAAGTTTAACCCCTCAGCATGGTTTGCCGTACATATACGAGACCAGTTTCCTCCCTTCTGTGCGGTCATTTAAAAGTCCATGCAGTACCCCTCTGCGGT
Organism: Diploptera punctata; assembly: GCA_030220185.1. Classification (NCBI taxonomy): domain Eukaryota; kingdom Metazoa; phylum Arthropoda; class Insecta; order Blattodea; family Blaberidae; genus Diploptera; species Diploptera punctata. The sequence continues at coordinate 212,045 of JASPKZ010000422.1, read as the reverse complement.
AGTACTTTTAAACTCTACTCACCCAGTAGCTTATTTTAGATACATATAAAATTGTGATTAATAGAATGTAAACAATGAATGACCATTCTATTCTATTCTATAGTGTTCTGCCCAAGGGCAGGTCTTTCACTGCAATCATAGCATTTTCATTCTATGCTTTATAGCTTTACTAGGGAATTATAGGTGTGGTAGCTTCCCGTTGCTTCCACACCGGTGAATGATAATGATGATGATGATGGCCGGATGATTTTCGGGGACCGTTGGGCCCTAAACGTCCTGACGTTTGTCTTACAGGTGAGGAAAAACTCCGAAAAAAACTCACCCAGGAGCCTGTCATGACCAGGAATCGAACCCGGACCTGCTACCTCGAGACCACATACCGAGTTTTAGATTCACACAATTCATAAGTTTTAAAATCAAATTTGGCAGTTTTAAGTGGAGGGAATTGTTTGCCCCTCCATAACCATAATGATTCATCAATTACAATATCTTGATTTGGAAGGTAGAGAGATTGGAATTTATTATTAAAATATTCAATGAAAGGGACAATTTTGAAAAAAGAATGAAAGACATTGGAAACCAAATTGTTTTGTGTTGACTTGAAATTAATGGCACCATTGAACATGGAGGTCATGATTATGCATACATAACATCTCCATACATTGCTATCCCAAATAATGTTTTCCAATTATTCCTGTATAATTTATAATAATATCTTCAATTCGTGTCCAAGTCAGGGTCGAGGAATGAGATGTGAAGAAGCCGCTACATATAGAGGTCTGTGAATGACAAGGGTGTGGCCGACCACGACTGACACACCACCACAGAGGCAGATGAACGAAATGAAACGAAATGAATGTGATGAGATGAGTATGGAGAAATGGTGGAATGAAATTGTGGCAGGGGAAGGCGGGAGAAAACCCCGAGAAAAACCTGTCCAAGCTCTGTTTTTTTAAACCAACATGGAGTGACCGAGACTCGATCTCGGGAACCCAGCAGCGAGGGTCCTGTATAATTTATCTCCCTCAAATCCTGGTTAATATTTTTCTTGCACTTTATGGTTATCCCTCCGTACTGGGCACTTTGCTTCTAGTTTTCGTACACGAAGTTCCTATATAATTTCCTATTCGTGCCACATGCCCTACCCATAGCAACCTACGAGACTTGCAATGTTTTATTACATCTAGATTTCATAGATATCATGTTCCTCAGTGTTATGTTCGTCTTTCTTCCAAGTTACACCTTAATTTCTTAATAGATCTCTCATTGAGGCGATGTGCTAACCACATGAATCGTGTTGACATGTTGGTAAATAAGTGTAAGTGCCAATAAATAAAAAAATAATAAAATGAAAGGGTCAATAAAATAGTAATTATTATATATGTGGTCTCGAGGTTTGTGCTGTTTAGAAGGTGGCTATGCATTGACCTGTCTCCTCATTCGGAGAGCTCCTTTATTTCTTTGTGTAGTCTAAAAAAATGTGATAAAAAGTATAATAATTCTCTTCCGATAGATCGTGTTACAGTAAGGCCCAGATAACATGGGACACATAAAAGTACTTAAAAGGGAGAGTTTAAACTAAGAAAGTACTGCTTTGTTATAATGTTGGTTGGTTGGTGTCTAATGTGCTGCATCTAACACTGAAGTCAATAGCAGTCTTGCTCTCCAGTACTTCCAAGTATAGAAAGTTTCCTCTTTGATGGCTGCACATTTGTTTTATGTAGATTTATATTTTTTAATTATTCATTTAATTTATATCTTTATCTTATAGTTAGATAAAAAAAATGTGTAATATTTATAAACTTGTCATTTATAAATAAAGTAAAAAAAATTCCGGTACCGGGAATCGAACCCGAGCCTCCTGGGTGAAAGCCAGGTATCCTAGCCACTAGACCATACCGGAGAGTATGCAATCTGTATCGATATACAGCACAATGTAATCGCTACTCCCCTGTTACTTTTCTCCGGGAAGTGGGGAAAGAGCGGGAAAAATAAATAATTAGATGCAATATTTGTATTTATACGTGGTATATGCGTGACACAGTATATGCAAGTGTACATTTTACACATTCACTGGAATATAAATATTTAAACTCACATAATGATTTCCTTGAAATGAAGGGTCTTTTTTTTTATCCAAATTTCAAAATGATGCATTCCAAACCCGAAACCCCGAGTTGACAGGCGGGATACTGACCACTGTTCCACCGAAAATCACACCGAAAATGTTGTCTCTGTTCTTACAAGGGAATTGTCAACCATTGCATGCTGAAACCTACCTTGATATTTTTTCCCAGAGAAGTGTTGTGATGTACAAAGGCAGTATTAATATATATATTCCACCGCTGTGGTCTCGAGGTAGCGTGCTGCCTTGTCACGTAGCGGGCCCGGATTCGATCCCCGGTCGGGGCAGTTTTTCTGGGTGAGGTTTTTATCGGGGTTTTTCCTCACCTGTAAGACAAATGCCAGGAAAACTTTAAGGCCCAAACGGTCCCCGAAATCATATGACCGTCATCATCATCATCCTTCACCGGTGTGGAAAGCAACGGGAAGCTACCACACCTACAATTCCCTAGTAAAGCTGCAAGCATAGCATCAAAATGCTATGATTGCAGTGAAGGACCTGCCTTCGGGCAGGATTACTATGGATCCTCCGTTCTTAATTGTAAATCACAGAAATCGAAGCTAGAATCCAGCAATGCCAACCCACTGTAAGAAACAGATGATTTCCCTACATGAGTAAGAGCGGAGTGAAGTGAGGCGGGACGCGGCGCGGACGGCAGGTAGTGAGGGTTATTCAGTCTACCAATTCAGGTATTGTATTACTTTCCTATAGTTTAAATGAGAGATTTGGCGCTAGATTTTAGTGCTTTACAGTTTAAAACGGCAGATTTTTTTTTTGTACACGGCCTTTGTACATCACAAGCTTTCTGGAAAAAATTTAAACGTAGTTTTCGGCGTTCAATTGTTAGCGTAACCTTCGTTATATAGTACAAATTCCTGATATACACTGTGAGCGGATTAAGTCTATATTTTTATTCCTTGACCACTTGTAGTCATATCCTTACAATTTCTCTGCCACGTAATTATAGTCAGTTTTAACCACGTAAGTTTTATTGTCTATAGACGTGTCTTATTTTTAAAACTCTACAACTAAGAAATTAATATGAATTACTCATTTTGCCTAATTTTACTCAATTTGCCAAACTACTTGGGGTAGGTGGTAGCGCTTGCGCATGAGAATCGTAATCGGAAGTTCAAATATATACCAATGTCGATCATGTCCGTTATTTTCCCCAGTCGGGAACACAATTACATAATTTAAAATCTTATTACCGGGATCCATATTATCATTAATCACAATTTCATATGTTACTAAAATTAATATAAATTATGTATACAAGATGCTCTAAAATTCCCCTTACTAACTTCTAGGACTTGTAGAGGGGACTGAGTTGACAATATTTAGAATTGGAAACCATGTTCGGAAACTTACCGTTTCCGTGCTACAGCCGTTTGAAAACATGTTTTTAACGCGACCACTTTTACAAGTAAGTTATTATGAGGCGTGACACAGTATAATCACTTGCTTTACAATTAAACTCATTAATAACCAAAGAAACAAAATGCAAACTGAATCATTTTTCACAAACACTTTTATTTACAGTTAAACTGAAACTGTTTTTGTCCTTCTGAAATGATGGTTAACATTCAGATCCACTACAAGTGCGGTTCGATGTGGCGACCAGCAACTTCGTTGCACACATTGTACCTACGAATGAGACACCTGGTGTATCTGCAATCTCTCCTGCAGCGAGCACAACTCGTGCCACCAGATATTCTTCTGTCTCTAGAGGAGTGTCATAAACCAAACTCTTCATACGACCCCAGAGAAAAAAGTCCAATGGAGTCTAATCCAGTGATCGTGGAGGCCGTGCAATTGGACCACCTCGGCCTATCCATCTTTGTTCGAATCGTCGGTCTAGATGTTCCCGAACATGAAGTGAAAAGTGAGGGGGTGCGCCGTCATGCTTGAAACCACATGTCTTGACGGACGTTAAAAGGCACAGTAACCAACAACACACCCAATACTTGTTGTAGGAAGATCAAGTAGATGGGACCTGTTAGCCTGGATGGAAGCATGTACGGTCCAATCACATGACCACACATTAACTAAAAATCTGTGTTGGAATCCGTGGACATGTGCGGCACGAGGGTTTTCGTTTGCTAAGAACATGGCTGTTTCGTAAATTCAATACACAATCCCTAGTAAATGTACATTCGTCTGTGAAGAGAATGCGCTGTGGAAATAGGGGCTCGTTGATGCAGCGGTGCAGAAACCACGTACAGAACTCAACGCGTGGAGCAAAATCGGCTGGCAGTAGTGAATGTACCCTTTGGAGGTGGTATGGATGATGTTGTTCATGCATAACATTCCAGACGGTGGATCAACATCCATTACATGCGCAATTGCTCGTGTACTGGTTGACGGATTCCCTTCAACTTGATGCAGTACGGCCTCTTCCAATTCCAATTCGGCGTCTCCTTGGAGCACCACAGTCATTCCTACTGGCGGTGAAGGTACCCCTTTCTCGAAGCCGTTGCGTAATTATGGCGAGAAGAGTATGCGACGGAGTCGGACGTTGTGGAAAACAACGTTGATAGAGGCGACGAGCAGCTCTTCCATTACCTCGAGCTTCCTCATACAGAAGGATCATGTGGGTGTATTCAGCAAAAGTGTACTCAACCATGTTGCTCTAACACTGAAAGACACGTGAATGAGGCTCGAACCAGCTCCGAGAGGTAGGATAAACATCAATTGACATCACGTGATCCGACGTAAGCGCCCCTCATCATGTAACTATGCAGGCAGACGAATCGGGAAGTTATTACTTGTTGAGATACGTGATAGGCTATATGTTCAGGCAATCTTGTTTTCAAACGGCTGTAGCACGGAAACGGTAAGTTTCCGGACATGGTTTCCATTTCTAAATATTATCAACTCAGTCTCCTCTACAAGTCCTAGAAGTTTGTAAGGGGAATTTAAGAGCACTCTGTATACTGTACTTTACTCTAAACGTACAGGTACTGGTAAATATCAGAATTTACTGGTAAACTTATAACCGCTATAATGCGGTAAAACCTCGAATTCTCTTATTAGATGTATACATTTTGAACTTTTATCCAGGATCGCTGATGTCCAATTTCTAGTTTTTGCGCGGTCTCGGAAATTTTAGCCGCTTGTCGAAGTGCGGCCCTGGAATTTTGAATTGACCGTGACCTGAGCTTACCCAAATGTGACGTCACCCTTCTCCACTGTGGACATGTCACGTGATGCAGAGTCGCAGAATACACATAATTATTAATACCCTTGTGGTTTCTTATTTCTCTACCTTGTGGATTTCATGTAGAGGCATGAGGTTTTATATTAATGGAACTCCGTACGAGAAACAAAAGTATATATTTCCTGAAAGAGCGCAAAAAATGAGGAATTATGGCGTAAACCTTACGTTTCCCCGACAATTAGTTATCAAGAAAAACGAGTTTAAAATTTAGGTTTTCAAATTAACACCCGCCGCCAATTTGATTACAGCAGACGATCTTATGACACGTCATAGTTTATACACGTGGGGGGGGGGTAGGAAGAAAAGCTTGATTTAAAGCTGCCCGCCGAAATCTTAATTAATTGTAACACAATCGGTTTCACAATTACATAGCCTAACTTCTAAATTATGTTCATTTGCGAGAAGGGTGTCATAACTCAAAAAACATAGTTTCTTAAGAGCTGCATTTAAAGGGTGAAATCACTAGAACTTTGCCTCAGTTTGCCGTAAATATCAAATTACTCTACAAACTCACTGTACACAATTGCTTATGTCGTTCTTCCAGAATATACAACCGAGTTTTGTCTTTCATTTTGTGTCAATAACTCAAAATCGGCAAATTTTTGAGCGATGTATTTTTTTTACAGAAATACAGTAAAACTTGTTTAATACGGAACGTGAATAATGCGGAAATCTGTCCAAAGTGAACAAATTTATTGGTAATTTATAAAAGTAAAGTAAAGTGATCCCACTACAGGCCTCGGGAGGCCCTTGGGGTAGTAGGAAGTTAAGGCTCCCACTTTTTCTAGACAATCGGCACTTGATGTCAGCCGGGTTGTCAGCCCTGCGTGACGGCCGCCTTTACCCCCAGAACAAGCGTCTGGTACTCATTTCCGTTAGAGGCTGAGTCGACCCCAGGGCCATGGTGCCGCCAGAGGGTTTGGGTCAGTTTAAAAATCCTTTATAAGGTAACTAATTAACTTGGTCTACTAACTGCTATGCCTCAACATTGGGCCAGGGATTATTATTGTAATCCCTGAGCAGCAGTAATAGTGTAGTCTAAATGTCCAGGACTTGAATGATATCAATTTACTTTCTGCTTACCTTATTTTTTTTTAATCAATGCCACCAGGTTGTCATTATGACATTTCTGGTATTCTCTCCTGGCATTGGCATACTTGTAACCCATTTCTGAGGTGAGAGGTGATGATGATGATAATGCACGAGGAGATGTCTTAAACTAGACTTCATTTAATGAGGCGGATATAATAATGATGGCCAGATGATGTTCGGGAACCATTTTGGCCTTAAAGTTTCCTAAAATTTGTCTCACAGGTGAGCAAAAACTCAGAAAAAACCTTAACCAGGAAACTTTTCCTGACCGGGATCGAACCCAGAACCACTGCGTGACATGGCAGGATGCTACTTTGAGACCACAGCTTTGAAGGGCAGAGCATTTTGTGAGATGATACCCATTCATGATTACAATTTTTAATCACCAAACACCTGTCTTAAATTCCACACACCAGAATACATATGTTGAGAATGGATGTGATACTACTGATAGTGATTCATTTACTTGCTGTTTTTTTGAGAGGAGTAGGTTTTACCTACCAGCAACATTATCTTCATAAGTAATGACACGACTGATTTCCAATTTATCTAGAGAATTTGGAAATCAAGAATGGTACTTGTTAGGACTATTTAATGAATAAAATTAAGCTGTTTACTCACAAATCATTATTTAAATATAGTTATTTTAAAATATTATATTTAATGTTTTGAATCCTGCTGATGATGGGACTAGTCCCGAAAGCGCTACAGTTAAACAACTAATAAAGTTGAGGAGACGGACCTTTTAGGTAAATATTTCATAATTTTATGTTTTAATTTAATGTAAACGGCGATGTTTGAAAACAAAGCAGAAATGTTATGTTTAATTTGTTCATCACTGCAACCAGATCATTTTTTTTGTTAAATAGAATCACAATATTGTAAGAACGCACCCTAGTGGAGAAAAAATGAAACACATCATTATAGGTTATTAATTAATTTCTGATGCCATATGATGTAAATATGTCAATTATATTTTTCTGCAATGTTAATTCCTGGGAAATAATACGTTTAAGAAAGTGCAAACAGTGGTTTTTTTTGTGGTATAATCAATTGCTACGAATGTTTTTCTATTACATCTCGCAAGCAGAATCTGGTTACAGTCGTGCACTATATATACACCGTGATTCAAAATTGGCTTTACAACTTTACAAGCTTATAGAAATTTATTTAGAAGACCTACAGAATTGGTTTTAATGTCATATGATAGCACAACTCATCAAGTTTTCACCGACATAGTTTTATAGTACCTAGTTCTCTCACCGCGTGCGCTAACGTAGTTCATATAAAAATGGCTGCTTTCACAGGTGCCGAGCGTGCTCGTTGTGTGTTTTTGTTCGAAGAAACTAAATCTGCGACAATTGTTCAGCGTAGATCTCGTCCCAGTATGGTAAGGATCCTCCTAGCAGGCCAACAATTTATTCTTAGCACCAAACATTTGTTAGGACTGGCTGTTCTGTTAGTCATTCCAAGCATACTGGCCGTCCACGTACGGCTGAAGCTGTGGTTGAACAAGTGAGGGAGCTTTGCTCGGAGCCCTAGGAAATCAACGCGGCGTGCGTCACGTGAGACTGGCATTTCACAACCGACCATTTGGCGCATACTACGGAGACGTTTGCACTTGAAACCATACCAATTTTCGATGGTGCAACACATTACTGATAATGATAAGATGGTTCGACGTGATTTCTGTGCAGAAATGCTTGGTCGGATTGAGGAAGATGAAACGTATTTGAACCACGTAATCTTCAGCGACGAGTCTACATTCCACGTCAGTGGCAAAGTAAATACCCATAACTGCAGGATCTGGGGCTCTGAACCTCCACATCTCCATCTGCAACACGTACGTGACAGCCCGAAAGTGAATGTGTTTTGTGCCCTAAGTAAAACTAAAGTGTACGGCCCCTTCGTTTTCCAAGAAAAAACTATCAACGGTACGATTTATCTGGATATGCTAGGAGGATCCTTACCATACTGGGTACGAAATCTACGCTGAACAATATTGTCGCTCGGCACCTGTGAAAGCAGCCACTTTGATATGAACTACGTTAGCGCACGCGGTAAGAGAACTAGGTACTAAAAAACTATGTCGGTGAAAACTTGATGAGTTGTGCTATCATGTGATATTAAAACCAATTCTGTAGGTCTTCTAAATAAACTTCTATAAGCTTGTAAAGTCAATTTTGAATCACCCTGTATAATCTGGGAGTCACTTGGTGGACTGAAAGTGATAAAATTGAGGCGAGACTGTGATTGGTTGTAAATAAAAAATCATTGAAACGTGATTGGTCATTGACTGCCATTTAGGCACAACACACTTACAATACACGAACATCTACAGGGTGATTCACAATAAGTATTTACACACTTCTAGGGGTTGTAGAGGGAACTTAGTAGATAAAGGTTTGATAAGGAACCCATATCCGGAAAAGTACCATTTTGATGTAAAATTGGTTTGAAGATCGGGACACAATGGGCTGATATTGCGTGTCTTGTGTTTCAGAATAAGTATTACAGACGTCTACGGACTGTATTACATGTGTGGTTCCATGTGGTTCGTTGCACGAAGTGTACCTATGACGCATGTTTTAATACACATGTCACACAAGACCTGGTGTGTGCTCAATAATTTCTTCTGCCACCAGAATTTGTGCAAGAAGATCCTGCAACTTGACAGGTGTAGTACAACCCCTAGAAGTTTGTAATACTTATTCTGAAACACAAGACACACGATATCAGCCCATTGTGTTTTGATCTTCAAACTTACTTTACATCAAAATGGTACGTTTCCGAACATCAGTTCCTTATCAAAACTTTATCTACTAAGTCCCCTCTACAACCCTTAGAATACTTATTGTGAATCACTCTGTATACATACACTCATTTTACATTCATCTGTGGATATGTTTTACCCCTTTAGCATGGTTTGCCAAAATGATACGTAAAATTTAAAATATGACACATAAATTCCTGAAACATATAAGTTGAAAGAAATGTATTAAATGCAATTGAAGAGAGATGATTAAGATGGTATGGACATGTCTAGAGGATGACATCTGAGAAAATACCTAAGAAGATCTTGAAGTGGAAAATATATAAAAAAAGAAAAAGGAAGGGAAGGCCTAAAGAAGGTTGGATGGATGGTGTGAGAAGAAGTATGAGTGAACTGGGACTTACAGATAAGGATATTAAGACTGGTACAACTGGAGAAGGTGAATTTCTTGAGGCAGATGGAAAACAATGTATTGTGAATAAATTAAAAAAAAAGTCGCTTAGCAAAAAACCCTTATAACCAAATACAATGTTTACTATTTCATTTCATACAGATACAACAATAATATAGGTTTAAAATATATACACTAAACACATTACATAATTGAGTAATATAAATGATTAAATTTTACATAGTAACTAACCTCAACGGTGTTTCGTCATGAATTTTAAAAGTATTGATGTATTGTATAAACAAACAAAAATAAATAACATATGGGATATAACCTCAATAAATTATAATTGTGGCTGGGGGTTCAACTATAATAGTCTTAAAATTAAGTTAATATAGTGCATAAGAAAATTGAAATAATCAAACAAATATGCCAAGATGACCTAAACTCATTGCTCAGAGAAAAAAATAATAATAATATAATGTATTAAAACCGAAAGGTGGGACTTTAAGCCATGGGTCTTGAGTCTGAAGATTTTCAGGCTTGTAAAAGATCCTCAAGCGTGAATAAAGTAAAATTTACTGATCTTTTCATCCTAGTAATACCTTAGTTGCCTAATAGATGTCTCATTTGGTCAGTATGTTGACCGCTTACCATTCATAATATCTTTGGGAAATATGCGTAACTAAATTAACTTGATACATGAGGGTGGATCAAATATAAACCGTAATTTGTATCTGGAGGCCCTGGTAGCGAACTGCAAAGGTTTCGGTTTGGAGGGGAAGTTGGTGGGGGTGTCTGGAGTAGGGATCTTGATGTGTCGCACTCCGAAGAGCGGCCGCTTGCTTCAGTACGCCATGAACGAGCAAGAGGTAGACACGTCTGTTGCACAACGCATTATTAAGTTTCTGTCGAAAGAATGCACTAAACCTTCTGAAATTTTGAGAAGGCTCCATGCGCAGTTTGGGGAAGCAACCCTTTCGAAGACGCAGGTGTATGATTGGCGCAAAAAAAATTTAGCGGGCCGGGATTCAGTGGAAAATGAGCCCCACCAAAGACGGCAACGAACAAGCATCACTGCAGACAACATTCGTGCTGTACAGAACCTTATTGAGGAGGATCGGCGCATAACAATTTCTGAAATTGCTTCACACGTTGGAATAAGCTTCGGAAGTGTTCAAGCCATCATCAGTGATAAACTCAAATTCCGAAAATTGTCTGCCAGGTGGGTTCCTCGGCTCCTCAGCCAGGAACAAAAAAAATTGACGAAAAACTGACAAAAATGCATTGGACACCTCCGGAACATCCTCCTTACAGTCCAGATTTGTCACCCTGTGACTACCATTTGTTTGGGCCACTGAAAGAAGACCTGGGAGGAAGGCGGTTTGGTGACAATGCAGCAGTAGAGGAGTTCGTGCACAACTGGTTGACTACACGTCATCCCTCATTCTTCAAGGACGGCCTCAAAAAGTTGTCAACTCGATGGCAAAAGTGTGTTGGAAATGCAGGAGACTATGTAGAATAATGAGGTGGTGGTTTTGTATTTTTTTGTTAATTCAATAAAATTGTAAACAATATTTCCGGTTTATATTTGATTCACCCTCGTAGTAACTCCTAACAAAGGAGAGGCTAAGGCCCAACTGTTACACCATTATAGATAGATTAAAACTGAAAACAACATTATATAAACAAGGTATTATAACAATAATTCAAAACACTCAACTTTTGGATTGTCTAATCCATTTCCGCTAGGATTCGTCATGCTGTGGCTCTCGCATCACTCCAAGCCTACAAATTGATTTCCAGGGAGTTCACATTGGCACTTTTTAAACTTATCTATGTGAGGTCTCCATGGCAGAAATAAATTCCTGATTCAAAATATTTAAGAAACTTATTGAAAAAAAAAAAGAACATTTTGTAATTACAATTATTCACTGTCTTCACCGAGTTCAATTTTTTTTGAGGTTCAATGAACCATTTAATATGTGGGAGATGCCACTCCTGCCTAGGTCCTATACTGTAATGATTTATCAAAATCTTGCCAATACTGGTAAAAAAATGATATGAACGTAACATCTATAAAATAATTGAAATACCAGCAAACTTCTTAATGTTGTTAGCAATAAATTAAACTTACATCTATAAAGTTACTAAATACAGTAAAGGTACATAATCACAACTTTTGATGGAGAAGTTGAAGCAATCTTCTCAGCATTGAAAAAAACTATTTTATCAGATTTCTTTGTCCAACAAGTAGCAATATTTTATTATTCAAAAAGCAGTTATTATTGCTGTCACATTATTTAATAAAATAATAGATTGTTGGAAAATACTACATCATTTGAAAAAGTTTAGTAAGAATATAAGAAAATAGTTTTTCAGTGGTTCCAGCACACTATGGCTTATTTTGAAATTAAACTGCTGATTAAGTTATTTTAATGAAGTTAAGAAATAAAAGGAAGGAATGCCCCAACACACAATTATTTAAAATTCCTGAGTATCCAAGGAAAAGTACTGTTGTATCTTTTAAATTAAACAAGGGTCATGATTGTCTGTCAAACCACTTGCACACAATTAGAATTATATTTTCCTCACTTTGCCCCTTGTGCAATCTGCAGAAAGAGGACCACCTTTCATCCAGATCTACAGTATCTGGGAAATACTAGAGAACAAATGAGCTAATGATTGCATTGCCAAATTAGTAAACAAAAAACATTATCGCATAATGAAAAATTTTCCATAGAGGTCTTTAGGGTTCAAAGTTAGGATATATGCACTATACTTGTTTTGCTACCATATTCAATGTTTTTAGATACAATAATGATTGCTATAGGGTTTTCACATCTAGAAAATAGCATTGCTCTTATGGAGAAATTCTTTCTAGTAAATATGCGCTTTCATGTGAGATTGATTTCATCTGAAATAAATAATTAAGTTAAATAGTTTCACTCATAACTCTTCCAAGAAAGTGGGTGCCCGATTTATGAAAAAATGCCAAGTATAATTATCACACAATTATTACATAAAGTTGGAGGGGGAACTTAATTATTGGAACAGCATCTAGAGACGCCACTAAACTATGCCCTTTCAACAAAACTTGTTTTGACATGTCTCGCCGTGGTCAAAAAAAGAGATGCAACTAATATATCATGTGTGGTTTAGAATGTTTTGAAGCCACTGGTGTTACTATAATCACAATCTATAAAATTCCAAATGTTAAATGTTCTTTAGTAACCGCATTAGAATGATCAAAAATTAAATTTGATAGTATTAGTGAAGATAATTGTGCCATAAAATTATGTTGCTGCTGTACATAATCTAGGAGAAGAGGGAGTTATATTTCCATCTCAGTCACTCAGCCTGCGGCATCAAATGGTAACAGCGTTCCCATAAGAGCAATACTATTTTCTAGATATGAAAAATCCTATACCAGACCTCATTACATCTAACATCTTAAGTGGAGGCAAGACAGTTAAAGGATTCCAATTGCAAGCCATTAGAAAATCTCTTTAGATACCTTATATTTCTATCTTTGCTCAAAATAATATTTTTGTAAGGTAATTTTGCCACATTCTAGGCAGAATTCAGTTATTCATCATTGAATCAGAATCATTTCTTTCTAAAAATGATAAAAATTCCATAGACATACAGAAAGAAATTTGATCATTATGTACTTTCAACTTATTAGAAGACTGAATTTTTTTGGTTAAAAACAAGACAAACATTGAGCTCTTATATACTGTCTCCTGATACACATCTGAGGACCTAAGTGAAGAAGGCACAGGTTGAATTCTTTTGACATCTGGATGTATAACACAATTCAAAGCTTCTTGAAGATTTTCTACATTCAATGAAGTTTGTCCAAGTTCTATTTTCCAACATGCATCATCAAGGCACATAAGAAGTCTATTGGTTACTTTATCTACAAGTGGAGCAGGAACTGTTTCAATTATTTGTGCTTGTAGCTTATTACAAATGTATTTTGCAGTATTCATCCAGTAATTATATTTGTTGTCATTTATAAGCATTTTGAAAAACATTTCTTGTATATAGTTTGCAAAACTGTCTAATGCAAGATTTGAAAGTCTTTTTAATTGAGTCATTTTGAAAAGTAAAATCACAAATGTAAATTTTTCACTTCAAATTGAGGATAAAGTAACAATGTTTTGGTAGTGTATATTGTGAATTTTGATTGGATACTATTCTTCCTCTTGCAATGTAAACATTCTTCTGGCATCTGATGACAATTTTCTTTCTTCTAGAGCTATTGTTAAAAAACATTCCAACATTGATTAAGAATATTTCCAAAGAACCAAATTAAAAGGAAAAACAAGTTTTTATCCTAGCATTAGGTAGAGATGAGAAACTAAATTCCTAATTTCTATTGAACTTTTATAGGAATAAATCACTATGAGGTTTAATTTAGATAAAATCAAATGTTTCATACCTCTCCTCATATTAATATTCTAAGTAGATGCATTATGCGTTGAAGAAATGTTTTTACATATCCATCCATAGTAATTCTGCCCGAAGGCAGGTCCTTCACTGCAATCATAGCATTTTCATGCTATGGTTGCAGCTTTACTAGGGAATTGTGTAGGTGTGGTAGCTTCCCATTGCTTTCCACACCGGTGAAGGATGATGATAATGATAATGATAAGGATGATGGCCATATGATTTCGGGGACCATTTGGGCCTTAAAGTTTTCCTGACATTTGTCTTACAGGTGAGGAAAAACCCCGATAAAAACCTCACCCAGAAAAACTGCCCCAACCGGGGATCGAACCCGGGCCCGCTGCGTGACAAGGCAGCACGCTACCTCGAGACCACAGCGGTGGACTTTTTACATATAATGGAAAATTTTACAAACAGAATTCTGGACTTTCTATGGGAAACTCTCTATCGTCCTTTTTGGCCAATTTATTTATGGGAAGTTTTGAGCAGAAAATAACAAGTGGATACCCTTTGATTTTCAAATTTTGGAGTAGATATGTTGACAATGTAATTGCTGTTGTGAATCACAAACAAATAGAGGATGCTTTAAAGCTTTTGAACATTCAGAGCAGAACTATAAAATTTACCATGGAAACTGAAATTGAAAGACAAATCCCATTTTTAGATCTCAATTTAACAAGAAATAGAGAAAAAAGGATAGAATTTGGAATATACAGAAAGAATACACATATAGATAACTATATTAAAGCTTCGGGATTCAACCATTTTGCTCACAAAAATGCAGGGTTCAATAATTTGACACACAGATTGGTAAATATACCTATGAGTAAAGAAAATTATGAAAAAGAAAAAGAATACATAATTAATGTTGCAACAGATAATGGTTATGAACAAAATATGGTACCAAGAAAATAAATAAATTTAAAAGACAAAAATTAATTAATGAAAGCACACATAAAACAAACAGAAAAAATAAAATTCAAGAAATTCACTTACCATCCATTGAAACACTACAAGTTTCAAACATTTTTTAAAATGTTTAATATAAGATTGGCACCAAAGAATGAATACAGCCTTAATAGGATAATTACAACCAATAAAAATGGAAAAATTGAAGAAGAATAAAATTAGGAATTCATCAGATCAAATGCAGGGATTGTGATAAAATTTATATAGGAAAAACAAAAAGAAATTTGAAAACAAGGGTGAAAGAACATCTTAGAAATGTCAAAAATGGAGAAGTGGAAAAGTCAACAGTAGCTGCTCATGCTTTATCCGAAAAACATTTAATTGAATCAAAAGCCAGTCTAATTAAACAAATATATAAACTAAAGGAACTCATGGTTTGAGAAAAAATCTACATTCAGAAAAACAAAGAAAAACTTATGAACTTCAAAATTTCTGTGAATCCTGACCTGATCCAGAGGTTTATCGGTCCACCAACAGAGGAAAGAAGAAATGGTTCTTCCGATCGACATAACATCAGTCGTCAGGATGGTACTGAAGATGGGACTGCTATGGTCTTGAAATTGCGATCTACTTAGAAGAGAGGTATGAAACATTTGATTTCATCCTAATTTCTAATGACAAAGGAAGAATCAAGTGAATTTTGTGACCATTCAAAGTTAAAATAATTACAAACAAATATATTATATGAATAACTAATGCTATTACTTTGAAGTTTTTTTTTTACCTGAAAAATAAAGTATTCCAGTTTTACAAAATAAAATATAATTTGTTTGAAATTCCACAATTGAATAGTTACCCAGAATAAATTTGTAACCCTAATTTTTTTCCCAAGTTGAGATTTACATGAAAAATTATTGTTAATGACACGTGGGATCTTTTCCCATGTGAAAATCAACTCTGAAAAATAAACAAAGTTATAATCTTTTTCTGTGTGGCTAATGAATTGTTGTTATGGAAATAAATTACATAATATTCATTAAAACAAGTAATTTAAATTTATAAACAAACAAGTCTTCATCTGTAAAGCTTACATGTTAGCATTAATTATTTTAAGAAACCTCTCAAATTATTATTATTATTTTGAGACTAATTAACTGTTCAAATTATAAAACGAAAACTTCAGAAAATTACAGAACATAAAATTGGAGAGGAACAATGTGGATTCCGAAAAGGCCGATCGTGTATCGACGCTATATTTGTTATAAAACAACTAATTGAGAAGTGGAAAGAATTTAATATCCCCCTATATATATTATTTTTAGATTTTGAAAAGGCCTATGATAGAGTCAAACGGGACATAATGTGGAAAATATTGGAAAGCTACCAAGTCCCCAATAATCTAATAAATGCTATAAAAAGTTTATATGAAACCACATTTAAAAAAGTAAAGTTAGATCATGGGAAAATAACAGATAAATTTGAAATTAACCAAGGTTTAAGACAGGGATGTGGACTATCTCCATTACTGTTTATTCTATATCTAAATAAAATTGTCCAGGAGTGGAAAAAACTAAACCCCCTGGAGTAAAATATGTAGAGGAAATCAAATACAACAATAATCTTCGCAGATGATCAAGTACTTCTAGCGGAGAATGAAGATGATTTGCAGAGATCAGTGTTTAAATTGCAGAATACCCTGGAAAAATACAACATGAAAATATCTGAAAATAAAACCAAATTCATGGCAATCACTGGAAAGGGACTTTCGAGAGTAAAAATAATAATAAATAATAAACCAATAGAACAAGTAACACACTTTAATTATTTAGGTAATAATATATCACAGTTTCATAATCAAAAAGATGTGGAAACAAATTTAGAAAAATATAACAGATTAAATGGTATAATTAGGAGAAATTTTGGAAAACAAATGAGGAAAGAAATCAATTGAGATTTCATAATGCCATAGCCAAACCTCCTCTACTATACGGAAGTGAATGCTGGACACTTCGAGCAAAAGATAAATCCTGCATTAATAGTTCACAAATGAGATTCCTCCGGTCACTAACTGGAGTAACATTAAGGGATAGAATGAAAAGTGATGAGATAAGGATGCAGTGGAATAGTAGGGAAATGGTTGAACATACACAAAATTATCAGATTAAATGGTTCCAACATGTCCAGAGAATGTCAAATTCCTGTTTACCAAAGATGATTTACCACCTCAACCCTAAAGGCAAAAGAGACCTCGGAAGACCCTTCAACCGATGGAAAGATCAGTTTTTGTAGTCGCAGAACAGGCATCATCACACAATACTGCATTCGGAAGAAGAAGAAGAAGAAGAAGAAGATTTTGAGACTAATTTTGTAATTTTTCTACCAATTATTGAAAAAATGCAATCTCAGTTCTTAAACCAGTTTATAAAAGGTTCTTTTAATGGTAAAAATACTCACACTTTCAATTACAACACTATTTGGACAGTGTTATGCATCAACCGGCTATGTGCCATTATGTAAGTTTCAAGAAAAATATGTTTAAAGTTGAAGTCAATCTTCACTATTTATTGTAGCACCAAACAACAATACTGGATATTGCAAGTAATTTTCCTTGCATGAACAATATAAGAACAGGAACATTTGGCGCTTAGCTGCATGATGCAAAATTTAGATTAGCATTTATGAAGATGTGGTTTCATAACCATTTGTTGCAAAACATAGTATCTCTGATAGGACTGATGGCATTTACATTTTTCTTTAATAATAAGGATATATTTAAATATTTGACGCTAAAAGTGTGCGTACACTTACTTCATGACCCAGTGCAACACATGGCATCAAAATATCAATTTTTAAAAAATGGCACTAAGCCGGTTGATGCATAACATTGTCCAATTTATCCTGTGTTTTATTTAATCATTTCACAACTCTAAACAAACCAATTTCTCAACTAAAATGTATAATAATTCACTTCCAATGGTTCTTTTTGAGTATGCCCACATTTCCTCTAATAATTTCTTAACAATGTACTATGAATTTACTTTTACAACAATTATTAAAATAAATGTTTCAGCTTATAAGGAAAGGAATTTCTGAAATTAATTTTGTTGTTAACACCTATCCTTACTTGAACTTATGACTTTTTAAAAATAAACATTACTACATAGTAATGAGTTAAAACATAAAATTAGTACCTGAGATATCAGTCATCCTCAACATTAAAATTCATTAAAATTGTGAAGGCCTTTCAGAACTACTTGTTCCATCTTCAGCAACTGAATTGTTACTCATTGACTTTTAAAATACCTGAATCAAATAACACCATGTAGGTCTATAATTTTAACACCAATATTCAGTTATATGAAAATAGATATGTGGAGACAGGCAATATAGTGTTTTGGAAATATAAATACAAAGAAGACAACTTCCATAATGATAATCAGAACTAGTATTTTAAATGCTAGTCAGTCTGGTCATGCCTGAATACTTTGCTATTCAACAGCATAAGAAGTGTATAAAAGATAGTATTATACGAGGGTCAGTCCAAAGTAATGCACAACATTTATTTATAAATTACATTTTCATCCTACAGCTTTCCTATTTTTACAGTGTGTAGATACATGCTTTAGAACAGCATTTCATTTTTCCACATAATCCCCATCCTTTTCAAACTGCGTTACGCCACCTTGGAACTAGGGCCTATATATCCTCTTGGCAATATTCTCGACCAGCATGTTTGAGCCACATATTGGCAGCTTTCACAAGGAAGTCATCATCTTCAAACCTTGTTCCATGAAGGGATTCCTTCAGTTTACCAAAGAGATGGTAGTCACACGGAGCCTGGTCAGGACTGTAAGGTGGGTGTTTCAATGCTATCCATCCAAGACCACACAGTTTTTTGTGTTTCTTTATGAGCCTCTGTCAACATCCTTGGAACCCACCTGCAACAAATCTTTTTCAACTTCAACACTTTCAATATTCTGCAAATTCTTGCTTCTCCTATTCGAATGTAAAGTGACAATTCTTTTACTGTGATGTGTTTGTCAGCCAAAATCATGTCATTAACTCTCTGCACATTGTCAGGAGTTTGTGCAGTGTGGAGTCTGTCACTGTGAGGATGATCCCGAATATTGGCATGCCCTCTTTCATCACGTAATCTGCTTGCCCACCAACTAACTGTACTGCGATCGACAGCAGCATTTCCTTACACCCTTTTTAACCTCATGTGGATGTTTCCCACTATCTCGTTCTCACAACAGAGGAATTCAATAACAGCACGTTGTTTCTGATGAATGTCAAGTGCAGCAGCCATTTTGAAAACATGCTGTGACAGCACCACTCACAGGAGCAGGATGAAATACATTTCAACACAAGCAGGAAGGATGTATCTATAATGTCCATAAATTGCAGAGATGTAGAATGAAAAATAACTTATGAAGAAATAGTGTGAATTACTTTTGGAGTGAACCTTGTATATACAATCACAGGTACAGACTACATAACACAAAATAAGTTCCTAACAGTCATAAACATTCAATTAAAAGGAGAAATCATCTTTAACCAGTATCAAATATTCAAGGAATCAAATAGGGAAACATCCAGTGCTTCAAGAAAGTACCATGTTTACTATGTTAAATTAAGAGTAACATTACTTTTAGATTGTGAAATTAAGAAAATTATTAGTGAAGCAAGAAAAGTAATTGGATTGTTAAATTCAGTGATATGGAGTAAAAATATTGTAAATAAAACATAAACACTGATATTTGAATCATTAGCACAAAGTGTCATGTTGTATGGTGCAAAGACCTGGACTTTAGGCAGACAGCAAGTAAAAAAATTGACAACAGAGATGGATTTTTGACGAAGGGCAGCAAGAAAATCAAGATAGGAGAAAATTAAGAAAAATAATGAATGTTAAACATAATATTATAGAAGTAATAGAAGAGCGAAGACTGAAATCAAATGGACATTTGAAGAGGATGAGGAATAATAGAATGCCAAGAATGATGCTGGATTGGAAGACTGAAGGCAAGAGGAGGAGGGGTAAACTCAGGGAACAGTGGAAGGATGAAGTAAGAAGAAACACGATCAGCAAAGACCTCAAAGAAGAAGATGCTAAGGATAGATATCTGTGGCAGAACAAAATACATTTGGGTTGAAGGATAACTACTGTAATGTAGAAAAAATTCTTAATAAAAAAAATTTGTTAATTATTCCAGTCATATATTTTAACTTATGTGAACATTAGATTTTTGTACAGAAAACATCAGTGACTTAATTCAATTCAGGAGTAAAAATCTAATACACTTGATCTCCACTCTTACTTAATATTTCTTCTTTCTCATTCTTAGTTTAACCTCTCCCTTTTAGGTACTTTTGTGTGTTCCATGCAATCCAGGTGTTATAGTGAACAGTCATGAGAGGATGGATGACATATAGTTAACCCTCCCTACCATCAAACTGACTATGTAACCTCCATTACAAGTGCTATAGATATGCCTATATAATTGAACAAGCCTAATTCCATGAAGCTGAAGAAAGATATATTAAATTGCAATTTTTATCACTATTCCAATTCATACTATTATTATGTTAATAATAAACCAAGGAATTACGTAATACAAAACTGAATGTAATTCAAATAAATGGAATTAAAACACTTTGAGTAACATTAAGAAATTGGGACTGGTTGTAAACATAAATTAAAGTAAATATATACATTATACAGTGCGATCAGTATAGCACTGGACAGCAGGTGCGGGGATTTCACTATACACTGCTGAAAAACTTGCGGCGGGGAACGGACAGCATAGGATCACGGTGATACAACCACACACATTTTTGTAACTACCGTATTTTACTTCTTCTTCTTCTTCCTTCCAAGTATTAGGCCAAGGCCTGTTACGATCCTATAGAAAATTTTCCCTCCAGCGTTTCATAGGACGGCCCAGTGATCTTCGTCCTCTTGGTATATAATTATAAACAGCTTTGGGGATCCGATTTGAACTCATTCTTTCAAGATGGTGTTTCCAATTTAGTTGGTATTGTTTAATATATTCGTATTTTACAAATTGTCATATTTACCAACATTATTGAAGCAGGTGCTGGAACTGTTCACCTTTGTTGTCCATACATTTTTTGACACCTTTTTATAAAATTTGTTGTTCAGATTATGGACTGTTGAATGTGACAGAATTTTTACACCCAGGAATCGTGTTTCAAAAAGTCTTCGTACTTGGCTGGCAGACTGAGTTAACAAATACTGATCATAAATAAATACACGTTGTTCAGTAGAAAAATTATTAGCCATTATAGAGTTTACACTTTACACACGTGATTCAGTTTATACTTATACATGCCTGTTTTATAAGATACAAATTTTAAAATTGAAAAGGAAAAGCGAGCGAGCACCTTATCCACTTGAAGCATATATTCTGACTGTGATCGTGAATGTGTGGGATGTGCTTGAATACTGTTAAGTCTGTGCACATTTCAAGTCCTGTGTCTGCACGTGTAAGCCTTCGTCACCGCACAGCACAAACCCCGCATCTGCTGTCCAATGCTATACTGATTGCACTGTATAATGGAAATGGACAGTTAATGAGAAATGAATAAGTGGCTGAATTTAAATCCTAGGAAAAATAATTACAAACAAGAATGAGGTGCACAAAGAAATTAAAACAAAGGCTCAATTCTGGAAATACATTCTATTATGCATTACATAGATTCTTGTCATCCCAACTTCTCAAAAAAAAAAAACATTAAACTTGAAAATAGTATATAAAACTGCTATTCTCCCAGTTATATTGTAAGGATGTGAAACATGAACTCTTACTTTAAGGAAGGAGAAAAGATTATACAAGTATTGGAGAATAAAGTTCTTAGGAAAATTTTTCCACCAAAGAAAGATGAACAGGTAAATTGAGAAGACTTACATAATGGGAACACATATAATAAGAGTTAAGTCTCTTAGACTATGATGGACAGAACATGTGGCACAAATGGGGAATGAAAGAGGGGCATGGAAACTCCTTTTAGGAAAACCAGAGGGAAAGTGCCCAGTAGGCAGGCCTAGAATGAGGTGGGAGAATAACATTAACCATTATCTCAGGGTAGAGTTGTTATGTCTGCGCGGTCATAAACATTTGGGTTTGATAGTGCCAGTGAGTTGATCATTACCAGTAATATTTTTGATTAAATGCTATTTCAATTTATATTATCAATTCTAAGATTATATTAGGCCTGAAATAAAACAAACTTTGAACTGCAGGTGCAACAGCTGACTGACTACTGAACAGAGTGAAAACATTAACAAATCTCCATCCCACATGCTTCAGCACTTCACATCTGAATACTGAGTTGAGGATCCTTCCTCCATAAGTGCTCTCGGTCCAGTTCCAAACATTAACATTTAGGGAGGGATTACTGTACATACCTTTTTGATCCACACAAGGACTTAGATCAAGACAAGAAACACCAATCTCTCACACATTGACAATAAGATGATTATGATGATCAAATGGTGACTATTTGGGCCTTAAAGTTTCTCAAAAGTTGTCTTACAGGCAAGAAAAAACCCTGAAATAAACCTCACCCAGAAAACTTATCCTGACTGGGGATCAAAACCGACTCTGCTGTGTATGATGCAATGACATTACCCAGAGACTGCAGTTATGAACTACACTTAGTATTCAACAAAATAAATGTTGATTGATTGGTACACAACTGCCACCTGATGCTGAAAAATAAAATATTAATTTATGAAAAAAGTTTTATAGTAAAGAAATTTTTATAAGTGATTGAACATTAAGTTGGCATTAACTAACTGGCACTATCGAATCCGTAGGTTAATGGCAGCATGGACATAAGCTCTCCATACATCCCTATCCTGAGCTAATGTTTTCCAATCATTCCCTGTATAATCTACTACCCTCAAATCATAGTTAATGTTATTCTCCCACCTCTTTCTTGGTCTACCAACTGGGCATTTTCCCTTATTAAGTTGGCATTATTTGTCTCAAATACCTTATTAACTTATCCAATAACCACTAAAAATAACTGCAAGTCATCAAACAAATTACTGCATTTCTCAATTGATTTGTTATTATAATTGTTTCTAAAATACTAACATTATGAGAATAGAGTTAAACAGAACTGTGTCTACAACAATGATGTCACAACTGTTATCAAAAGATGCTACATGAACAGAAAAGAGTGCAAACAGGAAATAAAATAGTGAACAGGAAATGATTAATGATACTTACTTCCTGTTTAAGAAATTTAAATATCAACTTGTCAAGAAAAAGTCTATCTGGCTTTTGCATCATATAAAAAATATTGAAATGACAACCTGGGACATTGAATAAAAAAATGTTTTTCTTAGTAGCAAAGACAAAAAATGTTTAGTGCTTTAAAAAGTTTAAAAATAAGTGTCATTATTTTAATATTAAATGTTTTATTATTTTAAAATGTTAAAAGCTTGTAAAACTGTAGTTATACCAGATTTGTTTTTTTAGTAATCACCATAAGACCGGATAATGCAATCATCTAGAATAAAATAATTAAGATTTTTTTTATATATTAGTTACATGAAGTCCATTTTCTCTGATATTCATGCTTTTTGTGAATTTATATCCATACCTTTGATTCATCCGAAGCTTGGTTTAAGACTTGAAAGCAAATGTAAATTTTTCGCCCAATGGGTTGCTGGCCCAGAGGGGTATTATTGTGGGGTTCCCACTAATGTAGCATTTCCTCTACATTAAGGTGATGTGGTTATACCACCAGTACTGGGTCCTCTGAATCCATTCTTCTCTATATACAAAACTACCAGAACAACTGAAAAGCCCATTTTCAACGAATGCCATCTCATAGAATTCCAAAAGCCATGCTTCGTTACTGCCCCCAAGACTAAAGATCGCTGGGACGTCCAAAAAAAGCGCTGGATGGAAAACTCCTCTTTGAGACCGTAACAGGCCACATGGCCTAATACTTGCATGGATGATGATGGTGATATCCATATCTTTCATGTATGTGTGTGTTACAATTCTACTTACTGCACTTTTTTGTGCTTTGGATTGCCATACTAGGCTAATAGATAGCATTAATGTAGTTTGTTTTCGATTCAATTTGTGCCCTACACGGGCAGACCATGGGTCATTTAGGTGACGTAGACTTGTATTATGCATCCAGGAAGGAAGATATGATAATGAAGAAGAGAAGAAAGTGAAGCTAAAGGGTGGCTCCATTATTAGGAAGTTGAGCTGCGTGAGCTCATAGTAGAACAAATTATTTGTACACGCTTGGCTTGAATTTAATGATTACACAGTGCGACATGGGAAAAACAATTTGGCACAGGACAAAATAATGTGATTGTTATGTAGTTTCAGGTTCCTGATGACCATTGTTTGGCTATCACCCACCTAAAACTTTTCCATTCTGGAAACAAACATTTTATCTGCACTCTGCCTGTATTAGATTTATACCTGTTGTGGCACTTATCTTCGGGTTCTAGGGATGGCAGACTGTGTTACACAAAATATTGGCTGTTTTCTTTGTTTCACTGCGGGATAGTCAGTGAATAGGAATAGGTTCCATTATGTAGTCAAAGAGTGGTCTTTGAGAGAAATTTTTCAATCCTGGTGAAAAGATGTGTCGCATGAACCCCTTATTGACAAAGACAGTGTGCTATTACCACCCTCCATCTAAAATTGACTTTATGAAGAATTTTGTGAAAGCAATGGACAAAGATGGCCACAGTTTTCAATTTTTACTATCTAAATTTCCTGTGATTAGTACTGCAAAAATTATAGAAGGAATTTTGATTTGTTCTCAGATCCATGACTTGATGAAATTTGAACAGTTGCTGATATATGCTGAGAAGGCAGCTTGGCTTGCATTGAAAGATGTATGCGACAATTTATTTGGAAATGTAATGACTGAGAATTACAGGGAACTGACGGAACACATGCTGAACTGTTAAAAGGCAATGGGGGTCCAACATGTCTCTGAAATTATATTTCTTTCAATCCCATTTGGATTTCCTCCCACCTAATCTTGGAGATGTGAGTGGCGAACAATGTGAGCGATTTCACTAAGATATTGCTGTCATGGAAAGATGATATAAGGGAAGATGGTCACCAAACCTTTTGGGGAATTACTGCTGAAGACTCCTACAAGAAGTTTCACCATCCACCCACAAACGGAAAGTTTCCAGGAAAAGTTTCTAACTTGTAAGTACATTAAAATACAAACAATTAATTTTGTTTCATGATCTGTATATTAATCAACTACAGATTCCTGTTGTATTGTTACTGATTGTTTCCAAGTTTCTTGAAAGTGGTATATGTGGCATATCTTTCCCAGAAAAATTGGTACGTGATGGAACATTTCTGATTTCATTTTCGCAATCAGCATATGTGATTTCATAAAGAACACATACTTTCATCTCACAGCAAACACAAAGTTCAAATTTGTTGCACTGTGTTATTAAACTCACATATTTCTTATATATCAAATTGATCCTTCTGTATTTTAAGGGTGCAAACTTCTCGGTGATATCTTCATGGAATGACAATGGGTGTGTCTTCGTTAACTGCAGTAGAAGTTCTTTCTGAATTGTAATATTCCCCAAAGAATAAAGTCTCTCTTCTGAAATTGCATTCCTCAGCTATGTTTTTATATGCTTTAGACAAGAAAAGCTTCTTTACACAGATGCTGTTGTAAAGGGAGAGAAGCATAATCATGGAAATTCCTTAAACCATAATTGATTGAAATGAAGATTGCAGCGTTTAACTGAATGTTTAACTTCTTTTGTACCACATATTTGTAGAGATTCAGTAGGATGCTTACTTACTTACTTACTTACTCACTGGCACTATCGAACCCGTAGGTTCATGGCCGCACGGACATAAGCTCTCCATACATCCCTATCCTGAGCTAATGCTTTCCAATCATTCCCTGTATAATCTACTTCCCTCAAATCATAGTTAATGTTGTTCTCCCACCTCATTCTTGGTCTACCAACTGGGCGTTTTCCTTCTGGCTTTCCTACAAGAAGCTTCCATGCACGTCTTTCATTCCCCATACGCGCAACATGTCCTGCCCATCGCAGTCTACGGGACTTAACTGTTCTTATTATATCTGGCTTCCTATAAAGACCATGTAGTTCATTGTTATGTAGTCTTCTCCATTCACCTGTCTGTTCATCTCTCTTTGGTCCAAAAATTTTCCTAAGAACTTTATTCTCAAATACTCGTAATCTCCTTTCCTCCCTTAAAGTAAGAGTCCATGTTTCGCACCCATATAATATAACTGGTAGAATAATAGTTTTATATATTTTCAGCTTAACGTTTTTTGAAAGGAGTTGGGACATCAAAAGTCTCTGCAATGCATAATAGCATGCATTTCCAGAATTGAGCCTATGTTTAATTTCTTTGTGCATCTCATTCCTATTTGTGATTATTGTTCCTAGGTATTTGAATTCAGCCAATTCCTCAAAATTTCCCTCATTTGTCATTAGCTGTCCATTTCCATTATATAATGTATTTCTACGTGAGACCATATATTTAGTTTTACTGATATTTACTTCCAGTCCTAATTTCTTAGTGTTACTCAATAGTGTGTGCGTGTTGGCCTTTAGTATCTCCTCGCTATCGGCCAGTAGTACTACATCATCAGCATAAACTAATAGCTTATTAATACCATTCAGTTGTAAGCCTTCCTCATTCTCTAAAGATTTAATGGCATGCTCTAGTACAAAATTAAATAGTAGAGGAGATAGTGCATCTCCTTGCTTCAACCCATTCTGGATTTCAAAGTGTCTGAAAACTGTTTGCCTACACGCACCCTACTCGTCGAGCCATTTAGACACATTCGTATAAGTCTAACTAACTTTTTAGGAATTCCGAACTCCAGCAGGATACTATATAACTTCTCCCTCTTAATTGAATCATATGCTTTTTGGAAGTCTACGTATAGTTGATGAACAGTACCATTATATTCCCATTTCTTTTCTAAAATCTGTCTTATACTAAAAATCTGATCTGTTGTAGACCTGTTTCTTCTAAATGCACATTGATGATCTCCTAGAATGTCATCAATATAGGGAGTAAGTCTGCTGACTAATATATTTGTTAGAATTTTGTACGAAGTTGAAAGTAATGAGATGCCCCTGTAGTTGTTACAATCAGTTTTATCTCCTTTCTTATAAATTGGTACGATAATTGATTCCTTCCATTCATCTGGAAGAGCTTCTTTTTCCCAAATCATACTAAGCAAACAGCGTATCTTGTCCATCAATTTTTCTCCCCCTGATTTTATCAGTTCTGCTGGGATCTCATCTGAACCTGATGCTTTATACATCTTCAATTTTTCAATTGCCATTTCAACCTCTAATGCACTTGGCTCTGCGACTAGCATTTCTGCTGTCTGTAACTTATCCTCCTCAATGTCCTGTTGTGTTGTACATTTAATAGCTGATTAAAATAACTTTTCCATCTATTTAATATACTCTTGGAATCTGCAATCATATCCCCATTTTCATTCCGAATTATGTTTGTTCTAGCCTGAAACCCTTTCTTCTCTATACTAATTCCCTGATATAATTCTCTAATGTTCCTATTTTTTGCATTCATTTCAAGATCATTAATCTTCTCTCTCAAATATTCCCTCTTTTTACTCTTTAGTAACTTGGTGGTTTCCCGTCTAACACTACCCAATTGCTCTAAATTTACCTCATTTGGCTCGTGTAACCATTTAATTTTTGCTACCTTTCTTTTCTTTACAATGTCGGCACATTCCTCATCAAACCATTTCTTGTTTTGCCTCTTTTTAAACAACCAATGCTTTCTGATGCTGACAATTTAATAGTATCTCTTATAGCCTCCCATTCCTTATTTATATCAGTTTCTTCTTCGTTTGCCACATTGTCATCTGAAGATTCCAGTACTTCAAATCTATTAGCAATTTTGATTTGGTATTCTTGCTGCATTTCATCATTTTTCAAGTTTTTTAATTCATATTTTACAGAATCATCTTTAGCGTTTGTTCCTCTCATAAGCGATAGCCGTTGTCTGATTTTCGCCCTGACCAGATGATGATCTGAATTGCAGTCTGTCCCTCTAACTGATCTAACATCAATGATGCTACTGTGCCAGCGTTTATCCACTAATACATGATCTATCTGGTTCCGAGTTTCTCCATCTGGGGACGTCCAGGTGTATTTATGATTCAGTAGGATGCTTACAATTTAAAACTTCCTTTTTATCTTCATCTTTCCAATGTGAAAAGGTGTTTTCAATAAAACACTCACTACATCATAAACAGGATTCATATTTAAACCACCACAATAATAGCTGAATAGTGCAACATGAAATAATTTCATACATAAATCCTTGAAGCAGATGGCTAATTTCCTCTTGGCAACTTTACTTGGAGCATTTTGTAACACTAGATCTCAGCAGGTGAGGTCATGGTTATCATGGTGACCAGCGAGCTAAGCTCTGCCCCAGAGGTCAAGCAGAGTGGAAAGTAAGAATCCTTCACTTCAGTGCTGGTCGTGGGCCATACAATAATACAGAAATATGTTACTCCTCTCTCCTCTCCTGGCGCAACAGGCCTAGAAGGCCCTTAGCCTACCAGCCAGCTGCTGGCCTCAC
This sequence comes from Diploptera punctata, assembly GCA_030220185.1. NCBI lineage: Eukaryota > Metazoa > Arthropoda > Insecta > Blattodea > Blaberidae > Diploptera > Diploptera punctata. The sequence goes on along the minus strand of JASPKZ010000422.1, from coordinate 183,425 downwards.
ATCCACATGTGCAATCACTAGAGATCCGTGAAAGTAGTTTTATTTTTAGGGAAAATTCTTTTTAAAATTTCAAGATTTCGATGTTATTGGGAATATGGAGGTGTTATTCTAAAAAAATGTAAATCTGAGTCTTTTTAATCCTAGTTTAGTATATTAAACCCAATAAGTAGTTTAAGGTTAATTTTAGCTTGTACAATTGATATTGATTTTAATACACTAAAATGCATACAATTACTAAGATTTAAGATTTTAAGATTTATTTAGCCTGGTGGAGTTAAGGCCATGTGGCCTTCTCTTCCACTCACCAGGACAAACATATATTACATAAGAATATAACAATCTTAATTAACTCTAATATTAAACACTAAGTAAAAATTTGATCAAAAGATAATATCTAATATACATATTACGATCTATAATACAACCAGTTAATATTAGTTAAAATTAAGACTAAAACTAATAATAAAATGTATACAAGCAAGACATATTAAATTGTCCCTGTCTAGTGTATATAAAAAACAGGAAAATAATGAGATATAGAAAACTAATTTTACGATTATACAATATTTAAAACAAAACAAATAAAAATATTTATTCTTAATATTATTTACATAAATAAATATATTAATATTGCTAAAAGAATACTATCAGTGAGGTGTATAAGTTAGTTTGTTATTAAATAATTCTTTAGTTTGTTTTTGAAGGATGTTATAGTTTGACAGTCTCTGACATAGGGTGGAAGGGAATTCCATGTTTTTGGTAAGTGACACTATAAAAGATAATGAATAATATACAGTGTGATGAGGCGGGATATAAAGGACAATGTGCTGATGGGATCGAGTGTCAAGATTATGTGTGTCGGATAGTCTGATGAAGCGGCATGATAAATAATTAGGCGATGATGTGTGAAGTATTTTATAGAGAAGGGATAGGGAATGGACAGTTCTACGATCTCTTAGACGAAACCACGATAATTGTTCCAGGGAAAATTTATCTTTTAAGAAAAAGAAACCATGGTGAGTATCTCTGCATTCTCATTCATAAGAGTGGCTGACACACTTGGTTTCGGCATGACAATAGGTAGAAAATTAAAAAAACAAATGATAATGAAAATTACTTGAGACTGAAGTAAAACACAAACTGACCAAGGTATATATTTCACATTTACTGAATGTATCTGTTGATTGAAACAAAGTTTGAAGGGGGAAAGAGGGGGAATTAAAATTGCTCATGACCATTGTTGTTTAAACTGCCAGAATTTGTTTTGTTACATTTTGTTAAAAATCCATGTTATAAACATGTAATCCAATAAAAAAATGTGTTTACATAATTAAATTCTCTGTTTTAATTAAATTAGGAATAATAATATTTATCAATATGATATAATTACTCATGGTCCATTGTTAGCTTATTCAAATTTGGCAGGTTACTGCTTATACTTAAAGAAATGTTTTCTTCAGATTTGAACATACTATTACTTAATAATGATTGATATAAAATTGATGATTATGTAGCAAAAATTTAGGGGGAAAAAACTTATCTTACACATTAATATAATTTGTATTTCTTGGAATTCATATTGACCATAGAACTTAAAATCTATGGAGAGACCATATTTGAGCATGAGGACAGAAAATATTACCTCTATGTTGTGAACTGTGTTGCAACCACTTCTCTTTGAAAGACTGCATGGAGGAAACAGATATGGCAGTTAAAAAGAAGATGGAAACCAAAGTGTTTAAAAATGCACTATGAAAATTTCGCGAATAGAACTAAAAATTCTCCGGAATTTGTTGAAAATTTTAAATTTTGGTATAATTTTGCGATTCAAAAATGCTTTTTTTGAGGTTATGGGAAGTGGAGTTAATAAATAGTACAAGAAAATGACAAAATTAGAGCATTTCCTCCATGGAGACTCGAACCAGCGCAAGTCCCGTAGCTCTGCGCCAAGGCTTCCTGCCTTAACCGCTTGGCTACAGCATGGAAATATGTTACTAGTAAAACCAATATTTGTGATAAAGAAAATAAAATTTAAAAATAATTTTGGTAAAAATAAGGTGAAGTGGCACGTCACCTACTTCTCCTGAATAGCCGCTCCTGGAACACTACTTTTTCTCTTCAAAACATTTATATATGTAGGTTTTAATCTCTTTAACAGAAAATATGGAATTTCTATCTTTAAAATAAATCATCCTTAAAATGTATGGTTTTATATCGGTATGTAACTGTAGAATGATATCATTTTTACAGAGTGAGAGTAAAATAATAATCTCTGTGAAGTTTTCAATTTTATTTCAATAAGCAATTGTGAATTCAGGATATATACGGGAGGAGTTACACAATACTTGTTTTGAGTTTTATGTTCTAATAAACTTTAGTTACTATCATACAATAACAACAAAGGCTTCTGTGTGGTGTAAGAGTTTAAATTAAAATGAATAACAACTGTCTTTCTTGGAACTAACATTATGAGGTATTATTTAAGAAAAATTGTATCACCTGACCTCATAACCTTTTTCTTATTAGACAAGTTTCAGGAGATGGCTCTTCAAGATGGCATAACAATGGTCATGAAAGTACTGAGGATGGAACCTAATTAAGTCCCAAAACTGGTCTAATAATAAGAAGAATATGAGGTGAGGTGATACAGTTTTTCTTAAATAAATTAATAATTCTTTATGTATGGGTTTCTTCTTATTTTACAATATTTTGTGATGTAGGTACTTGAAAATCTTTTCAATTGTCCATATACCACCTTAAGAAGCAGGGGAAAAAACTTTAATTTCCATGTGTTAAGTCAAATTTTACGTGGAATTCAACTATGAGGCCAAGGAAAAGCTTGCAAATGATTGATCTCCTAAAAAAACATTTCAATTAAACTGGAATAATGAACTATCTATCCATCATGTATGCTTTGTAATACTCACTCCATGGCACTACGATCCATTAAGAGTCTTGTCCTCCTTAGCAATTCTAGTCCAAGTTGCTTTGTTTTCCTCCTCCAACATCCATCAGATATTCTCATCATCCAGCCATCTTGTACAAGGGAGTCCCCTAAATCTCTGACTCTTGGATATCCTAAAATTAGTTACACCTATTTTTATCTGTTATTTGAATATGTCCCCACGATTGGAGTTATCTGCCTTAATTATCAGGACCAGTATAGGTTTCTGTTGGCCATAGTGGACTAGTGGTTATGCTCCTTGCCTCTAGTACCAAGGGTCGCGGGTTCAAACCTGACTGGGGTCGATGGAATTTTTTAGGACGGAATAATCCAAGGAGCAAGTCCTCTGGGAGGGACTTTAAGCCGTGAGTCCTGAGTCTGAAGATTTTTCATGTTTGTAAAAGTTCCTTAAGCCTGAATAAAAAAGGCCTCTAAGCAAAATTTACCGACTTCAACATCCTAGTAATACCAGTTGCCTGCTAGATGTCTCATTGTGTCGGTGTGTTGACCGCTTGCCATCTATGACATCTATGAGCAAATAAGGTAACTAAAAATGAACTTGGTCTAGTAGCTCCTTACAAAGGAGAGGCTATGGCTCAGCAATGGGCTACGTCATTATAGATAAGAGGATGCAGGTAGAGAGGAAGACCAAAAATAAGGTGGGAGGACAATGTGAAGGAAGATGCCAGAGCAATTGGAGTAAGAAATTGTATGGATGTGGCAAGGAACAGGGATGAATGGCAGAGACTTCTTTGAACAGCCAGGACTCATGATGGGCTATCGAGCTAAATAAATGATGATGATGAGTACAGCTTACTGATATGATATTCTTAGTTCCTAATTAGTTCTTGCCTTTGATAATTTTACAGCTCCATAAATTATTCTTTGTAATAGTCAATACAATATCAATTCAAATCATCTATTAAATTGTCAAGAACTGGATCCTGCACTAAGAGAGAAGAAAAATCTGCAAGAGAAAAGAGGCAATGACTTTGAAAAGGGGCGTAGGAAAAGATCTAAAATATTGTGATTAAATTATGAGAATGAATGAAGAAAGGAGGAGGTGCAAGAAAATAAAAACATGGTAAAAAATAGTGAAGACAAATAAAAAATATAATAACTATGTTGCATTATTTCTATTATTATTTACAAAGTTGTGTAAAATAATCAATCAAAGGTGATTCTTCTAAACTTGTCTCATGATTTTTGAGCACATCGTATACTTCAAAGAGTGGAACTTGTTGCATTGCTTTCCTGCCGATAACTACAATGTACGGATAACCAGTTCTTCTTGCTTCATACACACGCTTGCCAATAGTTAAGTCAGTTCTATTGTCAATGATAACATTGTTTTTTAGTTTGTTCACAGATTCTAATTTGTGATACATATCTTCTGCAAGATGAATAATACTGCTTTCTTTGCTTCCTTCCTATATAAAAACAAAATTATGTCTACTTGTTTCACATTTATATTCTTTCATTAGGGAGTTCTTATGGCAGAGATGGGATTTTTACTGGAAGGCAGTGAGTGAGGAAATCAAGAAAGAAATAAAATTTAATATTAATACCTTAATTTTCAAATTTCACAATTAACATATTTGAAGAGAAAAATTATACTCTCAAACTAGGGCTTGAACCCAGAATCTTTGGCTTTCTAGGCCAATACTCTACCGACTGAGTTACCTGAGCAAGTTCCAGTCTAAATGCAATTTTTTTTCTTATATATGCTGAGCATGTAATTTTTCTCTTCAAATATGATTTATACATCATTGAGACGTATGAAATGAATAATATCCACAATTAACTTTCTTTTTGTTTATTTTTATTATATTTACTTGTTATTAATAAGCAAAGAAATAAGAATAAACTTCAATATAGATCAAATATCCAATTGAATATAAAGAAAAGTACAGATTGGAATTTTTTTTAAAAGAAAAATTAATGCTTGAACTGGGACTTGAACCCTGGACCTCTCATTCTCCATATGAGTATGCTATTTAGTACACCATTCAAGCTATGATACAAACATTAACATTTCTTTCCACATATACAATTCTCAAATTGTCCGAAGGCAGATAGATGGCACTACCAACAGCTTCTGTTAAAGAACTATTTTTAAAGAGAATTTTACACTACCTTTTAAGCAGTAAGCTTAATATCCATCCATAGTAATTCTGCCCAAAGGCAGGTCCTTCACTGCAGTCGTAGCATTTTCATGCTATGCTTGCAGCTTTACTAGGGAATTGTGTAGGTGTGGTAGCTTCCCGTTGCTTTCCACACCGGTCAAGGATGATGGTGATGGTGATGATGATGATGATGATAATGATAAGGATGATGATGATGGCCATATGATTTCGGGGACCGTTTGGGCCTTAAAGTTTTCCTGACATTTGTCTTACAGGTGAGGAAAAACCCCGATAAAAACCTCACCCAGAAAAAACTGCCCCGACCGGGGATCGAACCCGGGCCCGCTGCGTGACAAGGCAGCACGCTACCTCGAGACCACAGTGGTGGACGTAAGCTTAATATTTTGATGTAATATTTTTAATTCAACACTTTCCAATATTATTTTGAAAAGAAAAATTAATGCTTGAACCAGGACTTGAATCCAGGACCTCTTGTTTTCTGTACGAGTATGCTATCCAGTATGCTACACGAGTATGAGCGGTTTAATGGATAGCATAGTATAAAACTAGAAGTTTCAGGTTCAAATCCCTGTTCAGGCATTCATTTTTCTTTTCAAATATTATTATTAATTAAATTTAATAATTTATTCATACGGAGTATGTTGGTAAAAATTATATCCATTTTATAAATATTACAGTAAAATAGTACTGTACTTTTTTTCTTTTGTCAGCAATTTTATAAGACTATAAAGTACTGTAAGTAGAAACTGAAACTTGAAGATTTTGTATATGGCTTACCTTTGGTGGTATAATACATATTGTATATGGAGTAAATGCTAGAGGCCATCTTATTTCATCTGGTAATGAGAGATACTCAATAGCAGCTGCAAGAAGTCGAGTCATTCCTAGACCATAGCTCCCCATCTGAAGTAACTCTGATTTCCCTGATGCTGTTGTGTAGTTAGCATTAAGTGGCTTGGAATATTTTGTGCCAAGTAGGAAAGTATGGCCAACCTACAAAAATAGTAGTTTAATGTAAAATTATATTTTTATGCATTTTTAAAGAACTTATAACTCTTCTTTATTAGTCACTTCAGTCTGAATTTGGTCCGTAGATGGTAAAGATATCAGAAATGAAATCTAAACCATGACTACAGTTTCACAATATTTTATTTTTCCATAACAATTACATCAAAACTAAAAATTCATAGTAGTGATTATAAAAATCACAGAGTATTTGCATTAACTTTCAAATATTTTTTACAGATGTAATGGAAATAATAAGAATTGTGAAACCATCATCATGCTTCAGACTTTTTTCTCCAATTGAGTGAATATTTTCAAAATTTGGTGTTTTTAATATCCTTGAGATTGACAAAAAATCACAAATCCAGTCAGACATCAGTACATTCTTTCTTTCATTAGTATATACCGCGTATCTTGTTTTGTTTACAAAGTAATTAAGATTCACAGAGTACAAAGTTAAAAACTGAACCTATTTTTTCCCCTTATCGTAATACTTTTATGATATAAGGCCCTTACAAATTACTGGCTGATTTTGAATACTCATAACTTCAGTTGGGAATCTAAAATTCTATCGATTATAGTCAATGAATGCAAGTTTGGAAGGGCCAGGAAAAAAATACATACTAGCATTTGTTGACAAAATGACTGTCTCACAAACAGATCAAAGTTGGTGTATTATTATTTTCCAAAAAGAGGGGCACTACTACATTAGCATGCAAGACATCCAAAGTTACCTATCCTATTCGGGATGTCCACAGAGTGGAAGTAACACTATCTGAGTGACTGAGCAAATAAACCCAGCGCACAGTTCACATGATCCTCTGGAGAGGCAGTTGAGGTTTGCAGCCTGTAGTGAAATGTGAATACAGTTGTTCTTCTTACATTTATTGACACAGAGAAACACAATGAAGTTTTTTTATGTTATATTTAAATTAACACTTTCTAATACTGGATAGATTTTTTCTTTCTTAAATACAACAAAGTTTTTTCAATGTTTTTATTATTAATTTCATACATCTCAATGATGGATAAATGATATTTCAAGAAAAAAATTATACGCTCAGATCGGGACTTGAACCAAGTGCTCTACCACCTGAGCTACCTGAGCAAGTACCGATCTAAACCTTGCTCAGGTAGCTCGGGTGGTAGAGCACTTGGTCTAGAGAACCAAGGGTCCCGGGTTCAAGTCCCGGTCTGAGCATATAATTTTTCTCTTCAAATATGATTTATCCATCATTGAGATGTATGAAATTAATAATAAAAACATTGAAAAAAGCCATACTGGCATTTATAATGTAATGCATAATTCCCAAATATGTCTTCTTAATAAAGGAGCCGCCAGTTGCAAAGATAGAAGCAAAGGCTTCATGGCATTTGGTGGGCGGGAATTACAACGTATATAGAGAAAATTTGCGCTTAGATCGGTACTTGCTCAGGTAGCTCGGGTGGTAGAGCACTTGGACTAGAGAACCAAGGGTCCCAGGGTCAAGTCCCGGTCTGAGCGGTCATCTTGAAACATGATTTACAATAAAGTTTGTTTGTTTTGTGACTGATAAAATGTACTTCTGTTTAGTTACAATAATATAGTAATGAGTCCATAGAATATCCAAGTTTGTGTACTGTTTAATGAAGTAATTATAAAATGACTAACGATTTTGAACCTGGTACTTCGAAGATTACATCCCCGGTGAACAAACATATTCACAGAAAAGGTTTTAGTAAGGCCAAAAAATATAAATTATTAATGTATATAATACTCTGAGAAAGGATAATCCTTATGTATGTGTTACAGATGTAGTGACTAAAGTGGCGGAATCAACTGGAGTAGCATAAGTAGCGTACTTAAAAATCTGAAGGAACATACAACTTATGGAGAAATGAAGTCATCTGTTAAACACAAGTTGAAATCATCAGTGAGACAAATGACATATACAAAATGCTATTAGAAGTAAAGTGCACATTTTATTCATGCAAGAAATTCCAACAGTAGATAAAATTAACTTAGCTGTTAATGATGATTTGGACCTATCAAATTTCAAGAGAATGACCTGTTAAAACATGTGGGGTTTAGATGCATGAAAAGAAATTGAAATAGTGGCCTTCAAGATAAAAAGGAAATTATGTTATGGCACTGCAGGTACCTCTGACAAATTTGAAAATATTGTGTGGAGTGAAGGACAATATACTATCTGGATAGTACATGGGTCAATGCTGGACATACAAAACAAAGGGTTTGGTAGGAAACCACAATAATGCCAGCTAAATTTGCTTTTATGAAAGGACTGTCCACCTGTTTGAAGCACCCTTCAGGTAAAGGGAAAAAAGGATTTATCGATGACAGTCTTTGGGTCTCTTTCCACATGGGAATATCACGAAGAGATGAATGGTGATGCATTCCATGAATGGTTTAACAGAATCTTGATCCAAACTGTGTGATAGTTATGGATAATGTTCCGTATCACACAGTGAAAATGGAAAAAATTCCTACTTCCATTAACAATAAGACAGAAATTACTAACTGGTTAACATTGAAAGGTATTATCGTTGAATTTAACAAGTTAAAGGTAGAATTATGTTTTTATTATTAGTTTAACACTGAAAGATAAATTATATTTGAAGAGAAAAATATAATTTATCTTTCAGTGAGAAATGTTAAATTAATAATAAAAAAATCATTAGAAGCCTTACTAGCTTTATAAAGTAATGTTAAATTCCCAATAAATGTCTTCTTAACTAAGAAGCCGCCATTTGCAAAGATAGAAGCAATGGTTTCAAAAGCATTTGGTGTGAGGGAATTACAACGTATATAAGAGAAAAATTTGCGTCTAGATCGCAACTCGCCTCGGTAGCTCAGTTGGTAGAGCGTTTGGCCCGGCAAGCCAAAGGTTCGAGTCTTGGTCTAGGCGAAAATTTTTCTCTTCAAATATAAAGGTAGAATTGCTTGGTCTGACCAACATGATAAAAATGAGGTGGATCAAATGGCACATCAAGATGGAAAATTGGTATTGTGTCTACTATCATATCATTGTAAATTAAACCCAATAGAAATGATCTGGTCTCAGGTGGCAGACAATAGCAAGACCTTCACATTAAAAGATATTGAACATCTTCTGATGTAAAACATCTTTCTCATGAGGGAGTGGAATGTATAACTAGCGAAGCATGAGCAGCCTATGTGAAGTATGTGATTGAAAAAGCTGATGTGCAGTTCAGGGTTATCGATGACACGATGGAGGAAGTTAATCGAATTGTCATCACTGGAAATGATAATTCAACATCAGATAGTGATTAATGGTATGTTTCAACATTGTATTAATCCCTTTCAGGACTGCTACACAACCTTATGAACCACGCTTGTCTTCTTCTTCTCTTTACTTCCACACTATAGACACCCTGAATCGACTATGAATGAACATCTGCCCTATCAATGAAGCAGAAGTGCTGATTACACACACACATTTTGTGTGCATAGCTACCCCCAATCACCGGACCTCGCAGTGTGTAATTTTTTCCTATGGGGTTTTATGAAGGATAACATTTACTTTCCACCACATTCAGAGCTTCACATGAGGAATGCTGCAAAGGATTTAGTAAGAATGCAAATTTCAACTTTAGATACTCCACTTTCAAGTCGTAAATTATTATTTAATTGGTTTGATTCAATATTGTAAAATCATAGCCTTATAAAATTGGCCAATATGTTTAATTTGTAAGGTTTTGTATTACTATGAACATGACTTACTGTCTGGTTCAGACATGTGAAGGAGAATAGAATAACAAATAAAGTAATTTAGTAATTAAGGAATTAACACCATGAGGTTTATTTTGAATATTATAAGTTAGGTCTTTTTCTCTGACTCACCTCATATTTATGATTTTCTTGCAGACCCTGGTTTCAGCAATCTCTTGCTATTTTCAGTGCTACCCAACTGTTGAATTAGTGGTTGAATTTGGGAGAAAATTTACATCCAAAAAAATAAAGAGAAAACAATGAATTTTGAAATTCCCGAGGAAAAGGAAAAAAATTGATTTGCAAGTTCATCAGTTAACCAGCAGAGGGAGCAAAAATTTATCTACAAAATCGCCAACTGCTAACATTTGGGCAGCGTTGAAAATGGCAAGAGATTGCTGAAACCAGGGTCTGCAAGAAAATCATAAATACGAGGTGAGTCAGAGAAAAAACCTAACTTATAATAAAGAAGTAATGTTATGAAAACCATTTGGAGACAGATTAAGAAAGAAACCATACAAGAGGTAGAAAGGTGATGTAGGAGATACAGTATACAAATCTGAATGTAAGAGGCTCAAAATGATAGATTGAAGTAGGGCAGATTGAAAAAAAAAAAGATTGTTGAGAAGATTAAGACTTATTTTGGGTTATAATGTCGGTAGTGGATGAATGAATTGCTATGTGCGAATAATTGGCAGAAACATCTTCAACACTTGCATCACTTGTTAGATTTTAAATTACCATCCCAGAAAAAAAGAGATTTCTAGGAAGATCACTTAAAAGATGACATATGATTGTAATAGGCCACCAGATCTAGTACATGGCAGAAAGATGATGATAATGATTATGTGCATAGATTGAATACATTTTGTATTCTTATGTTTTTATATTTTTACTTCAAAGTTTTATTGTACATGGATTATTTAAAAGTGCAGGTAATACAAGAAAATATGGTAAGATATAAATTTACCTCAATTCCAGTGGTGCTTGTGACAGAGGTGCTGCCACACTTGTCACATCTATCACCTGTACTTGTCTCTATATTGACAGTATGGCCACAAGATGAACAAGTGAATATCTGAGCCTCACCCACATTAGCTGGGAAATGGAATTCATGAGACAGAGATCCACCCATTACTCCTGCAGCTGCCACAACTGAAAATAACAATTCTATTATATTTTAATGTAAAAATGAATAATTTCATATAACTTCTATGCAATGTCATCAAAGTGTGAATTTACTTTCAAATTTAGGTAACAGAACATATTAAAGAGAATGTATTCCCAAACATTTTAGAGACAGGTTTCCAAGGTAATTGACTAACACAGAAGCTTTATCATGTGTGTGTTCCTGTGCCACTTATTGTATTTTTCGTGCCTTGAGTTTTTATCAGAACACAATAACATTTTCAAAATATATGAAAAACATAGATTTAAATGGATCCCAGCACACTGGGGCATTTAAAGAAATTGAAGTGCTAATATGTTAGTTACAAAAAGATCTAAAATGAACCATCCAAAACCCCAGAAAACTCTCCTTTGAATCTACAAGTAAAATAATCTGAAGAAAACCTCCAATAATTCTGTGTTTACTGTGTAAAGGGTGTTCTGCCATCAGTCTGAATTTGGTTATTACTTATTTTTAGGTTTTGTGTATGATAGTTCATCTATTTTCCCCATGTTTTGTCCCTGGGTGCTTCAAAATTTTTTGTGCATGTTTTACTTGGAATATTTTCTTTTTATGTGTGTTCTAATGCCACCCACTGCACTTTACATGCTTCAGGTTCCATGCTAGGCAGATAGATGGCATTTATGTGGTCTACTTTTAATTTACGCACCACTTTACGTAGATTGTGTACAGAGAGGAATTTAGGATAAGTTTATGTTTGTAAAGTGTGTTATATAAGGAATGATGATAAAAAAAAAGGAAAAAGATGAAACCCAGTGCCGGCTCATAGCCTACTCATATCAAAACGCACCAAGGGGGCCGCCAGGCTCAATGTGCCCATATGACAGATGAATTGGTATCAACAGTACCATATGCCTTCTCAACATGTGTACAGTGGAGGAAATTGGTATAAAGCCACTTGTTAAAAGGGTTAACACAAGTTTATTTACTCTTTCTTTGGAATTTTTCTATATTAATTTAGGAGGTGATTGAGTATAAAACACACACAAATAATGTCAAAATTAATTATCCATTTCCATCCAAAAAAGTACATGAAAACTGAAACCACTCTCACATATGGGTGAAAATTAGTATAAAGGCACTTTGTGTATTTCACAGATTAAACCAAAAAGACTGAGCGCAAAGTTTACAACAAAGTTCTAAAATTTAGTTGAACCTCCATTGTTGTTAATTACTTGGAAGATTCTCTTTGGCATTGACTTGATGAGGGTGTTTATTTCTTCCACTGAGATTGAAGCCCACTCTTCCTGAATAATATTTTTCTGCTCAGTCACTGTCCCAAACTGCCGTCCATTGCGATACACACGCCTTGCCATGATCCCCCATAAATTCTCAATCGGGTTTAAATCAGGACTTCTGACTGGCCACGTCAAAAGTGGTATTTGTTTCTTCCTGAACCACTCCTTTGATTTGGCAGACACGTGAATGGAAGCATTATCTGGCTGAAAAATTAGATCCTTGCTAAATTCCTCATAGATTCTTATCAATTAGGACTCCAGAAGCTCCTCAGTGTAGGACTCAGAATTCATCTTGGTGTGTATCCATGCTATTTTTGATCTTCCTTTAAAGCAGAATGCTGCCCAAATCATAATGCCTCCACCACCGAAGTTTCTACTCATTCTAACTTGCTCTTCAGTACGGAGGTCGTTCCAGTAATACTGAAGGCCATCAGGCCCGTCCAGATTAAACTTCTTCTCATCACTGAACATTACTTTATTCCATTCTGAGGTCCAGGACATGTGTTCTTTAGCAAAAGTCATTCTGGCTTTCTTATGTGCATTGTTCAGAGGTAGTTTACTAAGGGTCGTATGTTAGAACATTACTCTCTACTCAAATTACTTCCAATCACTAGTGAGCTGATTCACCGTGAGCAATTGCTGAGAACGAATTAATGGCCGACTTATCGGTCATGCATGAGAGTCGACGTTTTCGTAATATTGGCAACGAATTACCCAGAATTCTCAGCGATAAAACCACTTCCGTTATTTTCGTCTGCTATAGAGGAATGCATTTATGCTTGCATCCCGCAAATAATACCGTATACAAACACGTCTGCGACACGCAATATTACGCCGATTCTCCTGTTCTTCCAGTTGAATTCTTTGGTAGACTCTATCAAATTCCTCTTCTCCGTGTATACCGAAAACATGATCGAAGTCTTCAAGGTCTGACATCTTGGATAAATGTTGGATAAAGCAGCAAAGTACATCGATTACCACTCGGTTCCCTTCGGGATTTTAATTTGAGTTGCTCATTTAAGCTACCTCCGCAGGTAGCTTACAAATTTAACCAATTATTATCGCATGAACAGATTTCTGAGTAAGCAAAATCGTATTAGCATACAACTTGCTCAGCAGAGAAGGCATTTTACTGTCTAATGCGTCCAAACATGCGACCCTAAGACTTTTTTTGAATTTTAGGTTCTTGTCTTCTGACAGAATTTGTCTTAGTCGTCTGGCTGTTAATGACAACTTCAAATCAGCCTGGATTTGAGAAGAAAACATATTCTTACCTTTTGCTTTATGTAAAATGACATGTTTAGTGCGCTCAGACAATTTTCTTGTCCGTCCATATTTCCCGTTTTTTTCATATTGTGAGTCCAGTTTGACAAAATTATCAATGACACATCTTGAAGCCCCAATTTCGTAGGTATTTGTCTATTGGAAAGGCCCATCTCCTTGAAGGCACTAACTCTTGATTTCTCTTCATTTGATAGAGGCTTTCCACGTGGCATTGTACGTACTGCTGACTTGTAACCAATGAACGATGCTCACAGACACGTCATCTCCATGAAATTGCAGTGTTTTGTTTACATTTATGTGTCTGTAAGAGCCAGAAGTTGACCTGCCTTTATACCGATTTCCACCCCTAGGACAGCGTTTTCTTAGATTTTACATATTATTTACATATATAATAAATACAAAATGAGGAGACCTGCATGAAATTATGTCCAAGATAATTATAAGTAATCTATGACACACATATGGTATTTGCATAAATATTTCAGGTTGTTTTACTACTAAAGTTAGTGGCTTTATACCAATTTCCTCCACTGTACTGCAGAGAGGTTTGCAATTTAAGGGAGGAATCTGGTGCATAATCTAAAGATTAAAACTTGTACACCATCTCTCCTGGCCCAAGACTGAAAATTTTGTAATTAAATTATTTAAATTTAACAATTAAAATTTTGAAAACCACCAGGTATTGACCCAGGCTGCTAGTCAGGAAGCAGGCATGCTACCACCTGAGCTAGCATGGCAGACCTATTTCTTTATATATCATTGATTTCATTTTGTAAGTATGGTTCACACTGCAGTACTATTTATGTTCTAGTGCCTATTTTTTCAAGTTCATATGCCTTATATACATGTATGAGATAGTATTTACTAGAATAATCATTAAAGAATCAACAAATTATGAAATGAGGTGTTAATTTACAATTCTTTAATAGTTATAAGAAATTTCAGTGTTACTTCCTAAAAATATTAATCCACTGGAAAGCTATTAATTTATTTTGTTTATCCAATTGCTTCAAGAGTTTTTAACATTTGAATATGGTTTGATTTTCATCTGTTTGGTTGGAGGCAATTGCTTATATTACTGCCTTTAAATCTACTAGGATTACTGCTTTGGTGAACATGTTCAAGCAAAATAAGAGGTCCTCAGTGCCACTTCTACTGGTCTTATTTCTCCATTATTAGATCCAGTGGGGACATACTGATCCTACATTGGTTTTTTTTAACCATTCTGGTTCTGAGAAATTGTGTTTATTAGCTCTAATATTATTAATATTTAATTTTAGGAAGTTATATTTTGAGGTTATTTTAATTATATTATTTTTGGTCTGGACATCTTACCTCAATATTAATGTTGATTTGTTCTTGGACATGTTTCAAAACAATTCTCTGTTTTATCTTCAGCTTTCCCAGACTGGTTTTATTTATGTTGCATTATGTTGCACCACCTGGATGTCGATGTCAGCTCCATCCTGTGGTTGGCCAAAGAACCTCCAAACAAGGTCACCCTCCATCGGAATATCAAAATTCATAACTCTGTTTCTGTTCTTCTGAATATAAATTTTTTCCCAAATAGTCAGCTCGTTTGTATTTTCTAACTGTTTTAATAATTTAGTGTCTGAATTTATATTATGTTTTTCAGACCAAACATGAGCAGCAACTGCAGATTTTTCAATTTCTCCATTGGAGAAATTGAAAAATCTGCAGTTGCTGCTCATGTTTGGTCTGAAAAACATAATATAAATTCAGACACTAAATTATTAAAACAGTTAGAAAATACAAACGAGCTGACTATTTGGGAAAAAATTTATATTCAGAAGAACAGAAACAGAGTTATGAATTTTGATATTCCGATGGAGGGTGACCTTGTTTGGAGGTTCTTTGGCCAACCACAGGATGGAGCTGACATCGACATCCAGGTGGTGCAACATAATGCAACATAAATAAAACCAGTCTGGGAAAGCTGAAGATAAAACAGAGAATTGTTTTGAAACATGTCCAAGAACAAATCAACATTAATATTGAGGTAAGATGTCCAGACCAAAAATAATATAATTCTAATATTATTGTTTGAGCTACAGCTGGATTTATATTGCTTTTCTTATTTATTTCCTCTATTTATAAGGAGACATAGTACTTTTGTAGTCCAATGGAATGTAGCTGGAATGTTGGCTTGATTTTAGTGTCAAGATTGAACTTTTGGCAGAGGGAGCTTGTTACATGGATGGTTTTGTTAGAGTTTGTGGGATGCTTGATTGTAGCCGGCAGAGAGACTATATATATGCATGATGCAGGATTTATGTTCTATTGTGTTTTGTACTGACTGATTATCTGTGAAGTTTCTCGTATTGGTTCTTTTCACTGTTCCTGTTACTATCCTTAACATCCTGTTTAAGTTATTTCGAGTTTGTGTACTGTGGAATTCCCAGCTGTAATTAGTGATTCTGCTCCATATGCTTTGTTTTTAATAAGTCCATGGAGCATCCCCACTTCTTTACTGCTAATGTCTTCAAATATGTAGAAGTTTTTGTTAACTTGCTCTTCAATTTTGTGTTCAAGTCAGTTTATTATCTAAATATACTCCTAAATATTTTGTCAATTTGTCTCGGCTATTTGTGAATCATTGATCACTGTGTCTTAAAGAAAAATATTAATAAACAATTTTTTATTTGTTGATATCCATGTTGTTCTTTATGGACCACTTTCAGAGCTTTTGCTAAGCATTGTTTAAGTTTTCTTGCAGTTTTTCTTTATTGGTCCTTCTCGGAGTTTTTTTGGCTGTTGTCCACATGACTGTCATATGCAAAAAATTGCATACTTGATATTACCATCAGATTTTATAACTGCTGGGAGATAATTAATATCATGATCATCATCCGGTATCATGGCAGCTGCCACCGTCTTCCGGAAACCAAACGCCATTCCTCTCTATCCATCCATTGATCTTCCTCCATTCCTCTGATATTCATAGCTGCTTGTACCACCTCTATCCAAGATTTCTTTGGTCTTCCTCTCTTCCTCCTTTCCATTGGGATCCATTCCATAACAATTTTTGGCAATCTTTGTTCTGGCATTCTTTTGACATGACCATACCACTGCAATCTTTTCTTTTCTATGATGTCTATGATGTCCGGCTCCTCTTGTACACCCATAATTTCCCTTATTTCTTTATTTCGTATTCTATCCATTCTAGATTTTCCAGCTGATCTTCTTAAAACATCCATTTCTGTACTTAAAATTCTTTTCATTTCGCTGGTAGGAATTTGCCAGACTTCAGCACCATATGTTAAAATGCTTTGAATTATGGTTTGATATAAGAATTAAATTAATGTTTTTATTACCTCACCTCATATCCTTTTTCTTCTATACTGCAGTTTCGGAGCTTATCTCCATCGTCAGTAGCCTCTGGTTGACCGGTGTTATGTCGACATAACACCGGTCGACCAGAGGCTACTGACGATGGAGATAAGCTCCGAAACTGCAGTATAGAAGAAAAAGGATATGAGGTGAGGTAATAAAAACATTAATTTAATTCTTAAATTAAACCTCATAGTGTTCTTTCCCTGTGAAAGTTAAATAAATGGTTTGATATATTTGTAATTTTCTCTTTTTTGTAATATTTTTGCTCCACCAAACAGAGTTTAAAGCATTTATTGCTTGTTTTGTTTGTGCGATTCTATTTTTAATTTCCACTGTGTTATCGCCTGAATGGTCTAATTTTGTTCCTAAATAAGTGCATTCAATACTAGGTTTTAGTTCTTCTCCATTGTTGAAATTTATATTTTCCATTTCTTCTCCTATACACAGATATTTAGTTTCTCAATGTTTATATAAAGTCCCCATTTTTCATATTCTTCTTTTAGTTTTTTAGCCATATATTCTATGTCATCATGGTCCTGTGCTATTAATTAATATACGTAGTGAAAAGAGTAGTACTTGACACAGCTCCTTGTGGTAGGGCAGTTTCTGTCTTGGATTGATGGTTGTTGTATTCCAATCAAATCAATCTCTGAGAAATTAATGACTTGATTCACTGCAGCATTTTGCTTGTTACTCCTAGTTTCTGTAATCTCCACATCAAGGTAGTCTTTTCTTATATGTTTCAAAATGAAATGTAACAAACAGGAATTTGATGAGATGTTCTTATAGAAGGCTAAGTGTGTCAGTAACAATTACAATAAAAATAAATCCCACAAGTAGATATTTATTATGAAGTTTAAACTGACTTTTTCTTTGAAGACTCTACTTTAAATAGAAATTAAGTTTAATAACAGTCTTTTTTGACCTTTGTCAGCTTCTGTAGAAATCAATATCAGCTTTTACTATTGAAACTTGGCAAGACTGAAAAAGGGCCTTTCCATGTAAAACAAGACATAATAATCTATGAGGGAAATGTATCCAAGAATTTATAGGATTCAAATAGCACAAGGAAGTTAGTCTTGTACACTAGCTAAGGTGGTAACATGTGATTATAAAGTATCTAGCAGTGTTTGAAATTTTAACTGTAAAATTTTCAATCTCACATTTAGGAGGAATGGCAATAGTGGTAGTGGTGAAGGTGGAGATACACAATTTTTAATTACAAGAATTTAATTAAGTTATGAGGTTTATTTTAATTTTGTTTAGTTGTTTCTTGACTCACCTCATACTTCTTAACTCCCACGCAGACTCGAGTTTCTTCACTGCATTTGTGACATTCTCAATGCTGTATTACGTTCACAACTGATGTCCAATGGCCTCCTCTCCTGCAGACTGACCTCCGCGCCATCTGATGGCTGACCGACAAACTTCCAAATCAATCCCCTCTCCTTATCACCGGGTATTTCAAAATTCATAGTTGTGTTTTTATTCTTGCATATGTAAATTTTTTCCCAAATTGTGAGTTCCTTCGGTTTTTCCAATTGTTTAAGTAATTTTGTTTTGGTTTCCATTCTATGTTTTTCTGACCAGGCATGTGCAGCTATTGCAGATTTTTCTGTTTCTCCATTTTTAACATTTCTAAGGTATTCCTTTAATCTTGTATTTAGATTCCTTTTTGTTTTACCTATGTATATCCTTTCACAATCTTTACAATTAATTTGATAAATTGTAAAGAAAACTAAAGTGATGGCCTTTTGTGGGAAATACCCTATACCTAGTAAAATTGTTTTGGATGATGACATTTTAGAACAAGTAAATTAATTTAATTATTTGGGTTATAATTTAACATTTCAAGATGAAGCTGATATATCAAAGAAAATCACAAATTTAACAAAAACAACGGGAATAATTAACAGTATAAAGAAACCATATTTAGTACAGAAGAACACAAGATTACGGTTTTATAAGGTTCTCGCAAGACCAGTATTAAGATATGATAGTGAAGCATGGACAATACGAAGAAGAGATGAAAGCCGAATAACAGCAAATGAGATGTGATTTATGCGCCGAACAGCAGGCTACACAAAGTGGGACCATAAAAGAAATGAGGAAATTATGGAAGAGTTGGATGTAGAACCCATTCTTCACCATATACAAAACTACCAGAACAACTGGAAAGACCATCTTCAATGAATGCCGTCTCATAGAATTCCAAAAGTCATACTTCGCTACTGCCCCCAAGGCACAAGATCGCTGGGATGTCCATAAAAGCATTGGATGGAAAATTCCTCTTTGAGACCGTAATAGGCCACATGGTCTAATACTTGCATGGATGATGATGATGTGAAAGGATATATATAGGAAAAACAAAAGGGAATCTAAATACAAGATTAAAGGAACACCTCAGAAATGTTAAAAATGGAGAAACAGAAAAATCTGCAATAGCTGCACATGCCTGGTCAGAAAAACATAGAATAGAAACCAAAACAAAATTACTTTAACAATTGGAAAAACCGAAGGAACTCACAATTTGGGAAAAAGTTTATATATGCAAGAATAAAAACACAACTATGAATTTTGAAGTACCCGGTGATAAGGAGAGGGGATTGATTTGGAAGATTGTCGGTCAGCCATCAGATGGCGCAGAGGTCAGTCTGCAGGAGAGGAGGCCATTGGACATCAGTTGTGAACGTAATACAGCATTGAGAATGTCACAAATGCAGTGAAGAAACTCGAGTCTGCGTGGGAGTTAAGAAGTATGAGGTGAGTCAAGAAACAACTTAAAAAGAAAACAAGAGTTTAATATAATAAATTTGGGAATTTTTAACATTATGAGGTTTTATTGATAAGAATCAAATGAATCATGAATCTTCTTACTTCATACTTCTATATTTTTTTAAACACAGCACCACAGTATCGGCGACCATCGTCACCATCATCAGCTGTTTTCACAACTGTCATTTTTTTCTTTTGCCAGTAATTATCCAAACTGCCATCTGGTGTTCTTCTGAAGGAATCATTTTCTAAACTGCCATCTGTTGATTACAAAGTTCTTCAAAAATACAGCAGATGATGGCAGTTTAGAAAATGATTCCTTCAAAAGAACACCAGATGGCAGTTTGGATAATAAATGGCAAAAGAAAAAATTGACAGTAGTGAAAACAGCTGATGATGGTGACGATGGTCGCTGATACTGCGGTGCTGTGTTTAAAAAAAACATAGAAGTATGAAGTAAGAAGAATTCATGATTCATTTGATTCTTATTAATTACAAGAATGTTCACCAGATGCCTAGATTAAATTCCAAATCTTTCCACAGTAGATGTGTTAAAAAGACATGTGGTATTGTTGAATAGTGATGTGTTCATCTAATTGGATGTTAATCCTGAAGAGCTCCCCCTTTTTGCTCTTCATAGGAATGAGGTATAAGCATTTAATCCAATTTCACCTTTTTTTCATAATCTTTGCTCACACAAAATCTTTACACTTTGTAAACATTTAAATGTACTCATTCTACACTCCTCTCAGTATAGAATACAATTCATTATGTATATCAACTAAGCTCATGCAATATGGCCGGCCACAACAGTGGGTAAAATTGAAAATAGATCATAATGCCATCTATCCACTGAATGTGGAATCCAAACCACAACAGTGCTACAGGGTTGGCATCAGACACACATGAGATAGGGTGGCTATATATTAATAGTGAGTGGAGAACATACTTTTAACGATTCACCTCATACAATTTCAAATTTCTTTGATACCGACGGTTTCAGACAATATCTTGTCCCTCTTCAGTCATGACTTCCACTGATGAAATTCTCTGGTTGTTGATTCCTCTATGGACATCATTTCTTGGTTGGGATTATAAATTTTGAAATTAAATTTTTATCCACCGGAATATCAAAGTTCATAGATCGATATTTATTCTTCTGAATGAATATCTTCTCCGAAACTGTCAATTCCAACTGTTTATCTAATTATTTCAAAAGTTTTGCCTCTTTTCCAATTTTATGATGTTCTAGCAAACTATGTGCAGCAATTGTTGATTTTTCAATTTCACAATTTTTAATATTTCTAAAATGTTCTTTAGTATGTGTTTCCAAATTCTTTTTTGTTTTTCCTATATATACTTTGCTACAATCATTACAATTTATTTGATAAATTACAGATTTTTTACTGTCTGGGATGTTGATTTTTTTTTATTGGTACTTAGAAGTTTTTCCAGACTAAATTTATTTATTGGTGCCAAAGTAATGTTGTGTTTGTCAAACATTTTTTTAAATTTCCTATGTACTACTGGATGGTAAGTAATTTTCTTGAATTTCTTCTTTTCTTTACTAACAGTTTGTAGGATAGAGTATGTTCCGCTAAATGAAAATTTTAAGAAAGAATACAAGAATATCCTAAATGTAGCCAGATTAAATGGTTTCAACAAGAAAATAATAACAAACAAATTAAGGAAATTCAAATAGAAAAAAACGACTTAAAAATATTCTCACTAGACCCTTCAATTGTAAAATCCAAGTTGTTTCCAATGGACTAGTTCAGAGATTCATGGGTTCATAAATGGCTGTGGTCAATGGATTTTCATCAGGGCATAAAAATATTGAGTATGGCTTCTTTTGGAAGGAAAGTAAAACTGTGAGTCCAGTGATTTACAACACATAAAAAGAACCTCAAGCTTGAAAAAAGAGATTTCTGAGCTAAATTTCTTAGTCATTTCATGCCCAGATTTGAATTGTGTCACTAATGACCTGAGCTGTTAAAGACTGATGTTAAGTAAAATATTAACTAAATTAAAAAAAATTAAACTAAGGTTGAGAAATTGCTATCATGGGACTTTCTGCTAGCCAGTGATAGCAATCTGTCTTGATTCTTTGGATATGTTGTGCCATGGATTTATTTTTGTTGACATTCTGTAATAATGCTTACCTCTTATATGTTTTATTCCAATTTTGTTGAGAATACTTTCATATGCTGTACTAACAATTTTGTAGGTCTCAGTGGCTCCTTCAATTGTTGCATCAAAAGAATATAGATCTTTCATTATAAACTCTTTGCCTCTGAGAAGACCAAATCGAGGCCTCATCTCATCCCTGAATTTACTAGTGATCTGGTATAACTTCAAGGGAAGTTGCCGATATGAGAGTTTAGAAATGGTTGCCACAAGTTCTGTTATAGCTTCTTCATGTGTCTGAAAATAAAAATTAAGTTCTGTAATAAGCATTAAGTTTATTTATTTATTAAATCTCCAAGATTTGGAGCCCTAATTTATAAATATATGTTAGGGCTGTAGTTAAAACATGAAAGAAAATTTAAGATAAACATAGTTAGAAATTGAAATGAAACAAAAACAATAAATGAACGAAAAAAGAACTAATACAATAAAAACTAAGAAAGTAAGTAGTAATAAAGATGAATTACAATGTGGTTAAAATATCATTTACACATGTTTTAAATGGTGTGTAACAACATTTCCTTTTTAAAATATCAATTATTGGATTACGCAATACATGATTACATTCAATTAAATGAACTAAGCATTAAATGAATGATCAGTAACATTTCCATTTGCATCAGTGCTCAAAGTATAGTTTCCCCACCATCCCAAAAATAATTATTTTAAAAAAAGGTAACTCTGGTCTTTTATTCAATTAATATAAATCTCAACATTTTTTTCAGGAGTAATTATTTCAAGTCAGGTGGACAGTTGGAATTTTTATCTAACAATGTTCTTTATCAGCTAAGTAATTATTAGCATTGCAATTCAAAGATGGGTATGAAAGGGCTGACAAATTTTGTTAGATGCTTCTTTTTTTTTTTTTTTTTCAGACTTGAAGTTCTTGTATGTGTCATAAATCTATGACTGGGACTCACTAATTTACTTCCCTTCTGAAGGAAGCCATACTCAGGACTTTAATGCACTCAAAAATGTATTGATCCTGGTAATGTGTGAACTCATGACTCTCAGAACCAGAGGCAAATTAGATATTTTTTTCAATGTTTTTAACATTAATTTAATATTTCTCACTGAAGGACAACTTATATTTGAAGGGAAAAATATATGCTCAGACTAGGGTTTGAACCCAAGCCAAAGATCCTGGGTTCAAACCCCAGTGTAAGCATATATTTTTCTCTTCAAATATATTTTTTCAAGTTTATCATCTTCCTTCAGATTTAATTTCTACATATGAAACCTAACAACAACTTAGTAGTGGTATGCAAGAAGCATATCGACGGTAGGCATGAAAACCTTGTAACTCCATCAGTCATTGAAAACCACATTACTCCAGTAGCCAGCACAGAAATATGTGATGCATAACCTGTTGAGAACACGGACTATAAATTTATTAATAACTTGACTTGTATTCTGTAGTAAAATATGTGGGGATTATTGCTGTATCAATTTTCATAATTATTTAAAACAGTTATTTGTTTCTCCGGTAAAATTTACCAAAATGGAGTTACGAGGTTTTCATTGCCCACCATCAACATAGAAAGTTGTATGAAGCATATATAGCAAGTGGTATGATGAAAATAATTTATTTGTGTTTAATTATTTAATTATTATTAATTTACTAAATACGTATTATAAAAATAACATTATGAAATGTGTAAAGGAGGATATATTCTTGTTTGGCCACAAATCATACTCATATTGCATCAAATTCAATCCCCATTTTGATTCTAATAAAAATAAATCTGTAGTACGACAGCTCTTAAATAATAATCCCATACGTATGCAGCAGTGAACCATTATTTATGAGTAACATGGCTGCTTCTAATTCAAGAATGTTTTAAATAAATTTATTTAATATTTATATTAAAACATAAATTAATTTGAAGAGAAAAATTTGCACCCAAACTGTATTTGAACCCAAGATCTCTAGTTGTATGCACTAGTGCAATTACCATTATGCTACCTGGTCATCACAATTTGGACAGAAATTTTTCCCTCTCTTATATAATCCGTGCGCACATAACAGTAAACCATCATTCACAATGAACTGAATTATACCATGTTTCTGATAAGTCACTCCCTATTTTTAAACACTTATAATTTATTAATTTTAACTAATTTTTTTAGAACTACTATTGTTAGAAACACTACTCATTGAGGTTTTGTTTAACACCTTTTTACTCTTTTATTTTAGTTGAAATGCTGCCTATGTTGAGTGTTGAAGAGTGAGCCAGAAAAGCAACTCATTATGAGGTTTGAGGATCTGTGGTGCGAGTATAAAGGTAGTGGACGGCTGAATGAGGGATCCATGAAAAATTGAATGAAAAAACAATTAAAAATTGCCATAAAGTTAATAACAATAGGCAGTGTCAGGGTTGCAAGCAGATCAGGAAGATAATCAACTTCGAGGACATGAAAGAACATTGACAGAGTTCATGAAATGCTCACAAAAAGCCCTATGAAATCACTGCGTCAAGGATCTCGTGAAAATGTTTTTTCATGTTATGCAATTTCAACTATTCTTAGGAAGACTCTTTTATGCCATGGAAGCCATATTATGTGCAGCAATTGTTTCCTGACAACTTTGACAAAGGAATGGAGTTTGAAGAAATTTTCTTAGGTTGGAATGACGAACTTTTTGAGAACATTCTGTAGTCTGATGAGGCAGTTTTCACATTGGAGGATTTGTAAACAGGGATAACTGCCATTACTAGGCACCCGTAAACCCGTAAATGTGATGAAAAAACACAAGGGTGTCCAAATGTGACAGTGTGGTGTGGTTTCACGTCATCCAGAGTTGTTGGTCCTTCTTTCTGCAGAACACAATGAATGCCGAAAAATACCTGGAAATGCTGGAAGATTGTGTATGACCAGTAATTTCAGAGTGACAATCCACAGCTTAACTTTATGCAGAATGAAGCACCTCCACCTTTTTCAAATGATGTCCACGACTGATTGCATGATCATTTGCCAGGTCATTGGATTGATAAATATGGTGCACATGAATGGCCTGCCCATAGCCCTGATTTAACACCTTGTGATTTTTTCCTCTGGGGTGGGTAAAGGAGGAGGTATACATGAGAAAACTACAAAATATAGATGAATTAGGAGCAAAAATATCCAACGTGCTAACCAATGGTCCACTAAACATGCTGCAGGCAGAAAAATTAAATGTTTGCTTACAAGAAAGTTTAGAGAATGCTGAAGCTTATGTAAAGATTTAAAATTATGTTAAACGAAAACCTCAAACAGCAGTGTTTCTAACAATAGAAGTTTGAAAAAAATTGGTTAATAAGAGAAAAATTATAAGTGTTTAAAAATAGAGAGTGAGTTACAGACACCCTGTAGTATTACAACTATAATAGTAGTATTAAATCCTATCAATGTCCTCTTGAACTGGAAACAGCCATGTTGTGTTGTGAATGATGATACACTGCTGCCTACACATGGGGTTATTTAAGAAAGTATGATGCCCAGATAGCATAGCAGTCAATCCACTAGTACATAGAACTAAAGATCTTGGGTTCAAATCCCAGTTTGGGTGTAATTTTTTTCTCTTTAAAAATTAATTTATCGTTCAATGTTAGTGTATAAATTTACTTAAAACATCAAATTAATAAATATGGATTTTCATCAAGTAAACACCAACTCAATTGATTATCAAATTAATTGACAGACTGGTCAACTCAGAACTAAGATTAAGATCCAAGATGAAAGATGTGGGAAAACAGGACGAAGAATTGAAGTAGAAATGGGAAGTACATGCTGATAGAATAAAAGAAGACAGCTGGGTCTATGCTACAACAATGTGGTTGGTAAGTTCTAACTCAGAAAAGGACAACAGATGACTTCCAGATCACAGTTGGGGCAAAGTGGAAAAATTTGCAATTATTGATAATTGCAAGTTAGATATATTCCAACTTAAATTCTACCCCCCTTAAAAATAAAACAAGAATCATCAGAGATAGAGTGCAGTGGTAAATCCTACGGAGAGAGGTATCAAGATGTAATACTATGTAGAAAAGAGCTCGAAAACCAAGGTGGCAAAATAGAGGGAAGAAAATATAGGCTAGGAGCCAAAATGAAGGCCAATAAAAAAAAAACTCATGAGA
This sequence comes from Diploptera punctata, assembly GCA_030220185.1. NCBI lineage: Eukaryota > Metazoa > Arthropoda > Insecta > Blattodea > Blaberidae > Diploptera > Diploptera punctata. Next base: position 157,457 of record JASPKZ010000422.1, on the reverse strand, counting down.
ATCTGGCTCCCCATATGAGAAATATTTGGTCCATTTCTCAATATAAGCAGGAGGCCCTTGCCCTGAAGGGATTTTATAGGCTTATCTTTAACTTTAATGTCTAAACGAGATGGTTCCCAAATTGTTCTCCGCAGAGCATTTGGTACTCCATGAACTGATTAGAAGAATAAAGAAATATAAATAGTGAATTTTTGCAGTTATTTTGTTTGTTTTTGTAATCATTACAATGTACGAATGCAGTGAAATTAGAGTTGAAAATATTTTTGTAATAAAATAAACTAATAACAGCTCTTTTACATATGTCTATACATCTCCAGATATCAGCTAAACTGGAAGGAACATGTCTCAAGAATGGCTAGATCCAGGATCCCCAATGCAATAATGAACTACTGTCCAAATGGGAAGCGGTCACTTGGTCGACCTATGAAGAGATGGCACGAAAACTGCTTTCTCAGGCCGTAACAGTTCTTCTAGGACTAATACCTGGCAGGATGATGATGATTACATATGTCTAAAGTTCTAAATTCTGAATGTTTACCTTACATCCTCAAAACCTATAGTCATATAAATGCTAGGTGAAAATGAGTGTTTTATGATGAAGTTTCCTACCACGTAGTGTTCAACAACCTAAAACTTTTGGGAACTACTGCTTTATAGTATAATTATATGATTATTATACATGAAAAAAAGGTGGAAAGTTGAAATTACCATTTAGGATTGTATGTAAACAATTGTTTTAAGTTTTAAAAATCTGTTTACCTACTGGACTAAGCACAAATTCCTTGTTGTGACGATCTTGTAATGTAAAAAGTTCTTCTCTAGTTTCATCCCAGCGTCCAGTCTTTCTCCAGAGTTCTCCAGGAGTTAGCAGAGGAAGAAGTAGTTTTTGAGCACCAATACGTTCCATTTCTTCATCTACAAGGCATGTTAGCTTATGGAGAGCACGTTCACCAAGTGGAAGTAAGTGAAATGATCCAGAGGTGGCTTGTTTTACAATACCTAGGTCTACCATCAGCTGCAAAATAATTCACATTCAACATACATTAGCTAGGCACATGGATGTTCACATATACATGTTCAGTCTCTATGTGGGAATACAGAAACCAGTTAAATTGTTTACTAATTTCTTTCCAATTCAATGATGAAGAATAGGGTGGGGCATGACATATGAACTCTCCTCTATTCCACATTCATGTTTGATGTTAGTCTGGGCATGATCAATGTTAAAAGCAGATTGTGTGTCCGAGCTCCGTTGGAATAATGGTGAATGCTATGATAAAACAATGTGTTAGCATCAAAACTTGGAAAATCTGCAAGAGAAACTTACAATTACAGAGGTTTATGGTGATCAGTATCTATCTCACAAGTTTTTGGGTGGTTTGAGAAATTTAAGGAGGATAGGTAAGATGTCGTGGACAAACCAAAATTGGGATATTCTTCCATTGTGAAAAATCAAGAGAGTGTGGAGAAGGTTGTTGAAATTGTTTAAGGAGACTGTCAACTGAGCATTCATGCAATTTCTAAACTTACCTTCTAGGCCTGTCGTGCCATCAAATAACTCCAACACTTGACCTACTTGTTCAGACTGATCAAATACTACAGTTTTACAACCTGGTCTACTCAAATGGATAGATAAAAACTTTGTATCAGCATCCAACATCTAACCTTCTTGCAAATCTCTCTTAAATGTATCTACTGTGGGTTGTATCCCAAAAGTTAGCATGTCACCTACATAAACAGCAATGATTAGATCTTTCTTCTTATTTACATATACACAAGCGTAAACTCAGACAAGGTTCTCTCAAAATGTCCATGTCACAATGTCTCAGCTTGCTTTAATTCATTAAGACTTTTGTTGAGTTTACATACACATTGCTTTCTATTGTTTCCTTCAAATTTAAAATAGCCAGGCTGCTCCATGTATATATATATATTCACTCAAAATACTGTTGAGATAAACACACTCTACATCAACATGTTTATAAATCCATTCATTTTCAGCACTCAGAGCAAGTAGAATTCTTAAGGTTCTACTTTCACAATAGGACTAAAATCCATTCCTGGTCTCTGCCTAAAACCTCTAGGACCAAGTCTTGCCTTATACCTATTTGAATCCTTCTTGATACAAAGTATCCACTTACTGTCAATCACATTTGCATATAAAGGTCTCTTTACAATGTGCCATATTTCCTTTTCATAAGGTTATCTAATTCTTCCTTCCACTGCTTAGAGTACTTCCCCTTTAAGAGCTTCATGAACTGATATTGGTTCACATAGATTTTCAGTTCTACACACCAAAGTGGTATTGTCACAACATAACACCTAGCTGATTTCCTAGGAACATTTTATACTTCCTTCCTTCTTCTCATGGTGACCTCTCAAATTGATTAAGAAAAATATCTTCCTCTCCATCAACATCTTCACCCTCACTTTGATCAGCTAAGTTATAATTTTCCTCAGTTTTTCATCTTCAACATACCATGTCCAATCAACATTTTTTTTTTTTTTTTTCCCCACTTTTATACAACTAACTTCACTTTAGTTTTTTATTGGAAATACAATTTCTTCAAAGCAAATATGACAAAAATTATTATTCTTCTTCTATTTTTTGGCAAATAAGACCAGCCTTATGGGCTAGTGGTCAGTGTTTCTGACTATCGTTCATGTGGTCCCGGGTTCGATTCCTGGTTAGATGATAGGAATTTTTTCTTGAAGGGAATTATTCATGTGGTTGCACATGGTCTGGAATTTATGTTAAGGACTCTCCTGATGTTTCATTTTCATTTATCACCCATCATATCATTGGGGTAATGTAACTCTGCATTCAAGGTGCCTCGACATAAGAAATGGATTACAATTCTGCCAAAACCAGGAGAAAAAGCGAGAAATGTCATAAGAGACAACCTGGTGAAAAAAAAATCCTTCAGCTCTACTGTCAAACTGGGACTGATACGGTACCAAAACTTTATAGCCAAACACTTTTTAACCTCTTAAGCTCCCCTTGAAGAACATAGATTCCAAAGATGACATGCTGTAGTGAGGTTTCAGTCCAGATTAAATTAACAAGCATCTTGCCATTTTTATTAGTATTCTATTCTTATACCCCATTTTGCTCAGGGTTTCTCGGAAGTTTTCCTTTTGCAAAATACTATCAGACTTTAGATTATTTTCAAACTCAGAACTAGTATATTCTCCTCCATTGTCAGTTTGAAAAGCATAAATGGGCATTTACACATAAGATGAGCAGTCATTGGAAATTGCATTTTATTCATTTTTCTTTTCATACACACATCACTGGGTTCATCTTGTTCTTGAGGTCAAGTCCTGGAATTTTCTTGATGGCTCTTATTACGAAAATTATCCGAGTCTTTCATACAACATGATACATCTCATGGTTTAGCCTCGACCACCTCCATATTAAGTATCATCTATAACAGCATGGATAGCAAGTTCATTCATATTCTGAGTAAGTTTCCAAATAATATACATTGTTTTCCACAAATGCCCTTCACTTCCAGATATCCCTTTCCAATGTTCTTTACATCAGTAGCAGGTTGGAATCCACAAAGTGGTGACAATCTAGAGTCAATTGATATGAGATACATCAGTCCAAATAACTAATCTTTTGCCACTGACCACAGATTAGAACCACTGCAGAGATGAGAGTATTTACTTTGGGCTTTTTTTCTTTCTTCTACTCTTCAGTCTTCTTGGCCTTTGATGTGGCATCTTCTTTCTTCTTCTTGTTAAATTTATTGTCTCCTTTTGATCCAGGACATTGGTAAGATATATATATCCCCACTTATAGCATTTCTGACCACTCATTTTTTATTCTTTGAAGCCATTCTTCTTGTTGATGAAGTTTCCCTTCGATCTTCTTGCTGTATAATGTCTTGATCGATAGCTTTAGTCGCTTCAATTCTTCTCTCTTCAAGTAGGAGAACCAATTTTACTTACCTCAAAGTAAGATTGAAAGCAATCTTACTTGGTTCAAACTAAGATTGGAATCAATTATGGTGATTCTGACATAGGCCTAGATTGAATATTTTTGATCAGTCGTCAAAACAGCCAGTGTGAATGAGGCTGCAATGTGGTCATCAAACATGATTTTTGCATTTCCCAACTTGGTTACTAACTCTAGATTTTTACTGTCGTCAGTCTTCTGACTACTGTCCAATTCACAAAGACACATGGCAATATCCTCTGCCATCCCAACATTCATTAGCATTCTAGAAATCACTAATATTACATATTGCTACAATGATTTTTGTGTTTATTTGAATTTATGCATGTCATACTGACACATTTGATCCATGTTGACATCTTTAATTTAGTGGGGGTATTTTGTACAGAAAGAGACAGCTGCTAATTATTTAGGAAACTAACATTTTTATTAAAGAAACCTAATATTCCAATGAAAGCTTAGACTTATGTTCTTTTTAACCTAACGCCAATATGCCTAATCACAGTTATTTGTAAGAAGTTCACTGAATAATTCAAGAATAGAGCGAGATATTTTTTTGTACCATTTAAAGTTTAATAGAATATATGGCTCAACTGCACTTCTACTAGCGCTTGATTTTTCAGTTATATTATTGTAAACTATAGCACTTCTTCTGTACTTACAAACATTATTTAATATTTTAAACTTTTTCAAACAATTTTTATAACATTATTAGACAATTTTGAAGTATTTCTTTCTTCTTCTTCTTCTTCCTTCCAAGTATTAGGCCAAGGCCTGTTATGATCCTATAGAAAATTTTTCCTCCAGCGTTTTGATCCTTCCGGGAAATTCTCGTATAAGACTTGAAAGCATAATAATAGTCCCTTCGATTGGTTGCTGACCAAAGGAAGGCAAGACCAGTGATGGGACTGCCATCTTCTAGCCTCTGGTCAGGCTTTTCTGGAGAAGAAAAGAAAATAAAGGAAAGAAGAAATGGAAGAAAGGATGCCCTAATAGCGTCGGAGTCGAAAAAAAAAAGAGTTAACCAAGAGAGGTTAGATAGTAAAGTTAAAAGAGTGCAAAACACAAGTAAGTGGAAGAAATGTTTTGCTCAGCTTGGGCACCTTGTGGTCGCCATCCACATATCCCCTAGATGAGGACCCCTGAGGGAAAAATATGTAAATCACAATATTATGACACTGTTAGACAATATTGTAATGCTAACTGCTATTTTCTCCACAGAGTATATTACTTAGTCTATGATTTTTCTATCGCTGCTTTGGGTTATCAGCTTAGGGAGTAATAAGTAAGTGTATAACCATTTTTAATAAACGTTTGGTAATTTTAATATTATTAATATCTTTTTTAACATAGATTTGGGGAATTATTGCAAATATTGGTCATTTAAATTTCATATCGACGGATGGTAATCGAGGATGATAATCGATATGTGGGTTATCGCTGGCTCTATAAATTCTGGCACATGTACACTGTTGTTCTATAGGACTTTGAAAACATTTCACGCTAGTTTAAGTGCAGATTTTCCGAATATATATAGTTAGGTTTCCTAAGTGATAACCCAGTTTTTCCTAATATTTTAATTTAATGCACAATTCTTTTATACAGAACATAAAAAATTTACATAAGTCAATAATGTAACCTTTAACCCTAGTAACAAATCAGTATCACTAAGGTTATTGGTTATATTAGTTTCTTAATAATGGTGAGCGAAAAGCAGTTCCTTTCAGAATTAACTATTGAGAGTGAAAATTGTAGGCTCAATTGTTTAATACAAATTGCACAATCCAAATAAATCTTATCAACCTATATGCATAAGGAATTCGGGTTCACAAGTAATCTGAGTTAGGTCTCAAAATACTTGAATTCATATCTTAATCGTGTGATCAGAGAATGCACTATGAATAATCCAGATTTACCCTTTGACTTTTCGATGACACTTCATCCACCTTCACTTTGCTATTTTTTGGAGCAATATTCTGTGGTTGGAAGAGTCTTGATACATAGTTAATGTTTCTTTTGGTTATTATCAGACACTTCAATTGTTTTTGAAATTCTCTAACCTGAACACGAAAATAAAGACAAAAGATTAGGTTCATCAAATAAAAATTATCAAATATAAAATGTTACACAAATTCGATTTGGGATTTAAATTTTAATATTAAAATCTGCAAATATTCACGAATACTTATTTTAGATTAAATAAAATGCAATAAATAAGTATTCATAACCTGCATACTTAATAAAAATTAGAATAAAAATTAAATTAAATTATTTACAATCTTATAAATTACACAAACATAGACTAATAATGATAAAAGCTAAAAATATATTATATTTACTTTCATTTTGTTACATATGATAGATTTTTTAAAAGAATAGAATAAAAGAAACTAATTGATGTATATTATATTCTAGGGAAATTTCACAATTCACCAACCTGGTCAATTTTGATAGTCAACAAAATGGCCAATATAAATTTCCTCAAGTAACTAAAATTAACCACAGAAACCGATTTTTAAGATTCTTTTGTGGCAATAATAATTATTCGTGTATAGAAAGTGATTAAAATTAATATTTTAAGATCAACGGGTGGTTGCAGTAAATCAATTTTCAGAATATTAAAAAATGAATTAATGGTAAAACAGGCTACATGTTGCTCATTTAGTAGTTGGCAAGGCCGGTGACAGGAGTGGTGTATTGCCAACGTTACAAGTAACATTTTAAAAGTGTGACAATGAGTGGCTGATGCAATCCAATGATCTAAATCAAATCAAACACATTTTTATGAAAACACAACAATAATGCCAGAAATACGGAAAAATATAGATGAAAAGATCAATAAATTTGTAAATAATATTAATCAAGGGTAAGATGATGAACTTTTTTTGTAGGAAATAGTGAAATTAAAGGTTAAGTAAATCATATTACACAAAAGTAGAAATAGTAAAAATGTGTATCAATTTTTAGATTATATTCTTTATCATTTCAGAAAATTATGGGGGTCGTATGACATAGCCTATAATACAGTTGACCTCTTGAAAGAAGTCATAGTGGAAGGAAATTGGAAAACAGCAAAGTAAGTTTTGGAATTTTTTTTATATTCCTCAAGGAAATAGATTTTAATGATCTATACCCCCTTCTCCAGAAATATTTGGAAATGGGGAGAGGGGATTGGAACTTATCTTATGAATATGGGGTTTTAATGATCTATGTCCCCATCTCCAGAAAGATTTGGAAATGGGGAGGGGGTTAGAGCTGAGGTTCCCTGTTTGTCTCGCACAATTTTCCATACAACATCCTTATGCTACTGTTGCACTATACACTTTTAAACACGTTTCATACTATTTTAAACCATTTTATAAACATTTATTAAGATTTTAAAATATTGAACATATATAATTACGCGAATATTGTGAATCAATTTTTACAGATGCACAAATGCTCAATGTAACATCTGCTAGATGGCTCTCAAATCGGTGTTACCAACATTCGCAAATATTTCCAAACCATATTTCAAGAAATTAACTTCATTTTGTTAGATTCCGATGGGACAAGTTAGTGTACATAAAATTCGTTTATAGTTTAATTTGTTTTGTTAGGTTAGGAAATGGGAAGTTAGTTTACGTCCACTTTTTTTTAGGATTTGGGAATTTATTCCAAAAGTTGGTGACACTGACTTCAGAGCCATCAACTGGAAGCTACATTAACCATTACAGCAACTCCCGCATACACACTGTGATTCTTTAGAACTTAGAATGTGAGACAAATAGTACACTTTATCTGAACTTACCCATCATAGGGTGTTTCTTACAAAAATGTAGCCCACTAAATTGGAATTTATCGGATAATCTTTCTATTAAGCACAGCGAGAATTTTTTTTAAGTCCCAGGCAGACACCACGCACTTGCGCTAACAAACGCGAAGCGGTTTACTCTATGGAATATCGCGATGCAGCCAATATTATACATGCTATTTAACAAACCTAAAAGCTAATCTAATGCAATTTAAGTACTCTAACCTTTGAAAGGCCAACCTAAAAGCTAACCTAATGCAATTTAAGCACTCTAACCTGTGAAAGAATGCAACCCAAAAATAAATAGTAAGTTTTCAAATTCTGAAGTACATACCCTATGTTGGCTGCAGTCTTATTGTATAGAATATTCTTAAAAATCAATATGGCTGCCACGTCTTCATGTTATGTATACAGTTATATATCATAGAAAAATATGTTCAAATAATCGTTAGAAAAAATTTAAAATTTGTTGTAAATGGTGGGAAATAATTTGAAAATAAAACCCTGGACAAACTGACGATAAAACAGAATTGTTTTGAAACATGTCCAAGAACAAATCAACGTTAATATTGAGGTAAGATGATCAGACTAAAAATAATATAAATAAAACCCTGTTGGTGTCTGCTTGGACTTAGAAAAAATTCACACTGCGCTTAATGGAAACATGAACCGAATTTATCTTTTGTAAAAGTCAGATGGCCCTGGAAATCTGTATGCAGTTATGGTAACATTACTTTTAAACTTATTTTATCATAACGATATAGACTTGTAATAAAATTCAAGCTTTAATACAATACTGAAAACATAATCTACCCAAATAAAATTTATATCCTAATCAGGAAGTCTAATTTTGCGTTTAGTGGGATTAACGGGATTGACATTGCTTTTCTTTCTGCTTCAGTTTAATTGAAAGGATAAGGTGTACTTACCGTCGCAAATAAATTTTTCTAAGTTCTATAGAATCACAGTGCGCATGTGCTAGTGCTCCATGTAATCCCAGAAAGATAAATGTAATCTCTAGCAGTTGGTGGTATATGTATGTGAAATCAGTATGACCAACATTGACACAAAATTCCCAGAACTTTTTTTCAAGTTTATGAACAAACTTTGTCGTGTAAAGTGTGTTCTCGTGTGTTACTGGTTTAAATTTGTAGTGTAAAGTGTGTTCTTGTGTGTTGCTGGTTTTAAAATGAAATTAATTTAATAATGCTTACATTCATCAGCCTGATTAATTTAGGCCTAATCCTAGATCTAGTTGATCCTAAAGAATGTATTCAATTTCTGTTCGATGAAGGGCTTTTAAGAACAAGAATGGAGTGCCCTCAATGCAATGCTTGCCTCACTCTGGTAATATGGCAGAGCAAGTTATACCCAATATTCAATTGTAGAAGAGGACACCTGTAATGCGCCCAGTCGGTCACAAAAGGAACTTGGTTCGAGAATTGCAAAATACATCCTTTCCAAGTTAGTTCATTCATTTGCTCATAAATTTATGTATAATCAGACAATTATGCAGTGTACTATTGGGAACAGAAGCGTAATTCGAGGACGATAGCTGATTGGTTCAGTTACTGTCGAGAAGTGTGTTTATTATCTATGGAGAATAAATATGCAAATCGTGACAAAATTGGAGGTCCAGGGCATATTGTCGAAATTGGCGAGTGCAAAATTGGTAGGAGGAAATTTGAACGAGGGCATATAGTTGAAGGAAACTGGATTTTGGGCATGATCAATATCCAAAGTAAAGAGGTATGATTGGAAATTTGTCCCAACAATAATAGAGATGCTGTTACCCTATTTAATTTGATAGCAAAGCATGTTCATATTGATAGCACTATTCACACAGATTGCTGGAGAGGTTATAATGGGTTACTGGGTGGTGTTTTTGCCACCCACCTAACAGTAAACTATGTGCAAAATTTTGTGGATCCTATTACAAATGTTCATACAAATAACATAGAGTCCTTTTGGCGGAGACTACAACGCAGACTATCTGGGGGGGGGGGGGATCAAATGCGATGTGATGGACATACATATCGCGGAATATTTATGGTACTTTGACTGTAAAAATCGAAATGTGGATCCTTTCCAAGAACTCATTGAAGATATTAGAGTGGTTTACCCTATAGTTTAGTTTCATTTTAGTTAATATGTTCTAAGTTTTTTTTTTTAATATAACTTGTATGTGTGTTGTATATAGTTTTGTACTATCTCACTTCTTAATAAATATAATTTGTTTGTGTGTGGTTTTTAAATACTTTTTAAAATCTAACCATTCAACCAAGTTCCTTTTCAAGTCTGGAGTTTTAAAAGAAGTGATGTTGGCAACATCTGGAGTATTTTGGGTTGTTGATGGTGACAACATTGGAACAACATAGGAAGAGGAGGGAAAGTAGCAGAAAGTAGCAACTAAGCAATGTAGGACGATCATGTTTTACATAAATATATAAATATAAAAAAAGATTGTTGCAACATTGGAAGATGTTTAAAATGTGTTTAAAAGCGTTACAAAATATTTTAAACGCATTTAAAAGTGTTCAGTGCATCAGTGGCATAAGAAATTAAATTGAAAATTTTTTGTGACGGTTAGTATACCACACCCAATTGAAATGTTAAAAATCTTAAAATCCACACCTCATATATTAGCCGTCCTCAACTAAAACAAACTTCTGGACTAAACTTTACAACCTATGATGTGACTTTTTTAAATTCCTTCATAAACTCCTGTCAAATTTTATTCTTAGGGTTTCATTTTTTAAATTGTTTCCCACCATTTACAATAATTTTTATAAGTTTTCTAATGATTATTTGAATATATTTTTTCTTCTTCTTCCTTCCGAGTATTAGGCCAAGGCCTGTTACGATCCTATAGAAAATTTTCCCTCCAGCGTTTCATAGGACGGCCCAGAGATCTTTGTTCTCTTGGTATATAATTATAAACAGCTTTGGGGATCCGATTTGAACTCATTCTTTCAAGATGGTGTTTCCAATTTAGTTGGTACTGTTTAATATATTCCAAAATTGGCGTAGTCTTCAATTCTTTTAAGATATTGGTGTTCCTTTTCCGATCCCATCTGGTGTAACCCACTGTTTTACTCATGAATCTCATTTCACAAGCCGTTATCCTGCTTTCATGTTGTCTTTTTAGTGTCCATGCCTCACTACCATAGGTCAACAGTGGTCTAGCCAAAGTGTTCTATAAACGTAATCTGGTGTTTTTTTGTACAAGGGATGGTTTCATAACTTGATTAATAATTCCCAAACTTATATTATAACTAGTAATTTTTTCAGGGATATCTTTTTCATCCCAGATAGAGAGATAATATCCAAGATATTTAAATTGATTAGATCTCTCTAAAATTTTATTCTGGAGACAGATTTTACTTTGTATGGGGTCCTTCCCATGAAATGCCATAATTTTAGTTTTGTTAATTGATATTTCCGTATTAAATTTGGCACCTATTTTTTGTAAATTATAAATTTATTGTTACAAATCATTTTCGGAAAGTGCCAGAAGAGCTAAATCATCTGCAAAAAGAATAGCATCGAGTTTGAGATTCCTATTGATGGGTATATATCCTCGTTGTGTTTTCCTCCATTCATTTATTATTCTATTCATATATATAATGAAAAGCACCGGTGAAAGTCCACATCCCTGTCTTACTCCAATGTTAATCTTTTTCCAATGCCATCTTGTTTAACAGATATTTCATTATCTTTATAGATGTTGAAGATGTTAGTAATATATTGTTGTGGAATGTTATCATCAGCTAAAATTTCTAGTAATATATTTCAACAAAGTTCTGATGATACAGTTATAGTCTCGAAATCGCGATCAACATAGAAAATTTATATGAGGAGAGGTAAGAAACATTTAATTTCACCATAATATATTTCTATCTACTTTGTCAAAAGCCTTTATGAAGTCAGCGAAGGTGATATGAGTTTCTATGTTGAATTCCTTGTGCTTTTCTAATAGTAGTTTTAGAGTGAAGAATCCATCTGTACAAAATCTACCCTTTCTGAATCCATTCTGCTCTTCTCCAATTATATTTTCATAAATTTTTTTCAATTTATTCTTAACCATATTAGCATAAATTTTATATCCAGAGTTCAACAAGCTAATTCCACGATAGTTATCTTGGATTTGGCGACTTCCTTTTTGAAGATTGGTATGACAATGGATTTGTTCCAGCTTTGTGGTGGTTCTTGTCCTTCCCACATCATATTAAGGAGAATAAGAAATTTGTCTAAAATTTTTTTAGTTGAAAATTTAAATAATTCCTGATTAATGTGGTCTTCTCTGGGAGCTTTTTTCATGATACTGAATTACATGAAGATATGGCAGCCATATTGATTTTAACAAATATTCTGTGTTCCAGTGCAGCCAACATAGAGTCTATGCTAATTAACTTACACTAATTAACATCAGCATGTATTTTTTCACAGGTTCATTCATTTCATTATAATTCTGCCCGAGGGCAGGTCTTTCACTGCAATCATAGCATTTTCATGCTATGCTTTGCAGCTTTACTAAGGAATTATAAGTGTGGTAGCTTCCCGTAGCTTTTCACAGGTTAGAGCACTTAAATTGCATTAAGTTAGTTTTTAGGTTGATATTTCACAGATTAGAGTACTTAAATTGTATTACATTAGTTTTTAGGTTCGATGATGATGCAAGTTCAAGTATCGTGTATATGTTGGCTGCATCCTGTGATTCCATAGTGTAAACAGCTTTGTGTCTGTTGACATGCATATGGTGTATGATTCGAACTTAGAAATATTTTTGGATAATGTTTCCATTAACCGCAATGAGAATTTTTTCCAAGTCCCAGGCAGACACCACGCGCATGCGCCAACAAACGTGAAGCGGTTTACTCTCTGGAATATCGTTTGATGCGCCAACATTATACATGCTATTTAACAAACCTAAAAGCTAACTAACTAAATCACTGGCACTATTGAACCCGGAGGTTCATGGCCACATGGACATAAGCTCTCCATATATCCTGAGCCAATGTTTTCCAATCATCCCCTGTATAATCTACTTCCCTCAAATCATAGTTAATGTTATTCTCCCACCTCATTCTTGGTCTACCAACTGGGCATTTTCCCTCTGGTTTTCCTACAAGAATCTTCCATGCACGTCTTTCATTCCCCATTCGTGCCACATGTCATGCCCATCGCAGTCTACGAGACTTAACTTTTCTCAATATATCTGGCTTCCTATAAAGACCATGTAATTCACTGTTAAGCAGTCTTCTCCATTCACCTCTCTTTGGTCCAAAAATTTTCCTAAGAACTTTATTCTCAAATACTCGTAATCTCCTTTCCTTCCTTAAAGTAAGAGTCCATGTTTCGCATCCATATAATATAACTGGTAGAATAATAGTTTTATATATTTTCAGTTTAACGTTTTTTGAAAGGAGTTGGGAAGTTAAGAGTCTCTGTAATGCATAATAACATGCATTTCCAGAATTGAGCGTATGTTTAATTTCCTTGTGCATCTCATTCCTGTTTGTGATTATTGTTCCTAGGTATTTGAATTCAGCCACTTCCTCAAAATTTCCCTCATTTTGAGCCTTTGGCATGGGTTCCCTGAAGTAGTCCCCGCCCGGAGAATCGAATGGGGGACTATTTGACCTCTGGAAAATTTTACCCCAGTTGAACCCATGTCTGCATTTCTTGACGGTTGTATTTTTACGGTGAAAGATCGTCACTCTTTCGACTAAGGTACTTTTTTCTTCTGGATTATCACCTTCGACCAGTCCGGCATGGGTAACCCTATCAGCAGCAATGCTACCACCGGCATAGCTCTCGGGATCATTTAAGCATGCAAGCCACTCCACCATGACAAGGTAAAGATACAATGGAGGGCCTAAAAGCTAACCTAATGCAATTTAAGAACTCTAACCTGTGAAAGAATGCAATGCCCAAAAATAAATAGTAAGTTCTGAAATTCTAAAGTACATACTCTACTGGCTGCACTGTTGTTGTATAGAATATTTGTTAAAATCAATATGGTTGTTACGTCTTCATGTTACGTGTATAGTTAAATATCATAGAAAAATATGTTGAAATAATTGTTAGAAAAAATGTAAAATTTATTGTAAATAGTGGGAAATAATTTAAAAATATTACCTGTTGGCGCATGCGTGTAGTGTCTACTTGGGACTTAGAAAAAAATTCTCACTGCACTTAATGGAAACATCAGCCAAATTTTTCACATCACATGTTGTAAAATATTTCCAACTTCTGTTTAAAATCTTCATCAATTTTTTTTTTTTTTTGCGAATGCCCCAGGTTGTCATTTCAATATTCCTGGTGTTCTCTCCTGGCATGGTGTACTTGTAACCCACTTCTGAGGCTGGGGCGCCTGGAAGGCGAGGTTACGTTGCCTCGATATGTGAGTTGATGGTGGTAATGATGCACCGGGAGAGGCCTTAAACTAAACTTAAGCTAATTAGGCGAATATGATATTGATGATAATGATGTTTGGGCCTTAAAATTTCCTGACATTTATCTTACAGGTGAGGAAAAACCCCGAATAAAACCTCACCCAGGAAACTTGTCCCGACTAGGGATTGAACCCGGGCCTGCTGCGTATCAAAGCAGCATGCTATCTCGAGACATTATTCATCAAATATTGTTATATTGATATATCAGGTAAGGATTTTAACATTTCACTAAATAACTTCAAAAGTAAGATTTAAATTAAAATATTTTATACCTCACCTTATATCCAGTCTTCTAATTATACTGGTTTCAAAGCCTGGGCAGCTTCATCTTCAGTAATTTTTTGTCGACTGTTGTTATGTCGATCTGGAGAAGCCTCCTAAAATAAAATGTAATATAAACCTCTTAATTCTTAATGTTACTTCTTATTGTATTTTTAAAAAATATCAAATTTATTGTCAGATTTGTGTGTATGTGTGTATATATATATATATATATATATGTATATATATATATAAATAAAAATTTAATTTAACATTAATATCAAATTAATGAAATTACAACTTCAGCTTAATGTATGTTCAAATGGAAGGCAGTCTCATAATATAGCGACAGGAACAAACTTCTGTCATTTCTAGATTAAATGTTGTGAGACAGATATAGGCATATATCTCTCTTTATGTCTGTGATAAATCCTGGTAATAAAATATTCTATAAGGATTAGAATACTTTTTCAATTGATTATACTCGTTATGTCCACCGCTGTGGTCTCGAGGTAGCATGCTGCCTTGTCACGCAGCGGGCCCCCAGTCGGGGCAGTTTTTCTGGCTGAGGTTTTTCCTCACCTGTAAGACAAATGTCAGGAAAACTTTAAGGCCCAAATGGTCCCCGAAATCATATGGCCATCGTCCTTATCATTATCATCATCATCATCCTTCACCGATGTGGAAAGCAACGGGAAGCTACCACACCTACAATTCCCTAGTAAAGCTGCAAGCATAGCATGAAAATGCTATGATTGCAGTGAAGGACCTACCTTCGGGCAGAATTAATATGGATGGATACTCGTTATATGTATATATATTTCTTCATTCAAACTTAACTTATTTATAAAAAGGTTCTGTGCGGGGATGGTGTAGAACCATCTCCATCTAATGTGAATGCACATATACAAGAAATAAATTTTTAAGAAGTTATGGAAAATACAATAATTCTAATATTACTTTGTATAATGCAGGGAACTGGTAGAAAGGGTTTCTGCTGAAGGTCGTAAGTTGACAAAATCACTACCTCTTCAGGCATCTGTAGGTAACATGGTAAGAAGAATCCTTAAAATAATCAGAGAGGAATATGTTGCTATGCAGCGAAACAAACAGGAAGAAGTCGACCCACAAGAATCTCTACATAAGATTGTCACATCAGAGGGTGATGGGGACGATGATTACAGCAAGCCTCTTCCAGATCTCCAGGCCTCTATCATGGAGCATATTGGCGAGTTTGAAATGGAATTGGAAACCAGGCAAGTTATATCAATTACACTAAACCCTCAATTTAACAGACTATTTGTGGCTGAGGGGGGATCCGTAAAATCAGAAGTCCATAAAATCACAAATCTAGTTTTTTGAAGACATTTAAGCCATAATAGGCTTATAACTAGAGTCCGGATGTTAGGCACTTAAAAAATTAAAAATAGGCAGGCAAAAAGGCAAAAAAAATCATTAATATAGGCACTAAAAATTCAAAATAAGCCCTTACAAAAATGGACAACAACATAACTTTTTACAGTCTTACGTTAAGAATATAAACATATGTTATCAATAGCATGCGAAGATATCAGAGATGCTTTTGGAATTTGTTTTGCCTTTTTACAAAGAGCAGAACCATCACTTGAGAATATTTCCGTGCCAAATTCTTTCACGAAATTGGTCAGTTTATATTTACTGTTGTCCGCTCTTTAAGTATCTTAAAAAACTGTTCTAGAGGTAAAAAAAAAAAAGCCACATACACTTGCTGCACCACTTTGTCTTTGAAGCACCTGTCTGTGTATGAGGACTGCAGACTGAATTCAGTGTTACCAACATCAAAAATAATATTGCCGATTTCAGCACCAGGTGTGAAACAGAGAAAGAAATCTTGAGCCATCTACCCTCTTTGTCGCTCAGCAATGTTTGTATTGAAAAGAAGCAAAGAAATTTTCTCCAAGCCTTAGAGCCGGAGCATAATACAATGGGACATAGCTTAGGGCTATTTCGCTTAACAGGAATGCATGAGGTGGAAAAATACAATATTTACCTAACGGGAGTGCATTGAGGGGGAAACCATCTGCCTGCTAGGTTATTGCCACCCTTATCCTAAAACATTCCAAGGGAATTTATAAAAAGAACACTTGAAAACTAATGATTTGTGCCATGAAGTTTGTCCATTTCAATTGATTTAATTGAAATACTGAGTTAATTTCGAGAAAAAATTGCAAATAGGCATTTATAGGCATTATAAGCAGTAATAGGCATTTATAGGCAAAATGAACTTCATGGAAAACAACTTTAGGGTCGTTGGAATGAACTTACATGAAGTCACTTTTACAATATCTATAAAAAATAACTATAGGCATTTTCCCTAACATCTGGTCTCTACTTATCATCATCATCAACAACAAGGATTAGGCCCAATGGCCTGTTCCGATCTCATTATAGGTCGAATTGGTCCTTCCATCTCTTCAATGGTGTTCCCAACATTCTTCTCCCTTTTGGTTTATAATTATACATTCTTCTTGGTATGCGCTGTTCATTCATTCGTAATACGTGCTGAAGATAAGCATTTTGGTAATATGTTATTCTTTCACAGAGATTAAATATATTAAGTTCTGTTCTTATATCTTCGTTTTTCTTTTTATCGGTCCTTTGGTATCCTGCTATTGCTCTCAACATCTTCATTTCAGCAGCCTCTATTTGTTTACTATCTGCCTTTGTTAATGTCCAGGTTTCACATCCATATATAAGAGATGGAACTGCCAATACTTTGTAAAACTTCAAAATAGTTTCTTTTCTAGTCTTATTCAATAAAGTGCGTTTAATTGTGCCACATAGATAATTGAATCGTTGTATTTTAGTGTGTTTATCTAAATTTCTGTCATTGCCTAAATGACAACCCAAATAATTAAAATTCTGAACTTGGTCTATAATTACATTGTTTATCACTATTTTTGTTCTTATTGCACATTTTCCTTTCAGAGCTAATATTTTTGTTTTAGATGTAGATATTCTTAAATTGTATTTTAGAGAGATATTATTTAATGTATAAAGGAATTGTTGCAGAGCATTTTCTGATGCTGTCATTATTACTTGGTCGTCTGCAAAAAGCAGAGTTGTCAATACACTATTTATATTAATTTGTTCTTGCCATTCATTTATGACATGGTCCAAGTATAAATTAAATAATACTGGTGACAATGGACACCCTTGTCTTACTCCCTGGTTTATTTCTATGTTTTGTCTACTAATTTTATCTCCGCAGTCTATTTTAAAATTTGTTTCTATATATAAACTCTGAATGGCTCTTATAAGGTGTTGAGGAATTCCTTTCATTTCTAGTATGTTCCATAATTTATTTCTACTTACACTATCAAATGCTTTAGTATAATCAACAAAAGCTATATACGTGGGTAAATTAAATTATTTTCTTTTTTCTATCAATTGGGCCATTGTAAAAACGCAATCTATAGTTGACCTACCCTTTCTAAATCCATTTTGTTCCTCAAGTAATATTGTTTCAGCTATTTTATTTATTCTATATGATAAAATTTTTGCATATATCTTATAAGCTGAATTTAATAAACTTATTCCTCTATAATTTGTATATTCTCTTCTGTTTCCTTTTTTAAATATCGGAACAGTTATTGCGTCCTTCCATTCATCCGGAACAGAACCCGTTTTCCAGCAAAGGTTTATAAATTCAAGAAACTTAACAATAAATGTAATCGATGCACATTTGAATAATTCTATGTTTAGATTATCTGCTCCAGGCGATTTCTTGTTTTTAAAATTTTACATTGTTAACATTAGCCCTTCAAACCTAATACAATCCACATTTGGGTCATTTTCTCTTAAGGCTATTGTTTGTTCTTCTAAGTTTGTCCACAACGATGTTCCCATTGTGTAAGAGGTATAGGATTTAACCATATTGTGTCCTTTTTGTTTTTATTTAAATGTTTAATAACTTTATATGCTCTAGCTTGGTGTCCGTGTACATCATGTTCTAAATTCGACACATATCTGTCCCAATGCTCTCTCTTGATTCTTCTAATTTCCCTTTTAACAATTGCTGATTTTCGTTTATATTCAATATTATCGTCTGTAGATCTGCTCTGTAGAAATTTAAGATATGCTTGTTTCTTGTCCTTTATTTTTTCCGCTATGTCTTCATTCCAAATATCTATTCCCCTTTTCGTATATTTCTTCCTTCTTTTTTCTAGAGTTTCTGATGCTACTTTATGTAAAATATTTTTCAGTATTTCCCACATTAAATTTATATTGTTTCCATATGTTTGATCATTTATTTCCTCTGCATATTTATTCATCCTTGTTTGGTATAGGTATTTAACACTATTGTCTCTTAACAGATGTACCTTGTATGTTTCTTTAGAAATTAACTCTCTAGGTTTTAACTTCTTCCATCTTTTTAATAAGTTAAATTTAGACATAAGTAAGTAATGGTCTGATCCTACATCGCTACCTCTATACACTCTCGTGTCTTGTATACATGAAGAAAGTTTTTTATTTATAAGAATATAGTCATTTATACTTTTTTCATTTCTCCGTGTCCACGTATATTTGTGGATGACAAAGTGTCTGAAGAATGTGTTTGTAATTTTAAGTTCATTAAACGCTGAAAATTGTAATAAGGATTTTCCATTTTCATTTAATACTTGTTCTCCATTTGATCCTAGTACATCTTTTATTGGGTTGTTTCCTACTCTTCCATTGAAATCGCCTGCTACAACAATATGGTCGTTTTTATTTATGGTATTTAGATGTTCTTGTAATGTATCATAGAACTGTTTTGTTTCTTCTTTTCTTCCATTTTCTGGGCAATATATTCCAATTATTGTCAAAAAACCTCTGTCTATCTTTACTCTTAAGTTAATAATTCTTTCATTAACCCAATTATAGCTATGAATCCTTTTCTTCCATGTTTGTTTTAATAAAATAGCAACTCCCGCTGAAGCTCTTTTGTTTTGATTTACACCACTGTATATAAGTATATAATCTGATAAATCTGTAGAGCCTTTAAGGTTCTTTTTAATTTCTGGGATGACTGCAATATCTACATCTCTCTCTTTAAGTTCTTTTTGTAGCTCTAATTCTTTATTACATATTCCTCTTACATTCCAAGTGCAGATTTTTATCCTCTCCGCTATCCCTAATCGTTTGTCCTTATTTCTTGCTATGGTCGTATCCTGAAATCCAATCCAACCTTTGCTTTGAGATGAATCAGTAGTAATAAATGTCCCCTGACCGCGTTATGAGCACTGTGTAGGGTAAGGATAATGACAGGGCTGCTGTCTCAGAACATCTATCCATGCTCCTCTAAGTATTAACCCCTTTAGAGAGGGTTGCTGCTTCCGCCCCTTGAGCCGTTGTGATGATCGCCTGGTATCACGTCGCCTCGTAGACCGTTGCAGACTTCTTGGTCTCTACTTATAACACTTAAAATTGTATTAATGCAAATGTTGTGTGTACACACATTTATTTATGCTGTAGAAAAACATCAAGAGTCAGTTGTTTTCTACCAGAATGTTGCTTATTTATTATTATTATTATTATTATTATTATTATAAAGTGTGTAAAATATTCATAGTAAGCATAAACTTTTGAATCTGAAGATTCCCCTATGTATGCAATGATTTCGTCCATGCTGTTTCTTATTGCTGATAATTTAGGTTTCCCTGTAACATGTTTTTTCATCATCGTCATCTCTGCAATCACTTGTTGACTTATGATTTGATGGCCTGGGTCACTCTTGTCCAAGTCGACGCTGTATGAACATGGACTATGCATATCATGAAGATAATCGAATATTAAATAGTAAAATTGTTCAGCTATTCTAATGGTTACTGGCAAATTTAAATCACAACTATGGGTTTCAAAAACTTTTAACATGATTTTTTTTGTAATTAAAACATTTTCTCTGTTCATTCTTACCTCTTATAGTTGTTTTTGTTAAACATTTGTTTTACGGCTTCTTAGCCCCATCATCAGCAATTACAGACTGAATTTTCTCATGTTGTCAGTCCTGATTCTTGATTCCTGCTCTCTTTGCCTCTGGTCCAATGAATTTACTAATGAGGTTCCTTTCTGCGGGAATTTCAAAGTTCATAATTCTTTAATATTTAATTTTAGGAAGTTATATTTGAGGTTATTTTAATTATATTATTTTTAGTCTGATCATCTTACCTCAATATTAATGTTGATTTGTTCTTGAACAATTCTGTTTTATCGTCAGCTTTTCCAGACTGGTTTTATTTATGTTGCATTATGTTGCACAACCTGCATGTCGAGTCAGCTCCATCATGTGGTTGGCCAAAGAACCTCCAAACAAGGTCACGCTCCGTCAGTATATCAAAATTCATAACTCTGTTTTTGTTCTTCTGAATATAAATTTTTTCCCAAATAGTCAGCTCTTTTGTATTTTCTAACTGTTTTAATAATTTAGTGTCTGAATTTATATTATGTTTTTAAGACCAAACATGAGCAGCAACTGCAGATTTTTCTATTTCCCTATTTTTAATATTTCTTATGTGTTCTTTGGTTCTAATTTTTAGGTTTCTTTTTGTTTTTCCTATATATATCTTTTCACAACCCATGCATTCAATTTGATATATTCCTGACTTTTTATTTTTATCAGTTTTTTTTTTCATTTTTGTTGGTTTTTATTAGTTTATTTAAACGTAGTTATTTTTTGGTGCTAATTTAATATTAAACTTCTCAAATATCTTTTGGAATTTATTATGTACCCAAGGGTGATATGTGAATTTCCTGTATTTTTTCATAGGTGGTTCTTCTTTTTCAAGAGTACTTCTGTTTATCATTTTTTGTTTTTTATACTTTTCTATCCTTTTATGTACCATTTTTTCGTCAAGCCCGTGTTCTCTTGCTACTTTGATTATGTGTTTTTTCTCATGTTTGAAATCTTCTTCATTTAAGTGTAAGTTTACCAATCTATGAGTTAAACTATTAAAGGCTGCTAATTTATGTCCAATTGGATTGAACCCTGTTGATTTTATAAAATTTTCCATATGAGTTCCTTTTTCTTTTTTCTTCGTTTCTGACCAATTTAAGATCCAAAAAAGGTATTTGTTTATTTTCTTCTATTTCTTTGGTAAATTTTATGTTTGTACTCTGTAAATTTAACAGTTTTAGGGAATCTTCTACATATTGTTTATTTTTTATTATTTCACTCACCTCATACTTCATACTTCATACTTTATGAAGTATGAGGTGAGTGAAATAATAAAAAATAAACAATATTAAAGAACCTCATAGTGTTATTTCCTATCTACATAACTTAATCTTCTACATGTTTTTTTAACAATACAAATTATATCATCTACATATCTGCTCCAAAATTTAAACATTGTGGGATGTGCTTTAGTGATTTTACATTCAAAATCGCTCATAAATAAATTTATTTCTACATGTTTATGTATGAACTTAACAAAATTACAGAAGAATATGGATTAAAGATATCTACAGAAAAAACAAAAATTATGGCATTTCAAGGTGTAGATCCTGTCAGAAGTAAAATTGTACTGGACAATAAAATTTTGGAGCAGGTGAATAATTTACATATCTAGGATGCAATATCTCATATGAAGAAGAAAAGGATGTAAATGCAAAAATATCTAAATTTTTAAGAATTTTAGGGTTAATAAATTCTATCTTCAAGCCACAGTTAGTCCAAAAGCATTCAAGACTGAAAGTGTATAAAACACTGGCTCTTCCAACTTTTTTGTATGGTAGCGAAGTATGGACGTTGAAACAGAAGGATATACAGAGACTTAGATCTGCTGAAATGAGATATCTTCGGAGGACTGCAGGATACACACTACTAGATCACAAAAAAAATGAAGACATCTTAGAAGAATTACACATGGAATCTTTAGAAAACAAAATTTCTGATTATAAGTCAAGATGGATGCAACATGTTCATCGAATGGAAGATCACAGAATACCCAAACTAATGTTAAGATATCAACCTGCAGGAAGAAGAAGACCAGGACGTCCACTCAAAAGACTTCTGGATGGTGTTTCTCTTGAGGCCGAAACAGGTCAACAAATGGCCTAAATTCGTGAATGTACTATGATGATGATGATGATGTTTATTTATGAGCGATTTTGAATTTAAAATCACTAAAGCACATCCCACAATGTTTAAATTTTGGAGCAGATATGTAGATGATATAATTTGTATTGTTAAAAAAAAACATGTAGAAGATTCCCTAAAACTGTTAAATTTACAGAGTACAAACATAAAATTTACCAAAGAAATAGAAGAAAATAAACAAATACCTTTTTTGGATCTTAAATTGGTCAGAAACGAAGAAAAAAGAAAAAGGAACTCATATGGAAAATTTTATAAAATCAACAGGGTTCAATCCAATTGGACATAAATTAGCAGCCTTTAATAGTTTAACTCATATATTGGTAAACTTACACTTAAACGAAGATTTCAAACATGAGAAAAAACACATAATCAAAGTAGCAAGAGAAAATGGGTTTGACGAAAAAATGGTACATAAAAGGATAGAAAAGTACAAAAAACGAAAAATGATAAACAGAAGTACTCTTGAAAAAGAAGAGCCACCTATGAAAAAATATAGGAAATTCACATATCACCCTTGGGTACATAATAAATTCCAAAAGATATTTGAAAAGTTTAATATTAAATTAACACCAAAAAATAACTATAGTTTAACCCTTTAGGTGTCATGAGCCGATTAGATCAGCTCCGGTGCTTCTGTCCACTACCTGCCAGACAATATATTTAAACTACTTGCAAAGCCGGTCACATCGGCGGGTGCGATTTAAATCTCCAACACAGATTTTACCAGTGGCATGCAGAGGGTTAAATAAACTAATAAAAACCAACAAAAATGAAAAAAAACTGATAAAAATAAAAAGTCAGGAATATATCAAATTGAATGCATGGGTTGTGAAAAGATATATATAGGAAAAACAAAAAGAAACCTAAAAATTAGAACCAAAGAACACAAAAGAAATATTAAAAATGGGGAAATAGAAAAATCTGCAGTTGCTGCTCATGTTTGGTCTGAAAAATATAATATAAATTCAGACACTAAAATATTAAAACAGTTAGAAAATACAAAAGAGCTGACTATTTGAGAAAAAATTTATATTCAGAAGAACAAAAACAGAGTTATGAATTTTGATATACCGATGGAGCATGACCTTGTTTGGCCAACCACATGACATCGACATCCAGGTTGTGCAACATAATGCAACATAAATAAATATGGATTTTCATCAAGTAAGCACCAACTCAATTGATTATTAAATAAAACCAGTCTGGAAAACCTGATAATAAAACAGAATTGTTTTGAAACATGTTCAAGAACAAATCAACAGAGGTAAGATAATCAGACTAAAAATAATATAATCATAATTCTTTCCTTGTTCTTCTGTATATAGATTTTTTCCCATATGGTGAGTTCATTTTTGTTTTCTAACTGTTTTAATAATTTTGTGTTTACATCTATTTTGTATTTTCTGACCAAACATGATCAGCCACTACTGATTTTTCTACTTCCCCTTTTTTTACATTCCTTATGTGTTCTTTAGTTCTAATGGTTAAATTTCTTCTTGTTTTCCCTATGTATATCTTATCACAGTCTTCACATTTTATTTGATATATTCCTGATTTTTTACCATCATCAATCTTTTCATTTTAAAAACTAAAAAAAATGAAAAGGTCAATGCTAATTTCCCCCCTCCCCTGCAAAAAAATGCAGGAATCATTCTGTATTTACTAGTTCACTTAATGAACTGTTAGCTCTTCTTTCAATAATTGAAATCATGGCTCACTTTTTAAGGAATCCTTGTTTCTTCACAGTCTTTGAATTACAGAGTACAAATGTTTCAAAATGTGTTTATTGATTTTATTACCTAACCAGTAGGCCTCCCAAATAACATTAGGATTAACTGAATATCAGTAGTTTTTGGAATAAGCAATTTATTTAATATTCATAAAATTGAGCAAAATAGCTGCACTGTAATTGAAAATACGAGGTTGCAGTAGTTGTTCGGAAGTCCAGCACTAAAGTTTACTTTGGTGGTCAAGTAAATAACATTAAAAATAAATAAAAAGTAAATAATTTATGTAGGTAGGAAATAACACTATGAGGTTTATTTTAATTTCATTGAGTTGTTTCTTGACTCACCTCATACTTCTTAACTCCCTCGCAGATCCAGATTTCGACACTGTATTTGTGACATTCTCAATGCTGTTCACGTTCATAACTCAGTGAATGTGAACAGCATTGAGAATGTCACAAATACAGTGACGAAATCTGGATCTGCGAGGGAGTTAAGAAGTATGAGGTGAGTCAAGAAACAACTCAACAAAATTAAAAAGTAAATAGTTGATGATGAGCAGTTTTGCTGGCACCAAGGCTGTAAAGAAACAAGGAAGTGTTAAGTGGCCAATGTTAGAAGTTATATTCTTAGCTTCGTTCATATTAATTGGAAATATCTCATAATTGTGGATATATCATCAGAACCAATTAACTCTACAAGATAATTTGAAAATATGTTTTTGAACTCACTATGTGGAAATGCATCTTGTAAAATGAAATTTCATATAAAACAATTGCTGAAAGAATTTAAATGAAAGGGTTTAAATAATAAGAGAGTTGTATGTGTTTATATTGCAGTGCTGACAATATTGCACAGCAGGCCCGACAACACATTCACTCGAATGAGATTATTATGACACTTGGAAAATCAGCTTCAGTTGAGGCATTCCTCAAGAAAGCTGCTACAGAAAGAAAGTTTGAAGTAATAGTGGCTGAAAGTGCACCATTTTGCAGAGTAAGTATTAAACTTCTGGGTTGTAAGAGGATAAAAGTAACTTATAATGAATACAACAAGTAATATGTTTAGGGAAACGTTACTCTCTGTTTTCATTTTAACAGAGGCTGATAAGGTTGCAAAAGTATGAGAGCAAATAAAAATGTTTGTCTCTGCTCTTAATTTGATTCAGTTCAGGTCATTTAAATTGCTATAGTCCACATATTTTTATTAGTCAGATCAAGATCATATTGGAGAGTAAATTCCCTGCTCATGTTCTAAAACTCAATACAGGGCTCCATAATGCAACACAAGATCTGCCTCAACCCACGCAACTATGGAAGCAAATTGGATCAACATGGCAGCTAAGCAGTAACCTTAATCTGACTAATGAAAATATGTGGACTATAGCATAGTATAATATTGAGCTATTATTCCAAAAATACTTCTGTATCATTAAAGTTTATTTGTTTTATGGTTTAATGTTCCTTAATTGAAGAGTGTCGGTAGAAGAAGTCCATTGTTTGTAAAATCAAACAAGATACTTCGAAGGAATTATCAGATGAATCTATGTGTTTAGGGGGAAACAAGAAATAATTACTTCTCCATAGCACAAAGGCCTAGAAGACTCTTGGCTTACTAGTCAGCTACTGGCCTTACATCCATATATGCAATTTACAGAAGTGGACAGTTAATTATCTAGCCAGTATTTATAATAAGTACAGTAATTTTTAAAACTCTTGTTGAGTGAAAACAACATGTAGGAAGGAAATCTAATATATAAAAATGCTAGAGAACCAAGGATCCCGGGTTCAAGTCCCAGTCTGAGCATATCATTTTTCTCTTCAAATATGGTTTGTTTGTTCGTACTTTATGCGCGGCCATACCGTTGATCCGATTGTGATGGGGCTTTTTTTTTACAAAATGTTCAGGAGATTCCCAGGATGAACATAGGCTATAAGAGAGTTGTGATACTCAACTCCTACACCTTTAAAATCACCCTTTGTAGTGGAAAACATGATAAAAGTAGCTTTTTGGACGCTTAAATGGCTTATGCTGCCTAAACCATAACAAATACACAAAGTTAATTTACACAGAATTGAATATCTCAAAAAAGCTCAACAAAAAAGTCTGCGACAGCATATGTTTATCTCTTACGGATAACTCACAATAACCATTTTTATCTTTCATTGATGCCAAGAAGATCGAGACAAGTATATATCGTCGGCCTACAAGTGAAACACACTAAGTCAGATTTCATCGTAATTTCGATTTTACATGTTCCTTATGTAAAATTTCGCGTTCTTTCGTCTGGTGAAGTCCATTAAGTCTTATCTCAAACAGTTTTTACGATATTTATCATTTTCCATTTCCACTAAGTCAATATTTTTAGAATATCAACTAGTAAAACACATTAAGTCCCTTAGTGTGTTTCACCTTTCTATTTCTTAATTAAAATGCACACTTCAAACACTTTGATGTACGCATACTAAGAGTTTTCCAACAGTTCCAAGTCACTATACAAGGAAATCATCTCACAGAAAATATTTAGATCCATCCATATTAATTCTGCCCGAGGGCAGGTCTTTCACTGCAATCATAACATGTTCATGCTATGCTTTGCAGCTTTACTAGGGAATTGTAGGTGTGGTAGCTTCCCTTGTCTTCCACACCAGTGAAGGATGATAATGGTGATTAATGATAAGGATGATAATGATAGCCAGATGATTTTCGGGGACCGTTGGGCTCTAAATAGTTAGATAAAAATCTAAATATTTCAATAATGTATCGGCTTTACAAGAAAGAATGCCAAGTAATCTGGAATAGTACCAGCCAGTCTAATAACTTAACGAAAAATTTTCTGCGGCAATTTCAATTTATCATTTTTAAACCAAAGAAAGGTCAATGTGTGACTTTAGAGTATATGAAAAGTCTAGTGCATTGGAAAAATTGAAAATGCAAAATAAATATGATCTGCATATAACTAGAAAAAATGATTCTATGATTGCTAAATCGAAAGATAAAGAACGAGCCATTGAAGACTCCTCCTTCATATCAGCACCATTTTGATCTGCAGATCCTCACTTCAAGTGTTAGCCATCTGTATTGTTTGCGAAAATTAAACCGTTATAATTTGACTATCTACAATGCAGCTGCACCAAATTGTGGATATTGCTACTTCTGGACAGAAATAAATGGTAAAAGGGGAATCTGTTCAAGTATTGCCTACTAGTTGCATAATTTACCTGCAAATATCACTGAAGTTGCTTTCTTTTCTGACACATGTGGGGTCAGGACAGAAATGTCCAGATATCTGCACTTCTATTGTATCTCGTTCAGAAATTCCCTATTCAGAGTATTGGACATACGTTTCTGGAAAGTTGTCACACTTACATGGAAGTTGATTCAATGCACAGTACAATTGAGAGAAGGAAAATAAATGATTTTTTTCCATTCATGAATGGATGAATGCTTTCCAGCAAGCCAGAAAAAATAAGAAGGATCCTTATTCTATAAAAGAGTTCCTGTTCAATGAGTTTCTTGATCTGAAATATTCAAGTAATGAAACTATCAAGAACATGAATGTTTATGAAATGGTGAGACTGTTAGCTGGTTGAATATTAAATGTTTCAGGTATAAGAAGAAAAACCCAGGTGTTATAAAGTGCAGATATGACTATGAGTCTGATTACAAGAAAATATTCGTAAGCTAATCCAAGGGAGCCAGAAAAGCTAAGCGATCTGATGCAGAAATTTCAAAATTGCCAAAATTGTATTCCAAGCCGCTTCCTATCTCCACAGCAAAGAATAATGATTTGCTTTCCCTGTGTGAAAAAGTAATTGTACCCACTGAACTACATTCCTGGTATAAAACGACCACCAGGAAATGTCACAATTACAACTGCAGAACCAGCTGTCTCTGACTCAGAGTCCGACAAGGAATAATAATATCATAGAAAATGTAACTTAATGTTAAATGAAAACTTCCCACATGAAAAAATAATGTTCATTGTAGCCTTGAAGAATCTTTAATCTATCTATCTTCGGGTTTTTACAGCTGCTGCCGTCTTCCCGTGCTAAACCTCCAAAGCCTACGGTCTTGGGCATCTTCGATGCTTAGCCCTCTAGCTTGCATTACTGTCTTCATGTTTTCCTTCCATGTTAACCTTGGTCTCCCTCTTTTCTTCTTTCTGTTCGGATGCCATTCATATAAGGAATTATAAGAATCTTTAATAATGCATGTTAATAACAAAACTTATGTTAGTTATTATTAGAAAAAATAAAACTCAAATAAATTTCTTATTTTTGTACCGATATTATATTATTAGAATTTGTAAATAATTTCCCTTCTTATCACTATAAGCACACTCATTTTGAAAGTTATTACAAAATGCCTAAATTTTGTCACATACAATCATAAATAAATATTATTAATGTATATTAAAATATATATATATATATATCTTCTTCTTCTTCGTCAGGCTCTACGACTTCCAGTGGAATGTCTTGGCCTATATATATATATATATATATATATAGGTAAAACATTGGTGGAATCTGTTGCAATGTATGGAAGTGAGGTATGGACAATTAATAAGCACTACAAGAATAGACTAATAGCTCTAGAAATTGATTATTTACGTAGAAGTGCCAGAAAGTCAAAATTAGAACATGTCACAAATAAGGAAATTAGAAATATAATGGAAGCAGAAGAAAGCATAATTGAAAGAATTGAGGAGAAGGAATTAAAATGGCTAGGACATATTTTAAGAAAGGAATATGAGCGATGGCCAAAACTACTATATCAATGGCAACCGACCAGAAAGAAGAAAAGAGGGAGACCAAAGTTAACATGGAAGGAAAATATTAGGATTAGTAATGCAAGCAAGAGGGCTAAACTTTGAAGATGCCCAAGTTCATAGACTTTGGAGGTTTGGCACGGGAAGATTTCAGCAGCTGTAAAAACCCAAAGATAGATAGATACTTTAAGGGAGGAAAGGAGATTACAAGTATTTGAGAATAAAGTATTTAGGAAAATTTTTGCACCAAAGAGAGATGAACAGACAGGTGAATGGAGAAGACTACATAACAATGAACTTCATGGTCTTTATAGGAAGCCAGATATAATAAGAAAAATTAAGTCTCGTTGACTGCGATGGGCAGGACACGTTGCACGTATGGGGAATGAAGGACTTGCATGGAAGCTGCTTGTAGGAAAGCCAGAGGGAAAACGCCCAGTTGGTAGACCAAGAATGAGGTGGGAGAATAACATTAACTATGATTTGAGGGAAGTAGATTATACAGGGAATGATTGGAAAGCATTAGCTCAAGATTGGGATGTATGGAGAGCTTATGTCCGCGCGGCCATGAACCTACGGGTTCGATAGTGCCAATGAGTAAGTAAGATATATAGGTAAAATTAACAATTTATGTAATTCAAATCTTATAATTGCAATGCTTTAAACATTTTTGTATAGATCAGATTAAATAAAAATTACTGCCGAAATGTAGCATTCCTCTCAAACGAAAGACTGGAGAAACACACTAAGTCTATATTGGCTGGTGAAAAACACTAAGTCAGTGTCATGTTAAAAAAAAATTAAAATTAACATAATACAATCATTACGAATTCTCTTTTTACCATCACCCGTCAAAACTACAATCATCAACCATGATATTAGTAGAAAATTGCTACAAATTAGAAGTATTATTCCGTAAAACTGGAAAACAAAATTGTAAAATATTCAAATCCTTTTTTCTCAAAAGTGTTTTTTCGACTTAGTGTGTTTCACTTGTAGGCCGACGATATATTCCTGTGCAAGCATAGCAACACATGTCAGGTATTCTTTTACGGATAACTCACAGTAACGAATTTTGTCTTTTAGCTCATTTATGCCAAGAAGATCGAGATAAGTAGATTCCCGGGCAACACCGGGTAATCAACACGGGGAATCTTAAAATAATTATGATATACATTTATAATTATTTTTCATTGTACTTATTCAACTAATCATAAGAAGTACATTAGTTTTTGTATTTCAGCTCATTTATGCGAAGATGATCTGGATGAGTAGATTCCTTGACAAAGCCGGGTAAACAGCAAATAATTACAATATACATTTTTCCTCTTACTTATTTAACTAAACATAAACACATTACTTTTCGTATTTCAGCTCATTTATGTCAAGAATCTTGGGATATTCCCGGGTAATCAGCATGGGGTATCTAAAAAATATAAATTTATAATAATTTTCTCTTTTACGTATTTAACTAAACATAAAATCACATTATTTTTTATTTATTTAGGCATAACAGCGCATGCTGGGTATTAGCTAGTAACATATAATTTCCAATAAGAAAATATTGATCAACAAAAAATGGTGATTTATGTTTTCATAATTAAAAAAAATTATCTTATAAATTGAAATTGGTATCAGTGATGTTACAGTTCTATTGTTCTTGTAAGACTTTTAACTGGCCTCTTTTCTCAGTTTCCTCCAGCAACCTTTATTAATGCTATAAGATATGTCTAAATGATATGAAAGTACACTCCCACTCTTTATGTAACTATGACTCTCTTAATAACTGAGGTCTCTGTATTAAAAACAATTAGTTGATGTGTCTAAGAAGATCAATTGAGATTTATCACGGATTCTTAGACCTTGAGACATCACTCCTCGAAGACAAATATGGGATGTGCTAGCAGAGTGCATATCCAGGAAATATACTCCTCTACTATAGGCCCTAACATAAGTAGGTGGTCCTATATGCACCAACCTAAAATATTTTGACTGGAGGAAGGTACAATTAAATCACTAGAAAGAGGGCATCTTGTGCTAACTGGATTCCCCTTGTAAGGGTGCACTTTGCGAGTCCTTGGCTGCGAATACATAAGTCCTTAGGTAGTTTGTTCTGCAGTCCAAGGGCGGTGGGTCTGCAATAGCAGGGTGGACACCTTCGTGAGGTTTTCCCTGTTAAGGTTCTCTTGCACCTTAGTGGTGGGAGGCCGAACTAAGTTCCATCCTATTTGAACTCCTGCTTGCCTGATTCTCCAAGCTCTATTCAAAATTAAAAATAAAATTAAGAAAACCAACCTTCATGGTGGTTGGGCTGGTGCTAGACTTGTAAATCCAGTGGGAGCAGATAATGGCAAGTCCGTAGTGGGTAAGCTCTCTGCTCCCTCACTTAGTTGCCTTTGGGCATAAAGTATTCTAAGCCTCCCAAAAAATTAGTAAGTGATCCCAATTGGGATTAGGATTAGACAAATGCCTCGTTATCTAATTAGTGATGCACATGAATGGATTAATGAGATTCTGTCTGTCCCTATTTTTATCTAAAGAAAACAAACTGTATTTGATTCTTTTCTTAAATTATATTATATAGTACTTTTTTTTTATTTCCATATGTATTCAAGTAAAAACTTAAGCTTTGTGTTTTGTTGTATGGTTTGTTTTAGGGACATGAACTAGCCGTGAGTCTTGGGAAGAGCAAGATACAAACGACACTTAGCAGACTCAGCAATCTTTGCCATAATGTCTCGAGTAAACAAAGTTATCATTGGTACACACACCGTCATGGCCAATGGTGGACTACGTGCCGTATGTGGAAGTCATACAGTTGCTTTAGCAGCGAAGCATTATTCTGTACCGGTAATAAATGACATAAACATATTTATATTTTTAATAGTGAATGGAGAACATATTTTTAACAACTCATCTCATATAATTTCAAATTTCTTTGAGACCAATGGTTTCAGACGACTTCTCGTCCCTCTTCAGTCATGACTCCTTGCTTCCCAATACTTGGATGTCACATCTTGATAATTTTGAAGAGTTACAACACAGTTTGTTGAATGTCCTCTGTCAATTTTCACACCTTGAGAACACAATATACACTCAGGAGACATTAATATACCAATTCTATGAAGATGTTTTCCTAAGCAGTCATGTCCTTTAGTAAGCCTCAGTATAGCAACTGCAGATTTTCATGGTAGTTCCAACAGTATTTTTCTGATTTTTTCAATTAAATTGGAATTGTAACTATCATTAATTTTTTCTTTATAATTCTTTTAATCGATTCATAAAAAATGCATTTATTTTCTGCTTAATTTTACATCCTTTTTTTTTTTTTGTGAGTATATCAGCTCTTTCATTTCCTTGTATTCCACAGGATTTCCTAGCAATAAATATCTGGATTATTGATGATGAGTCCTTCATCAAATCCGAACATTTCTCTCTGTCTCAATGGACAGAACTGCTAGATTACAAAGCCTTTGTGCTTGACATGGTTGTTCCGATGTGTTTTTATTCATTGTAATGCAAGGAAGTCCTTTCTGCATATGCAGTTGTGATAGAACAGTTATAATTTGTAAATCTTAGAGTAGGTCCCAGAAAGTCAAAACCAGTGCACAGTATTTTGTGTGGGCCTGGGCCCACCTGCTGGCTATGCCACTGATCCAGCTAACTCCCTGCCCAAGCATATAGCTCAAATGGTTGAGTACCAACACACAAAGCTGGGAGTCCAGGGTTCAAAACCTTGTTTCAGGCAGAAATGTTTCTA
This sequence comes from Diploptera punctata, assembly GCA_030220185.1. NCBI lineage: Eukaryota > Metazoa > Arthropoda > Insecta > Blattodea > Blaberidae > Diploptera > Diploptera punctata. The sequence continues at coordinate 124,601 of JASPKZ010000422.1, read as the reverse complement.
ACAATTATTAAATAAATCTGATTTTACATCTCTCCACATCTTTTACATCTAATTGGGAGTATCTACCACTGTGGTCTCGAGGTAGTGTGCTGCCTTGTCACACATCAGGCCCGGGTTTGATCCCTGGTTGGTACAAGTTTTCTGGGTGAGTTTTTTTTTTTCTCACCTATAAGACAAATGTTAGGAAACTTTAAGGCCCAAACCATTCCCCGAACATCATCCGGCCATCAGTATCATATTCATATCATTAGATTAAGTTTAGTCCACCACTGTGGTCTTGTACCTTGTCATATTGCGGGCCCAGGTTCAATTCCTGGTCGGGACAGACTTCGTGGATGAGGTTTCTTCCTCACCTTTAAGACAAATGTCATCATTAGAGCTAGGAATTTTAGGTGCTGCACCTTAATTTTATTTTGTTACTACAATGCTCAAATTAGCTTGTCTTGCAAAGAAAACATTAAATAAGTGCCCCTAAATGTGTTTTAGTTGCACCTTTTTTCAATGCTAGCACTTTTTTATCAATGCAAGCACATTTTGCACTTTTTTAAACCTTTTTGTCTCTTAGCAGCATTGTATTGCCAAAAGAATGTGCATTTTTTTTACATTTCTTCAAATACACTTTCAAGGGTTGGTAACAATGTGTGGTATCGGTGCACATCACATTACTTCCACTTTAGTGCAGTCCCGTTAGGCTATTCCTTTTAAATTAGTTCACACCTTCTTGCACCACAGTTATGCAAAAGCTATTGTTTAAGCAAGGGAGATTGTTGAGTGCATAAACAAATGTTTCAGTTCAAAATAATATTTGACTTGTTCGGTCTGCTATTTTCCTGAGTGACTAGTATACAGTATGCCAAAACCGAATGTGAACTCCTACAAACTACATGATTTTGTAAAATAGTTTAGTGCAGATGGAATTCAGAGTGACAGATCTGTTATGAAGTGCATTGTTTGTGATATTTCAATAACAATTAATGAAAAACACCAACACAATCATGTTACGCAGCATATAGGTAGTGAAAAACACAAAAAATAAGGAACTACAAAGCAGTTAATGTGTATTGTGACAACAGTTTATTGGCGAGATACTGCTTTCTTCAAGTTTAATAAATACAGAATATTTTTTTTAATGATACAGCAAAGACATTTGTGACATGTGGTATTCCTCTTTCCAAACTTAACCCTATTTTGAAAGCATATTTGGAGAAATATACTGGGAAGTCTGTCCCAGATGAAAATCATACCTTCAACCTCTGTATGAAGAAAAATTAAAACAGATCATTCAAGTAGAAGGTGAAAACCATTATATTTTACATTAGACGAAACCACTGATAGACAGTTGAGATATTGAACTTTTTTAGATATGTTCTAAACATTTGAGTTGTTGAATAATATCTGCTTTAACAGTTTTCTGGACTTGTGATTTCAATAACATAATGTTCTGGGACTTGTCTTACTCAGACTTTTTAATATATGACAACATGATTGAATTTTGTGTCGTGAGATACTTGATGTAATTGGTATTGATAGTCTTTAATGATAATTCACATGGGAAATTTGCACCTTTTCTGCTAAATTAAAGCACCTTTTTTACCAAAATTTTGCACCTAAAATTCGTAGCTCTAGTCATCATCATCCATCAGTGTGGAATGCAACAGAAAGCTACTATTATTGCAGTGAAAGACCTGCCCTTGGGCAGAACGTTATAGATAAAGTTTAGAACTTAGGCCTCTCCTGGAGCATCATTACCACCATCTACACCCATCATAACCCTGCCTTCCAGGTGATCCAACCTCAGAAGTGGGTATTTACAAACAAGAGTGAGGCGCAAAAAGAAATTAAACATAGGCACAATTCTGGAAATGCACTTCAGGGACTCTTTGTCATCCCAACTTCTCTAAAAATAAACAGTAAACTGAAAATATATAAAATTGCAGTATTTTTCTCTCAGTTGCATTATATGGATGCGAAACATTGACTCTTACTTTAAGGGAAGAGAAAATATGAATATTTGAGAATAAAGTTCTTAAGAAAATTTTTGGACCAAAGAGACTTGAACAGACAGGCAAATGGAGAAGACTACATAACAATAAGCTACGTGATCTTTATAAGAAACCAGAACCAGATATGATAAGAACAGTTATATCTTGTAGACTGCAATGGGCAGGACATATGGTATGTATGGGGAATGATAGAAGGACATGGAAACTTCTTGTAGGAAAATGCTCAGTTGGAAGGCCAATGAAGTGGGAGAATAACAATAACAATGATTTGAGGGAATTATACAGGAGATGAATGGAAAACATTAGCTCAGGATAGGGATGTAAGGAGTCCTTATGTCCTCTTGGCCATGAACCTATGGGTTCGATAGTGCCAGTGAGTTAATCCAATAGCTAATAGTTTCAAGGAATTTTTTTCCCCCTATTTTCAACTGACATCTGATTATTGATTTTACAGCTGATATTCATGTAGGCTTACTCTTCCTCCCTCTGTAAAATCTGATTAATGTAATGATTTGAATTAAAATTTTTTATACCTCACCTCATGTCCTGTCTTCTAATTATACTGGTTTCATCTAAGTAATATTTTAATATCTTCAATAATATTTGAGTTGAAATATTACTGGAAATGAAACCACGTAAGTTTTGAAACTGGTATAATTAGAAGACTGCATATAAGGTGAGGTATAAAGAATTTAAATTTAAATCTTAAATTAAACCCTATAGTGATTTTTCCTATTAGAGTTCAATGTAATGATTGTTAAATAGAACCTTATAATATTATTTCCTGTCCACTGCTGTAATCTCAAGATAGCAGGCACCGGTTTGATCCCCGGTTGGACAAGTTTCCTGGGGTTTTTCCTCATCTGTAAGGCAAATGTCAGGAAACTTTAAGGCTCCGAACATCATCTGGCCTTCATAATCATTATTAACATATTCATTAAGTTTAGGATTAAGGCCTCTCCTGGTGCCATCACCTATCATATATGACTGGGGCAGCATAACTCTACCTTCCAGGCACCCCAACCTCAGAAGTGGGTTACAGTATCACCTTGCCCAGGAGAGAATACCAGAATGTCAAAATGACGTGGTGGCATTAAAAAAAGATACTTCTAAAAATATCAGAAATTTTTGTCTTTAGTTGTGTTTACCATTGCTAGAGATAGCTTGTTTGCATACAATAATTGTAAGTTGGGTCTTATTTATTACAGGTAATTGTGCTGGCACCAATGTATAAGCTCAGTCCGCAGTATCTGTGTTCATATGACCAAGATGCTTTTAATAGTTTTGTGTCACCTGAAGGTGTACTTAATTATTCCGATGGTTCAATACTCTCCAAGGTGCATGTGTACAATCCTGTGTTTGATTATGTGCCTCCGGAACTTGTAACTCTCTTCATATCAAACACGTGAGTAAAATAAAAAACAATGTGCAGGACAATACTTTAAATTTTGACAGATACTTAATTTACAATTATATATTTGATAAAATAAATTATTTTTGTTTCAGGGGAGGTCATGCACCTTCGTATATTTATCGGTTGCTCAGTGAGTTGTACCATCCTGAAGATCACGATTTGTAATAAAATATAATTAAAAATTCGAAACATCTACTTTGTTTTCCTAGATTCAAAATGTATGTTATTAACCTTCTCCTTTGCATAACATAAAAACTTTCCAATATAAGAAAATCTTTATGAAAATACATCAGGAAGTAACATTATGAGGTTCCGCTTAATAAGTTTGGTCTGCCTTCATCTTACCTCATAATTTGTTGTTTCTTGTAAGACGAAGCTAAGAAGCTTTGAAAAGCATCTTACAAGAAACAATGGATTATGAGGTAAGATGAAGGCAGACCAAACTTATTTATAAAGAATCATATTAATCCACAACTCAACTCTTGGAATGGGGACTAGATAATCAAGACTAGATGAAAAAAAGATTAATCCACAATTTTTAAAATATTTATCAGCATCACGCTAATTCAAATAGTGGAATATCTGCTATATATATATATACACATACATATAGGTCTGGATTCAATACCCAACAGGCTTGAAAATGTTTAATTATGAATGAGTTGGTTATTTTTACTCCCCTCATATTTCTTGATTTTTATGCAGACTGGTTTTGTTGCTTTTGCATGACATTTTTGATGCATTCTAACTGTTGTTTGGTAGTTGTCCATCCTTTAAGTTTATTTCTGCTCCCTCTGTTGGCTGACTGATGAACTTCCAAATCAAATTTTTTTCTCTTTCTCCGGGATTTCAAAATTCATGGTTTTCTTTTTATTCTTGCAGATGTAAATTTTCTCCCAAATTGTGAGTTCCTTAGATTTATTTTAACTGTTTTAGTAATTTGGCCTTATTGAGTCGTGAAAACAGCTGACAATGGTGACAATGGGTCGCCGATACTGCAGTGTTGTGTTTAAAAAAAACATAGAAGTATGAGGTAAGAAGAAATCACGATTCATTCTATTCTTATGAAATGAACCTCATAATGTTAAAATTTCCCAAATTTAATTATAAATTTGGCCTTGGTTTCAATTCTGTGCTTTTCTAACCATGCATGTGTAGCTATTGCAGATTTTTCTATTTCTCCATTTTTAACATTTCTAAAGTGTTCTTTCAATATTGTATTTGCATGGTTTGGTAAAGTAATTGAGAAACTAAGGATGATATTTTCAAGTTTGGATATTTAAGGCAACTGATCTCCAATTGAGGGCTGGCATTCATCAGCAGGGTTTGTTGAATTTTTGGTGTGGTGAGTTGTGCAGCATGTCCTCAATGCCATAGCAATCTTGGGGCGAAGTCAGATGGAATGACAAAATTGCACTTTCTTGAATGAAATTGGAGACAGCAAAGATGGTGAAACCTGAAGGGGATGAATCATTGCATTAATGTAAGCACTGGGTTCTCTCCAGCACAGCTCATGATCACTCACAAAGAGGGTGCTGTGGCAGATCTGTCTGATGGAGTGCTAGAGGCAATGGTGGCAGAAAGGGGCAAAATTCTTCTCCGCACAGGTCAGTGGAGAACCTGACCAAAGCAGAACTGGCAATGAGCACACTATGACCAAAGGTAATTGCAACCAAGTACAAGGTAAGTGACTTTTTGTGGTGAGATGTGAACACATGTTCTGACAAAAAAGGGACTGAACTAGTATGGTGATTTAATATAATACATTTGGGAATTTTTAACATTATGAGGTTTTATTGATAAGAATCAAATGAATCGTGAATTCTTCTTACCTCATACTTCTATGTTTTTTTAAACACAGCACCGCAGTATTGGCGACCATTGTCAGCTGTTTTCACGACTGTCCATTTTTTCTTTTGCCCATAATTATCCAAACTGCCATCTGGTGTTCTTTTGAAAACAGCTGATGATGGTCGCCAATACTGCGGTGTTGTGTTTAAAAAAACATAGAACTATGAGGTAACAAGAATTCACAATTAATTTGATTCTTATTAGTATGGTGATTCTTATAGTCTTCAAGGTGTTGAGGATCAACCGGTACCAGGTGAGAACTATGAGGGTACTGCAAACTTCATGGCAACAGTCTCTCTCAGGTGATATAATATAGCTCCTGGCAATGAGCAGGTAAACCATGAGGGTGAAGGCAACGAGACAGTGAAAATCGATAGGATCTGACTGAATTGCTTGAGAGTTAAGCAATTAATGAGGACAATATATCAACTTGGGCTTTCATGACTGAAGTAGATACTATGACCTTGTAGATTTTTGGGCTGTTTGTCAAGCTGAACAGACTGAAAATCTTCTACAAAGTTACAAAATGAGGACAATGTTTACAGGATGGCAAAGTGTAAGCAGTACTACTAGCAGGCATCAGGAGGCAGCACTGGGACTGTAGCCAGTATATGAGGCCTGCCAAAAGATGGCAGGCTGGATCCCATTAAGTGCAAGAATCTGCCCACAGAAAGGTCAAAGCCATCTTGTATGGCACTCTTGCTTTGGCGGTGAACTGGGAAGGACACAACTTGGAGGATCGGAGTGTAATATAGTGTAGTTCCTGGTGTAACCTGAATCTATTCTAACAAAATTGTTTATATTCATGGATCTCCTGGCTGCTTATCTATATTCTTCCATTACCACATCTTGATTAGTGTCTAATATTGAGCTGTCTGGCAATGATATCACTTGTTCTCTTAAACTCCAAGATTTAAGGACATTCTTTAGAACTCAGGTCATTAGCAATTCAAAGGTGGATGTGAAAGGGGTGAAAATTTTGCTCAAAAGCCTCTTATTTCAAGCATAATGTTCTTTTACATGCTATAAATCTAAAAATTGGAACCCAAGGCTTTACTTTCCCATCCCATACTCAGGATTTTTATATCCTTAAAAAATCCACTAACCAAATTTGAAACTGCAAATTTTAGAACTGGAGACAAGTATGGTAGCCACTGGTCTAACAGGATTGACATTTTTGAAAAGTGAATGAAGGATGGGCAGGAAATAAACTTTTTCTTTTTAAGATAGTGATAATGTCATGGATTCAGAATATGTTTAAAATGGCAGGGTCTTGATACATTACAATTATAAATTATGGTTGATACCTACTGGTAAGTGTGACAAGAATGGCTTTGTGTCAAGTAATTAACTATATTTATATTTGAAATGTGTATTTTGACTCTCCTCATATTTCTTGATTTTTATGCAGACTGGTTTCATTGCTAACTGTGCGACATTCTCGATGCTTCACAACTGTTGCCTTGCGGTTGTCCCTCCTGCAAATTGATTTCTGTGTCCTCTGTTGTGAAGCATTGAGAATGTCGCACAGTTAGCGACCGGTCTGCATAAAAATCAAGAAATATGAGGTGAGTCAAAATATACAAATATAATTAAAATAAACCTCATAGTGTTATTTCCTACATATATTTAATAAAGTATCTAACTATTATATAAAAAATTAACTTATAATATATTGTTGGTTGGTATCTAATGTCGAGCACTTGACAGTGAAATAATTCGCTCTCTTGCACTACAATATTTAGCAGCAAGGCTGGTCTCATCTACAAAAGCTGGACAACAGTACAATAAATTTGTTGTAACCATTTAGTAGTAGGCAACACATGTGGTAGTTATGTCACTCATAGAGGGAATGTTGGTATAGGAAAGGAAGAGAAGTGAGCACTAGGCCTTGAATACTCAAATATCATCAGGGTCAAAGAAAACAGGTCATATCAAGAAAGACTGGATAGGATAATAGTTGAAAGAAGGAATTGGTATAGGAAAAGGATCGTAGATCGTAACTCAGCTCGGTTGGTAGAGCACTTGGCCCGGAAAGCCAAGGGTCCCGGGTTCGAGTCCCGGTCTAGGCGAACATTTTTCTCTTCAAATATAAAGGAAGAAATACCAATTCAGTCAAAAGCTGACCAGTGTTTATTAGTGAGTAGTCCTTCACTTTTGTTCATCATGCATAAACATGATTACTAACAGCTGCACCATGAGAATGTGAGGGATTGTCCACATTGGTCCCTTCAAGCTTCAATGGAAGGAATTAGAGGGTCTCCTCCCTGTAAGAGACACTAGCCCTTCTGCAGCCTTATAATAAATTATATAATTTATTATAACTACTAGGAGAGTTGGTTCAGATTATATGATTTGAGAGGGCTCAGACCAACCAAATGGACTAAGGACTATTTTTCCTCAGACAAGACAAATTGTATGAATTTCATTACCAGGACTCACTTTACCATATTATTAAAAATTGAAAGTGAACTTATACTGGAAAAATATAAAAGGTCTCCTAGGTACAACCTGAATCTAGACATACATAACTTTCAATACTAGTAAAATTCATATCAAATTCCGTTGAGGTGAAGTCATATGATGAAAGTTAAAAATTAAATTGTACCTGTTGGTAGGTGCCGTCATCCACAACTTTGTTAAAATATGTATATAAGATTAACTGGAGTGCTTTCGGAAGTTATCTTCCATCTTCTGTAGGTTGAGCTTCCGCTACTCGTTGTTGTTGTTGTGTATGGTGATGTATACTCCAACTGTTTGTAGCAGCAACTGACTTGTTTTTGACGATCTCGTATAATGGGTTTGACTGGGGTGCGTTCTCATTAAGAAGTGAGGTGTTGTTTGTTTCCTTTATAATTTCAAGGTCTTCAGATATATTTATCCTAGCTGGAATGTTTTCTCGGTGGATTATCGTGAGAGTATTTTCAGTTGTGTTCATTCGATGTCCTGCGTTAATGAGATGTTTAGCATAGCTTGATTTATCACCCGCATGTATGAAATCTTGTAGGTGTTCTTTATAAAAAATTTCATACACGCGGGTGATAAATCAAGCTATGCTAAACATCTCGTTAACGCAGGTCATCGAATGAACACAATTGAAAATACTCTCACGATAATCCACCGAGAAAACATTCCAGCTAGGATAAATATATCTGAAGACCTTGAAATTATAAAGGAAACAAACAACACCTCACTTCTTAATGAGAACGCATCCCAGTCAAACCCATTATACGAGATCGTCAAAAAAAAGTCAGTTGCTGCTACAAACAGTTGGAGTATACATCACCATACACAACAAGTAGCAGAAGCTCAACCTGCAGAAGATGGAAGATAACTTCCGAAAGCGATCCAGTTAATTTTATATACATATTTTAACAAAGTTGAGGACGACGGCACCTACCAACAGGTACAATTTAATTTTTAACTTTCATCATATATAACTTTAGCATCTTTAAATAAGTGTGTAATAATGAAGAACTAAAAAGGAAGTAATTTATTGAGAAATGGAGAAATTAATATCACTGAGCTTCCACAAAACCTTAAATTGACGGGTATAGTTAAGATTGTAAAATATTTATGGAAAATCCCAAAAGTGAAATGAAATAAAATAGACATGACACATATAGGAAAGTTATTTTTAAATGGGTAAAAGACTCATTGAGGCGTTGACATGGGAAAAGTAAGTCATAAAAAGAAAATTTTACAGAGAAGCAAAAAAACAACTTTGACACTTTTAAATATAAATATATTTTATAAAGCAAATATGGATATTTTGTAAGTCTTTTGCAAATAAAATTTCTTGCTTAGTAATGTCAAAATCTTATAATCATATTACGATCCATTATTGCAACTGTATACACCACTGTAGTCTCGAGGTAGCATGCTGCCTTGTAACGCAGCGGGTCCGCGTTCGATCCCCGGTCGGGGCAGTTTTTCTGGGTGAGATTTTTATCGGGGTTTTTCCTCCCCTATAAGACAAATGTCAGGAAAACTTTAGGGCCCATATGGCCATCATCATCCTTCACCGGTGTGGAAAGCAACAGGAAGCTACCACACCTACTATTCCCTAGTAAAGCTGCAAGTATAGCATGAAAATGCTATGATTGTAGTGAAGGACCTGTCGGGCAGAATTACTATGGATGGATTGGAACTGTGTTAAAATAACAGTATTGGAAAATGTTAAATAGTATCAAAATTATATTAAAATTAATGTTGGGATTTTTTTTTTCTTTCTTCCCCTATAAAATTTGCTTTTTATGACTTACTACCTTTCCCATGTCAATGCCTCAATTCATGTTAAGGACGGGGGATGAGGGTTGTATTACTAAATGGATTTTGCTCAGAAATCAATGAGTAAGTTTATATGGGTGGCATTTGAATTTCCATAATCCTCAAAAGTTAAATAATCTGAAACATACATATTAAAATATTTATTATAAACATCTGCAAAGCAAGGCACAAACAATTAACAAATACAGCTTTGAATAACAAACTTCTGGAATGTCACTATAAATCTAAGCTTAAGTTAATGAGTGTTCTACTGAACACTTAACATTTCAAGGATCACTGAGTAGTACGAGTATGCAATATAATTTGTTTTACATCTCAGTATATGACCAGCCTCATGGGCTAGTGGTCAGCATTTCTGACTACTGTTTATGAGGTCCTAGGTTCAATTTCTGGTCAAACCATAGGAATTTTTCCTTAAAGGGAATTATTCATGTGGTTGCTCATGTCTGGAATTTAGGTTATGCACTCTCCTGGTGCTTCATTATCATTTATCACCCATCATATCATCGGGGTAATGCAACTCCGCCTTCTAGGTGTCCCAACTTCAGAAGTGGGTTACAATTAAGCCAATGCCAGGAGAGACCCAGAAATGTTGAAATGACAACCTGGGGCATTGAATAAAAAAATAATCTCAGTTTATATTGAAGTTTTATAAAACATTGGCAGTTCCTGCATTAATTTTTGGGTAATGACCAAAAAATTACAAAGTAGAATGCAAAGTGTAAAATGTACTTCCTTAGAAGAACAAAAGGCAGAACAAGATTGGATCAAATAAAGAATGAAGATTTAAGAACAGAGTTAAATACATATCCACTGAATGATAAAATCAAATAATATAGAGATGAATGGTTTAGATATGTAGAAAGAATGAATGTAACAAGATTATCAAAAGCAGCATTTAACTACAAGCCAAGAGGTTCAAGGAATGTAGGAAGGCCAGTGAAAAGATGGACAGAACAACTGTGAAGCAGAACAGGCAAACTGCCTAGACCGTGAAGTGAAGAAGATGACCTCAGTGTGTTAATCTAGTCTTTATTTTTGGTTGAAAGTTGGAATTACTTGGAGCATATATACCTATCATTTATGTGAATTTGCTAATATTAAGCTGATTAAATTTTATAAGATGCGGCATGCAAAATAAGCTGTTTAAATTAAATTCCAAAAATCACAAACTAAATAGGCTGTAGGTAACATGTCTAAGCACCAGAATGCTGTCCATTACACACCATTCAAGATGCAATACAAATGTCAACATCTTTCATGTTGACGTCATGTCTTGAATGGTGTAATGGACAACATACTGGTGCACAGAACCAGAGTTCATGCTGACATTTGTATCGTGTCTTGAATGGTGTAATGGACAGCATAGAACCAGAGGTCCAGTGTTCAAGTGTTAACTTTTCTTTTCAAAATAATATTGTCCAGTATTGGAAAGTATTAATATTTAAATATAACATCAAAATATTAAGCTTTACTGCTTAAAAAGGTAGTGTAAAATTCTCATTAAAAATACTTCTTGAATAGAAGCCGTCTGTTGGCTACTAGTAGCGCAGTCTATCTTCCTTCGTACGATTAGTGAATTGTATATGAGGAAAGAAATGTTGACGTTTGTATAATTTCTTGAATGGTGTAATGGACAACATACTAGTGCATAGAACCAGACTCTTGGGTTCAAGTATTAATTTTTCTTTAAAAAAAAAGAGATACTGAAAGGCTTATAAAACACAGTGTGTGAAATTGCTTAGATGCACAAAGTGCAAAAGAATTAATGTTCTACAAAGTCCTTTGAGGTAGAATAGTTGGCAAAGTTATTAATGGTAAAATAGATGGCATAAGGAAATGCAAATGTCAAAAGAAAAGTTGGTTGCAGTCCATGATAGAGAAGAAAATGAGAATGATTTTAACAGATTGAATGCATATTATAAGGCCGTCCTATGAAACGCTGGAGGGAAAATTTTCTATAGGATCGTAACAGGCCTTGGCCTAATACTTGGAAGGAAGAAGAAGAAGTGAGGCTAAGCCCAATCATTCTATAGCCTAATGTCTTGTAAGAAATTGGATGTTTTATGTACAATTTTTAAGTCATAAATACATTAGTTTCAATATAAAATATAAAAATATGTACTATAACAATCTGTAAAATATAATAAAAAATGTAATATAACAAAATAATATGAGATTATTTTTCTGTCAGTACAAAAAGGAAAATATAGATTAGTGAAAAACAAGTAATATCAAAACAATTTGAGAACTCTGGTGTGGACCATAAATCTGTACACAAGTCTTGTAATTATATTATTTCCTCAAATATTGCAAACACCTCAAAATTTAAATAAAAAAACAAAATAAATTATAAGAAATAAAGTACAAAATTTATTTAGTCTAAGTACAAATAATATTTATAGTAATAACAGTTGGTGGTCTCTTGTGCTTTAACAATTTTTAACTTTTTACTCAATCGTTTTGTAAAGATAACAAGATACACAGTATAATATATTGGGAAGGAAAGAATGAACTGATTTATAATGGTTAAATGTAGGGCATGAATTATAAAAGATGAAGCATAAGGGATAGGATTAACTATGATAAATATTCATGAAAAAATTCTGTTTGAGAGAATGACGAAAGACCTTTAAAGAAAGAAAGAGGGATAGAAGAACTATACATCTGCTATTTTTTAAAAAATAAAAGGAGCTTTTAGTCATAAAGACACTGAACTTTATAAGTGTGTAAACTATGATTTGAAGTCATCCACCCTCAACTTTTTTGTGGAAAACTCCTTAGGGTATTTGAGTAAATACAATCAATATAATGGAAACAGTAAATGTTCTACAAGTTAAAACAGGCAAGAATTTACACACATATATAAATCTATACTTTGTACTATTCCAAAGATAATGTGTTAACACATTCACTACCAACTTTTGTACAGAGCCAGACCAGGATTTTCTAAAAGTCTACAGTATATGGTCAACAATAATAATTTACGTAATTCCTATTCTACAAATCTGAAATTTCACACACTAACTATATCATCTGGTATAATTTTAAATGAAAGGTGGTGTAAATTCAAATCCGATCTTGGTCAGATATAGTAATACTTATAAGAAAAATCATTCTAACCAAGATCACATATGGCAGTGAATGTATTTAAGTACAAATAATTAAACAATGTCTGCCTTAAATCATATCTTTGCAATTGGCTAAAATACCATACTATTAAAGCTACATAAAAACTCTATATATATTTTATTATGGCACATTTATATGGCTTTTTTTCTACAAACACTATGTATCTTACAATACCAACATTTTTTAATTTATATTATATAAAAACTTGCAAAAAAACTAATAATAGTATAAATTCTTGATGCTTTATGATTTTTTTATTTAGATATAAACATTTAAAAAAATAGAACATTTTCATTAATATATCATAAAATAAGAAGAATTACCACATGAGAATAAACAAAATATTTTGCTTAAAAAAATGAACTATGCTGTCACTAAGTCAGGATGCCAGTCCCATCACCGGAATCGGAAGCTGTAGGCTGATAACCTGCACTTCTTAAACCCTCGTATCAAAGAAACTAAGATGAAAGCAAGTCGGAATGCTCAATTGTTTGGCATGAAATACTGTAAGCTGAACAGGCAGGAAAGAGTTGGAATGAAATTAAGGCATTGGCAAACAACAGAGTTCATTAGCGAGCTTTTATCAAGGTCAGTGGAGTGACCAGGATTACTACTACTAAAAACCTGGTTCAAATATGGACAAATGGAACTGCAATTAACACCTGTAAGTAATTATTTGCTGATTTTATACCTTTTCTTACTATAATCCTTACTTATACCTTTTCTTACTATAATCAGAAGTAAAATTGTACTTGACAATAACCTTTTGGAGCAGGTGAATAATTTTACATATCTAGGATGCAATATCTCATATGAAGAAGAAAAGGATGTAAATGCAAAATTTTAAAGAATTTTAGGGTTAATAAATTCTATGTTCAAGCCACAGTTAGTCCAAAAATATTCAAGACTGAAAGTCTATAAAACGCTGGCTCTTCCAACTCTTTTGTATGATAGCGAAGTATGGACGTTGAAACAGAAGGATATACAGAGACTTATATCTGCTGAAATGAGATATCTTCGGAGGACTGCAGGATACACACTACTAGATCACAAAAAAAATGAAGACATCTTAGAAGAATTACACATGGAACCTTTAGAAAATAAAATTTCTGATTATAAGTCAAGATGGACGCAACATGTTCATTGAATGGAAAATCACAGGATACCCAAACAAATGTTAAGATATCAACCTGCAGGAAGAAGAAGACTAGGACATCCACTCAAAAGACTTCTGGATGGTGTTTCTCTTGAGGCCAAAACAGGTCAACAAATGACCTAAATTCGTGAATATACTATGGTGATGATCTTACTATAATCAAGGTGTCTGCCATACTAACTCAGGTGGTAGTAAGCTTCCTGACCACTTGGCTTGGGTTAATACCTAGCAGAGTTGGAAATTTTACCTGTAAAATATTCAAAGTCAGGTTTCAGAAGGATGATAATTGCACAATTTCTAATAGTAAGATTGTGTACCAGATGCCTGGATTAAATTCCAAACTCCTCCACAGTACATATATTGAGAAGGCATATGGTATTATCAATAGCAATTAGTCTATCAAATGGGGATTTTAAGTCTGGTAATCCCTTGGTGTTTTTTGACAGGAGTAGGCTATGTGCCAGTACTGGTTTCACCTTCTCCCCTAACTTCATCATTTCTTACACAACACATATGCTACACCACTTAATGTACATTCATCCCAGTACAAACTACTTACATAATGTAGTCTACCAAAGTGTTGCGTAAATTGTAAACAGATTATGCAAACAATATCAGCTAAGTACAGAACCCAAAGCACGAAAAGTGCAATGGGTTGGCATTGAAACACGTATCATTCACAAATAATTCTTTGCTCTTTCTATAATAAAGTCCAATAGTTACTGCAGATAATCACAAAAATAAAGGCACTTTTATTTTTATATATGTACCAGAAAGCATTGCAAGAAATACACATAACTAAGAATGGTAATCCATTCATGAAGATGATATCAATTCAAGAATTAACAAAGGTAGGATAGCAATATCACAATTAAACAATATTTTATGAGAATAAAGATATCACAATAAAAAATATATATTTGTAATGGAATTATTAAAAACACAACAATATATAATATTTAATTTTAGGAAGTGATATTTTGAGGTTATTTTAATTATATTATTTTTAGTCTGATCATCTTACCTCAAGAACAAATCAACATTGATATTGAGGTAAGATGATCAGACTAAAAATAATATAACAACAATATATGCTCAGCAATGTGATTTTAAAGTAACAACATATACATTTTATTTGAAAAAAAAATATGTGCCTAATCAGGATTTGAATCTGATATCTCTGGTTCTGTATACCAGTGCTCTGATCACTGAGCTACCAGGCCCCCGATTCAAATGCATATTAAATGCTCTCCTGCAGATGGCATATAGAACAAAAAGTTCATAGCACAGGAATTCATATAAAGAAGAGAATTAATATGCATTTGAATTGGGAGCCAGTGCTGGTGTACATAACCACAGACATGGGGTTTAAATACTGATTCAGATGTTATTTTTCTCTTCAAATAAAATTTGTCTTTTGGTGAGAAGTGTTAAATTCAACATGTAAGATCGAACAACAGATAAATTACATTTGGCAAAGATAGATTAGCAAGGATTTCAAGAAGAGAAAAATTAGAAATAATTTTATAAGAGAAAATATATAAGAGCAAGGATCCTTAACAGAATCTATTAAAAAAAAAACAATTAAGATGGTTTAAAAAGGATGATGAAAGACAGATTACTAAACAAGATTTATGAATGGAGTCTGACAGGAAGAGAGAAAAACTAAAAAAAAAAAAAAAAGAGAGAGGAATGAATTTTGGTTATAGTTTTGAAATAGGCACAGGAAGATGTGAAAGACACTGTAAAACCAGAGAATAAAATAAAACATCTGGCACATTTATCTAAAAGAGATTACAATATACTTTACCCTGCTGTATGCATGAGTTCAGAATCAGGTGGTAATATGGAAATATTTTGCTGGGCAGGTCTTGGTGCAAAGTTATTCATCTTCATATATCCAATGAACTGCTTCGGTATTTCTGCTAGAACTTCTCGTGCTAATCTCAGATTTGCAGTGCGTGGATCTCCCGACGACAGGAATTTGTTAAATGGAACAAACTGTACAATGTCACGAACAGCCTTTGTTCCTCCATACGACAATTCTCGTCTGTCTGCATCCAAAAACTCCATTGCACTGAAGTCTGCATTACCAATTCCAACTATGATGATAGACATTGGTAATTTTGATGCTAAGACTATTGCCTGCCAACACATAACACATCATGCCTGTTAGATATTTCTGCCTCTGGTTACAAGATTCAATGTTTTGATTTCAGAAAGTTTATGTAATTCTTCATGTCAGTAAATTGAAATAATTTGTATATAAATTGTTATATTTATACAATAAGTAATGGCAACACTGCTATAACATCACAAACATTTATTTAAGTTTCTTTTGACATTACGAACTTAATTTATAGTCTCTTGCCTTGTCAACTATACACTGCCAAATCCTTGGAAGATGGCATACTCCATCTGCAGCACCATTTCCGGATATCTCTCTCATCTGATCGATCTAGAGCTTTCAAGATATCAACTCTTGATTGAAATTGAATACCTTGTAGAAGTTCTTTGATCTTTGTGAATAAGTTATAGTAACAAGGGCTCCTGTCTGGTGAATTTGGTGGATGTTCTGAGTACTTCCCAATCCCATCTTCTAAACAAATTCTACTCAACATTTTTTAGGGCGGTATAACTTACTACATGTGAGAAACAGGGAATATATTCATAAAATATTGCTATTTGGAGGCTTTCAATATTACAACAAACACTTCTCAATAACATACCAAAAGATTACAATGGTCACCACGACGATCGCTGATTTACAACAGTATTGCCATTGCTTATCGAATGCCCTAGTCTATGAATTGTTGGAAGTGGAATATAAATATACTTCAGATATGAGAAGGATAGACCAGGGAACACTTCCATATTAGATGTTCACACCAAGGTTCTATTCATGTATGGGTCATAGTCCAAGCTACTTTTTCTTTTTTGTGCTATAAGAACAGTTTCAGCTGAAATTTAGTATTCATGCTGATAATGAAAGCCTTAACATTTCTATACTGTATATTGAAACAATCAAGCTGAGAAAACCAGCTATAATGGCTGGGGACTCAACATGCTGAGCATGTCAGCCTACATGATCATCCACCTCGGTAAATAACAACTTAATGTGAAGCTAGCAGCCGGTTGGTAGACCAAGGGCCTTCTTACCATGTCGTGCCATGGAGTAATATTGAAACAATGGTAATTCATTAAATGAGAATGACTGTGTGTGTGTTCTAATGCCACCCACTGCACTTTATGTGCTTCGGGTTCCACACTGGATAGATAGATACCATTAATGTGTTGATCTTTTATACGAATAAATCACTATGAGCTTTAATTTGTGATTAAATTAAAATGCTTCATACCTCACCTCATATCCAGTCTTCTAAAGTAGATCGCTATTTCAAAGCCCACCTTCAATACTCTCTTGTCAATTGATGTTATGTCAATCAGAAGTACTTCTTCTGATCGACATAACACCAGTCGACAAGAGAGTACTGAAGCCGCCAGGGCTTTGAAATCATGATCTTCTTAGAAGACGATATGAGGAGAGGTATGAAGCATTTTAATTTAATCAACCATTAACATGGTTTATTTTCAATATACATACCACTTCGGCAAACCACTTTATGTAGATGTATTTTTATTATGTACAGAGAAGAGTGTATGTTTATGTTTGTGTATTGTAAAGTGTGTTTATGAGGCATAATGATGATAAGGGAGAAGATGAAACCTGTTACCAGTATGTAGCCTACTCCTATCTAAAAGCACCAAGGGGGCCGTCAGGCTCAACATCCCCATCTGAAAGACGAATTGCAATCAACAGTAACGCATGCCTTCTCAACATACGTTCTGCGGAAAGGTTTGCAATTTAATGCAGGAATATAGCGCACAATCTAGTCAGGAAGCAGGCATGCTACTACTTGAACCAGCACAACTTAAAACATACAAACAGTTATATTTGAAGAGAAAAATTTTCGCCTAGACCGGGACTCGAACCCGGGACACTTGGCTTTCCGGGCCAAGTGCTCTACCAACTGAGCTACCGAGGCGAGTTACGATCTAGATGCAAATTTTTCTCTTATGTACGTTGTAATTCCCTCGCGCCAAATGCTTGAAACCATAGCTTCTATCTTTGCAAATGGCGGCTTCTTAGTTAAGAAGACATTTATTGGGAATTTAACACTACTTTATAGCCAGTAGGGCTTCTATTGACGATTTTATTATTAATTTAACACTTCTCATTGAAGGATAAATTATATTTGAAGAGAAAAATTTTCGCCTAGACCGGGACTCGAACCCGAAGATAGAAGCTATAGTTTCAAGCATTTGGCGCGAGGGAATTACAACGTACATAAGAGAAAAATTTGCGTCTAGATCGTAACTCGCCTCGGTAGCTCAGTTGGTAGAGCACTTGGCCCGGAAAGCCAAGGGTCCCGGGTTCGAGTCCCGGTCTAGGCGAAAATTTTTCTCTTCAAATATAATTTATCCTTCAATGAGAAGTGTTAAATTAATAATAAAATCGTCAATACAAACAGTTGTTTGATGTCAATCCTGGAAAAATTTTAACTTTTAACTTCCTTATTTTAAAAGACACAAATTTCTTCAAAAGAAAGTAACACATATTTTAGGTATTACTTACCTATTTATTAAATACAATAATGCTTATCCTAATAGCAAACATTTCCCCATTATGGACAGTTTGAAAATCTCCTATACTGCTTTTAGTATTCTTATGGAAAAACATTGCTATAATGGACAAGATAGAAATGTTTCCCCAATGACAATTAAAACTTCCAAACAACAAGCAGCCTAGAAAAATAACCATTTGTATGTTATATGGAATTATTTGCAATGTTAAATTTTGTAGGTTATTATAGTACATTTTTATTTCCGTTAACCTAAAGTAAAGATTGTTAATTGTGCTGTTTGGGTCTTCAAGTGAGAGGTACGTAGTATTAAGATGTTACAAAAATAAAATGTTAAGACTGAATGAATAGGTTGAGATGATCAATATCTACAAACAGAATATTTTAGAGTTCGAGATTTGGTATTGAAAGAGAGACTGGTAATATTTTCAGAAAAAAAAAGTGTGTGTGTGTATATATATATATATATATTGTAAAATTACATTCTAAAATAATTGTAGACAACAAATGAGATCCTTGCTGGTGAACCACTTTTCTCAAACATCTGGCTTGAAAGTAGGCAATTTAATATTTAAAGGAGTGGCACTACGAGGTTTATTTTACTTAAAAGAAGTTAGAATATTCACGACTCACCTCATTTTTGTAGATTTCTCGAAGACCAAGTTTTTTATAATGATATGTAATGTATCAAAATCTTGGTCTTCAAGAAATCTACAATTATAAGATCCATCCACCCATAGTAATTCTGCATGAGGAAGGTCTTTCACTGCAATCATGCCATTTTGATGCTATGCTTTGCAGCTGTACTAGAGAATTATACTTGTGGTAGATTCCCATTGCTTTCCACACCAGTGAAGGACGATGATGATGATGGCCGGATGATTTTTGGGAACCGTTGGGTCCTAAGCTTCCTGACATTTGTCTTACAGGTGAGGAAACACCCCATAAAATCTCACCCAGGAGCCTATCCTGACCGGGCCCACTGTGTGACAAGGCAGCATGCTACCTCGGGACCACAGTGGTGAACAAATATCAGATGAGTCGTGAATATTCTAACTCCTATTAATTAACCTTGAACGTTCTGTCAAGCTCGCAGTAACAACTTGTAAGTGAGAGGAGGTCTGATAGGCCATGCAGATTTTTGTTAGCATACTATTGTACTAAAAAAAAATTCAGTAACTTACATGATCTGATTTTCTTTGTATTGTAAGACTATATATTTGATTTGTAATATTTCCACTGCATAGCAGACACTACTTAAAATCAGACAATTTTATTTTCCCCATAACCGTCCATTAATGACAAGTTTTACTGTAATTAAAATGAAAATGTATTTGGTTAAAAAGGTTCAACCATAATATGTTCATATATAACTTTTTTTTATCGAAAATCTATTTATTTATTTTGAGTATTGTTGTTGTCAGTTTAAAACATCTCTGGATTATACTTTTAACTAACTCACTGGCCCTATCGAACCAGGAGCTTCATGATCATTCAGACATCAGCTTTCCATATATCCCTATCCTGAGCTAATATTTTGTAATCGTTCTCTGTATAACTCATCTTCTTCAAATCATGATTAATGTTATTCTGCCACATCATTCTTGCCTCCTTACTGAATGCTTACCATCTGGTTTTCCTACATGAAATTTTCATTTTCATTCATGTCACATGTCCTACCCAATGCAGTTAGTGAGATAAACTATTCGTTTGATGTTATATTTAAATATTAATTACGTTCCAATACTGGACAATATTACATTGGGGGAAAAAAAAATGCTTGAACAGGACTTTAACCCTGGACCTCTAGTTCTATGCACCAGTTAGAACCAGAGGTAAAGGGTTCAAGTCCCGTTTCAAGCTTTAATTTTTCTTTTCAAAATAAACTATTCTCAAGATAAATTAAAATGTTTCATACCTCTTCTCATAAACCAATCTTCTAAGTGATTTCAAGGCCATTGTGGCTCCATCCTCAGTACCATCTTGACGACTGATGTTATGTCGATCGGAAGAACTACTTCTTCCCTCTGTTGGTGGACTGATACACCTCCAGATCAAGTCAGAATCCGTGGGAATTTCAAAGTTCGTAAGTTTTTCTTTCTTGTTTTCCTGAATGTAGATTTTTCCCAAACCATAAGTTCCTTTTGTTTTTCCAGTTGTTTAATTATACTGGCTTTTGATTCAAGTAGATATTTTTCAGACCAAGCATGAGCAGCTATTGCTGACTTTTCCACTTCATTTTTGACATATCTAAAATGTTCTTTCACCCTTGTTTTCAAATTTCTTTTTGTTTTTCCTATGTAAATTTTGTCACAATCCCTGCATTTAAACCTGATAAATTCCTCATTTGTTTTCTTCTTCAATCTTTTCATTTTTATTGGTTTTAATTATCCTATTTAGGCTGTATTTGTTCTTCGGTACCAATCTTATATTATATTAATATAAATCCCCTGAAGTTGTCTCCAACAAATAATGTTCTAACATTCCTAGGAACATGCCCCTATGTTTAAACCTTTACCAACGATCCCCTGAAATAGTCCTCATCTGGATGTTCGAGTAGGGACTATTTTAACTGTGGAGAATTTTACTCCAAAGGAAGCCATGCCCTTGTTACTTGACGATTGTATTTTAACAGTGAAAGATTGTCATTCTTTTGATAAGGTCTCTATGTCTGTTTATTGGCTCTGACCTGTCCAAGATGGGTGACTAATAGCTAAGCATGCAAGCCCTTCCACCAAGAACAAGGTAAAGATATTACTGGAAGGAATATAAAAGACCCTAAATAACTGAAATGAGACATAGTATAAAAATAATAATAAATTCAGATAGATATGTTTTATTTATAAAAAAAAACATAAGTCTGTCATATAGTAGCATAAACTAAGAAAATTCCTCAGCAAGTCTAATTTTGGTCTCATTTGCTGGTTTATGAATATATATATATATATATTATATTTGAAGAGAAAAATTTTTCTCTTCAAATATAATTTATCTTTCATTGAGAAATGTTAAATCAATAATAAAAACATCATATATATATATATTGTAAATAAAATTGTTTGTATCTAGTTTCATTGCAAGGAAACAGAAATTGTGGCATTTTAATAATTTTCAGATTTTGGGATCCTGGTAAACCTCAATTCCTAATGGTCCAATTTTGCTGGTTAACAGAATGTCTTCCAATTGATAATTAAATTGTACACACAAAGTTTTGTTGCAAGAAAAAATACGGCCACTACAATATTCTTTTTACTTCAGTTTTATTCTGAAATGCTTCAACATATTGCATCTATGATCAAAATAAGTAAACAGCTAAGCTATTATAATTAATGGCAAAGAGAAAAAATTCTGATTTGAAATAAAATTCTTTACACCTCACCTCATAACCAGTCTTCTAATTAAACCAGTTAAAAACCTAGGTGGTTTCATTATCAGTAATTAGTAAGTTCCAGATTTTTATGTAATAAAAGATAAGATTGCAATACAGATAGTATATATTATTCAATTGTTTGTGTGTGAAACCAAGATAAAAGGCAATCAGGTATCTTACTTCCCATTATACTATTCAACTGTTTGTGTGTGGAACCAAGACAGTCATAAGTAGAGTGAGGATTTTTATGAAATTTCATGTTTTAAACTATTAGTCAGAGAGCGCTGAGACAAAGTATCTTTACATTTTATGATGTGTAGAATCAAATAAGACCTGCATATTTTTTTCATATTTCATAATATTTTGGCAAAATGTTCATATTTTAGTAAAAATTTAATATTCCTTCATATTTTTCAACTTTCAATTTTTTAAATAAAATTTCTACTAATGGTTAAAAACATTTTTGAAGTGACTGTAGTTTTGAAATTTTTTGACAATGTAATGTGGTAGACAGGCGAAAATTCCTCAGTATCCCATCTGGAACAAGATAAATAGATTTGATAAAAGAAAATAATTGAAGACTACACCAATTTTGGAATATATTAAACAGTACCAACTAAATTGGAAACACCATCTTGAAAGAATGAGTTCAAATCGGTTCCCCAAAGCTGTTTATAATTATATACCAAGAGGACGAAGATCACTGGGCCGTCCTATGAAACACTGGAGGGAAAATTTTCTATAGGATCGTAACAGGCCTTGGCCTAATACTTGGAAGGAAGAAGAAGAAGAAAAATAATTGAAAAAAGGAGACATGGAATGACCAAGTGGAGGCTTTTGTCTGAAACTACAGAACAAAAAAAGGATTTCCTAATATGCGACAAGAACATGAATAAGTAGAACAACAATGTTAGAATAATAACCACCTACTCTTTCTCTCAGGTAGCAACTGTTCCTTTTTACTACCTAAGGACATGTCTTACTTTGTGAATGGATTACAGTATTTAAATGTAGGGAAAACTGCTGCTGCTAAACTTGAAGCTGTGCTGAAGAATAAGGTCTTACTCCACAGTTTATGAAATTATTAAAGTTCTTGTAGGTAAGACCAATATTATTCTCCCTTACATCAAACTATCATATATAGTGCGGTACACGTTTGCTCCCATAACATCATATGGTGTGGAGCATACTTTTTGATCATACAAAATAATTCTGACAAACAGACGTTAAAAAATATTCTAACTGTATATTACGGACAGAATTGATAATTGGATTAATCAAAACACGAGTATACCATACTGTGCTCAGGCAAATTTCACGGAAAAACTAATGTTAAAATAATTCTAACTACATTTCACCATGTTCATACGTGTAGTGTATAGGATTAAAAATAATTGTAATTGCAAAGAGAGTTTTGAAATACACCCTAGAATTATTTGTGGATTAATTCATTTTAACATCTTGTTTCTCCAAATATGACATACAGTATATTTGAAGAGAAAAATTTTCGCCTAGACCGGGACTCGAACCTGGGACCCTTGGCTTTCCGGGCCAACTGCTCTACCAACTGAGCTACCGAGGTGAGTTACGATCTAGATGCAAATTTTTCTCTTATGTACGTTGTAATTCCCTCGCGCCAAATGCTTGAAACCATAGCTTCTATCTTTGCAAATGGCGGCTTCTTAGTTAAGAAGACATTTATTGGGAATTTAACACTACTTTATAGCCAGTAGGGCTTTTATTGACGATTTTATTATTAATTTAACACTTCTCATTGAAGGATAAATTATATTTTTCTCTTCAAATATAATTTATCCTTCAATGAGAAGTGTTAAATTAATAATAAAATCGTCAATAGAAGCCCTACTGGCTATAAAGTAGTGTTAAATTCCCAATAAATGTCTTCTTAACTAAGAAGCTGCCATTTGCAAAGATAGAAGCTATGGTTTCAAGCATTTGGCACGAGGGAATTACAATGTACATAAGAGAAAAATTTGCGTCTAGATCGTAACTCGCCTCGGTAGCTCAGTTGGTAGAGCACTTGGCCCGGAAAGCCAAGGGTCCCGGGTTCGAGTCCCGGTCTAGGCGAAAATTTTTCTCTTCAAATATAATTTATCCTTCAATGAGAAGTGTTAAATTAATAATAAAATCGTCAATGACATACAGTACTTGGTCTACTGCGATGGGCAGGACATGTGGCAGAAATGGGAGAATGAAAGATGTGCATGGAAGCTTCTTTTAGGAAAACCAGAGGAAAACGCCCAGTTGGTAGACCAAGAATGAAGTGGGAGAATAACATTAACCATGATTTGAGGGAATTAGATTATAGAGGGGATAATTGGAAAACATTAGCTCAGGATAGGGATATGTGAAGAGCTTATGTCCGTGCGGCCATGATCCTACAGGTTCGATCATGCAAGTGAGTTAGTTAGGACTTGGTCTACGTGTGTTCTGATTCATCCAATTTAATATTATTGTGACATTTACATATACTGGAATTCATTATCTTTATGCAAGGTAAACAGAAGTCATCCAAACTGTACCTACTCTTAATTTTGTCAGTGGTATATTCGATGGAAGCATGTTACTATGATTTGTTTTTTGTTTATGTTTGGATTTCATAATTAAATATCATTGGATAAATTAATTGATCCTGTTTTATATATACCCAGTATTAATTTATTGAAATAAAGTGTCAAACTACAGGCTTGGAAGGCCCTTGGGGATAGATGGATGTTGAGACTTCCACATTTCTAGACAATCACCAAGGGATGTCCACTGGGTTCTCAGTCCTGTGTGACACCCACCATTGCCCCAGAACATGCGTCTGGTACTCATTCAAATTAAGAGCTAAGTAGACCCTAGGGCTATGATGACGCCAGAAGGTTTGGTCCAGCTAAAAACCTGAGCCCATTGAGACTCAAACTCACGACCTTCTGGCTTGTTAGCGTGATTCCTCAAACAACTACACTTCAACGTGAGCCATTAGAATTGCTTCAAATCATGAACATGATATTGTATTAATAGTGAGTGGAGAACATATTTTAATCGACTCACCTCATACATTTTCAAACTTCTTTGATACGACGGTTTCAGACAAAATCATGTCCTTCTTCAGCCATGACTGAAGAAGGACATGATTTTGTCTGAAACCGTCGGTATCAAAGAAGTTTGAAAATGTATGCGGTGAGTCGATTAAAATATGTTCTCCACTCACTATTAATGATATAACCTCATAATGTTTACTTACTTACTCACTGGCACTATCGAACCCGTAGGTTCATGGCCACGCGGACATAAGCTCTCCATACATCCCTATCCTGAGCTAATGCTTTACAATCATTCCCTGTATAATCTACTTCCCTCAAATCATAGTTAATATTATTCTCCCACCTCATTCTTGGTCTACCAACTGGGCGTTTTCCCTCTGGTTTTCCTACAAGAAGCTTCCATGCACGTCTTTCATTCCCCATACGCGCAACATGTCCTGCCCATGTCAGTCTACGAGACTTAACTGTTCTTATTATATCTGGCTTCCCATAAAGACCAAGTAGTTCATTGTTATGTAGTCTTCTCCATTCACCTGTCTGTTCATCTCTCTTTGGTCCAAAAATTTTCCTAAGTACTTTATTCTCAAATACTTGTAATCTCCTTTCCTCCCTTAAAGTAAGAGTCCATGTCTCGCACCCATATAATATAAATGGTAGAATAATAGTTTTATATATTTTCAGTTTAACGTTTTTTGAAAGGAGTTGGGCATCAAAAGTCTCTGCAATGCATAATAACACGCATTTTCAGTATTGAGCCTATGTTTAATTTCTTTGTGCATCTCATTCCTATTTGTGATTATTGTTCCTGGGTATTTGAATTCAGCCACTTCCTCAAAAATTTCCCTCATTTGTCATTAGCTGTCCATTTCCATTAAATAATGAAATTCTACATGTGACCATATATTTAGTTTTATTGATATTTACTTCCAGTCCTAATTTCTTAGTGTTACTCAATAGTGTGTGCGTGTTGTCCTTTAGTATCTCCTCGCTATCGGCCAATAGTACTACATCATCAGCATAAACTAACAGCTTATTAATACAATTGAGTTGTAAGCCTTCCTCACTCTCTAAAGATTTAATGGCATGCTCTAGTACAAAATTAAATAGTAGAGGAGAAAGTGCATCTCCTTGCTTCAATCCATTCTGGATTTCAAAAGTGTTTGAAAACTGTTTGCCTACACGCACCCTACTCCTTGTGCCATTTAGACACATTCGTATAAGTCTAACTAACTTTTTAGGAATTCCGAACTCCAGCAGGATACTATAGAACTTCTCCCTCTTAATTGAATCATATGCTTTTTTGAAGTCTATGTATAGTTGATGTACAGTACCATTATATTCCCATTTCTTTTCTAAGATGTCTTATACTAAAAATCTGATCTGTTGTAGACCTGTTTCTTCTAAATGCACATTGATGATCTCCTAGAATGTCATCAATATAGGGAGTAATGTCTTGTATAATAAACGATAGATTAATTCATTATAGTTTATTACTTTCTTTGTATTTTTTTTCTTTCTTTTCATGTATAGTAGATTCAAGCTGTTATTCCTTTTTTGTATACATTCTATCATTAATTTAATTTTAATTGTGTTTTATTTTATTGTATTATTACACATTATTTTCATTATTATTCAATTTGACAGATTAATTAATTGTTTAGTATGTACTGTTATTGTAATTTTTTTGTATTTATATGTAACATATGTTTGTCCTGGTGAGTGGAAGAGAAGGCCACATGGCCTTAACTCCATCAGGCTAAATAAATCTATCTATCTATATTTAAGTAAGTAGGATCAATAAAGTTATGTAGATAGGAAATAACACTATGAGGTTCTTTAATATTGTTTATTTTTTATCATTTCACTCACCTCATACTTCATAATTTATAGCAGACCCAGGGTTTCTTCACGTAATTCGTGACATTGTCAATGCTGCGTCATGGTGAACATGACGCAGCATTGACAATGTCACGAATTACGTGAAGAAACCCTGGGTCTGCTATAAATTATGAAGTATGAGGTGAGTGAAATGATAAAAAATAAACAAAGGATCAATAAAGTTTGTAAATTTTATTTCAGAAAGAAAAATTAATGCTTGAACTGGGACTCGAATCCCAGATCTGACTATATGCATCAGTATGATAGCCATTCCATTTGAGTACTGATCAAATGTCAACAACCTCTACAATTCTCCTTCATCCAATGTCCTCTGACAACTTCTATTCAGAAGTATTTTTATTCAGAATTTATACATTACTTTTAAGCGGTAAAGCTTAATATCCTCTTACACAATTCTCTTTTACTCGAAGGCTGATAGCCCGCACTACCAACAACGCCCTCTGATTACTTATTCAGAAGTATTTTTATTGAGAATTTATACATTACTTTAAAGTGTATAGCTTAATACCTCTTATGCAATTCTCTTTCATCCAAAGACCAATAGTCCACACTACCAACTGGCATGTATAATCAGAGATCCAGGGTTCAAGCATTAATTTTTCTTACTAAAATAAAATTCACTCCAGGACTGGAAAATGTTAAATTAAATTTAAAATTTGTAGAAGATTTTTCAAAAATCTTTTCATGAGAACAATCTCAATAGCTTTGGAATTCTCTAAAAGAAAACATATGACTAGATACATTACCTCTATAGTCTGTGGCATGTCTGTGATGACCCCATCAGTCAGAATCAGCAGAATGAAGTAACTAGAGCCATCTGTGTAAGTATTTGCAAACCGTGCAACATGATGTATCACTGGTGCGAAATTTGTAGGTCCATACAACTGTACTTGACGAATACAATTCCGATATGCCTCTAACACTCCTGTTAATAAAATCATATAATATCTGAATCAGAAACAGCATTCTGTTTAAAAATCTGTTTTATAAAATGTGAAATTCATGGGATAAATGCAGTAAAAATTTCTTATAATTATACTTTGAGTAACAAAATAATGTAGATTATTCGAGAGGGATCTCTTTCCCATGGAAATATTGGATCATCTTTTAATTCTATATGTTGAAACAAACTCCCATGCAATATTTTCATTATAAATTTAACATATCGCACAGAAGAATAAATCATATTTGAAGAGAAAAATACACACCTAGACGGTGTTTGAACCCAGGACCTTTAGCTTTATATCCTAATGCTCTGCCATTGAGCTGTCCAAGGCCTCCAATCTAAATGAAAATTTTTCTCTAATAAGTTTCAACTCCTGAGAGCGCCAAATGCTTATGAATCATTGATTGACACACGAATGGCGACTTCTTATTTAAATATGACTTTAGTGGACATTTTAACAATACTTTATAAAACCAGTAGAGTAAGCCTTTGGCATTCTTGGGAGTTGAAATGTTTAAGAAAAAAATTTGCATTTATATTAGAGGCCTTGGATAGCTCAGAGCAGAGCATCAGTTTATAAAGCTAAAGGTCCTGGATTCAAAATCAAGTCTAGGCGCACATTTTTCTCTTCAAATATAATTAGTCCCATGCAATATTGCATTTTGGAGTGTTTTGGAATGTCAACTATGTTTATTCCAAGTTTGCAGAATTTTTTTTTTCATACACCTAATAAACTTTTATAAGATTCATGATGTGTTCCGTTGAGGTATTATTCAAAATTAATATAAAATTATGGAATATTCACCTGAAAGGTCCATCTCCTCAACTTAATTAATTATTTAACTGTAGTGCTTTCGGAACTTGTCCCATCATCGGCAGGATTCAAAACTGGTGTTTCACTGAAGATCTGGTAGAGTGGGTTGCATGTATTGGGTTCGTTTTCGTTTATCAGGCTGTCGTTGTTGTGAGCTGCTTTCATGATATCCAGCTCACAACAACGACAGCCTGATAAATGAAAACGAACCCAATACATGCAACCCACTCTACCAGATCTTCAGTGAAACACCAGTTTTGAATCCTGCCGATGATGGGACAAGTCCCAAAAGCGCTACAGTTAAATAATTAATTAAGTTGAGGAGACGGACCTTTCAGGTGAATATTCCATAATTTTATATTAATTTTTCATACACCTAATACATATCCAACTCTGCAGCCATACATACCCTTCTCATTGTATTACAATGATAGATTAGTACTTTCTCATTTGATTGCACATTTTTTTACTATGAATAATGGACATGCATTCACACTCATTTTTCTTTTGGATGTATCATAAAGTAACATCATATATACGAGAATCACTAGATAAGTTTTGAGACATGACAATGTGGTGACAGGAATGCAATAAACTAATATACCACTTGAAAGCCTAACCCTCTAACATCAAAACCGTAGCAGGTAGAAACAATTTCCTTCAGTTGTCTCCAAGCAGCACCCTTGTGAAGTAGTCTGTGCATGGTGAAATCAGAAGTGTCCTAGGGAACTTGAGACGGAGCATTTTTACGCTATAATTTTATATGATTTTAAGTGCAGTTTCTTCTTTCTTTTTTCATTATGTTTTCAGCCGTAGCTGATGACATGATTCCATTGCATAGTTACACTATTTATTGCAATGGGGCTGCATTGGTGTATTCGCAGCTTATGTGGGCATTTCTTAAAATTTTGGTAACAATTTAAATCCTGTCATCCCATCAAGGTGAGTGCCCACGATGTTGCTACGAGTAGTTTTTAAAGAAAAGATAGATATTGAGAAGAGAAAGTTGGAAAAGATCTCCTAGTGTGGTTTAAATGAATTACAAACACTTGAGCTACTCACATGAGCATTTGGGGAGCTTATATTTGAAGAGAAAAATGTTTCGCCTAGACCAAGACTTGAACCCGGGACCTTTGGCTTTCCGGGCCAAATGCTCTACCAACTGAGCTGCGGAGGCGAGTTGCAATCTAGACGCAAATTTTTTTCTTATATATGTTGTAATTCCCTTGCGCCAAATGCTTTGAAACCTTTGTTTCCATCTTTGCAAATGGCGGCTTCTTAGTTAAGAAGACAAAAAAAAATTTTTCTCTTGAAATACACTGCTCAAAACAATTAGAGGAACACTATGAAATATGCAAATATTTTTTCATTGGATAAAGGTACAAACATGAAATTAATAAAGTACATTATTTGTGGTTATTTATTTATTTATTTATTGCTCATGTCAGTAAAAACAAATGAATAACGCTGACAATTAACTTTTCAAATAATTCCGCTATCTAAGCAATTGAATCTTGTGCTTATTTTTCAAAGTTAAACACTCGTTATATAGAGTTAGTATCGTATATGGCCTCCACGACATTCGATGACACTTTGGCACCTTCGTGGCAGGCTCCCAATAAGATTCTGGATTTCCTCTTGCGGGATATTCTCCCATTCCTCCTTCAGAGCATCTCCAAGTTGCTGCAGAGTTGTGGAGCAATATGTCGGTTCCTGACCTTCCTTGTCTAGAAGATCCCACAAGTGTTCAATAGGGTTGAAGTCTGGGCTGACCGCTGGCCACTCCATTACCTCAATTTCATTCCTCCTCAGGAAATCCCTGGTGACAGCCGCAGAATGTGCCCTGGCATTATCCTGCATAAACAGAAATCCAGGGCCTACTTCAATGGCAGCAGGTACTACATGCTCTTCCAGAACGTGCTCGATATACCGGACAGCATTCAGTCGCTGGGGAACAAGTACAAGGTCCGTACGATTGTTGTACATAACTCCGGCCCACACCATTATGGAACCTCCTCCGAATCTATCAATTTCCTGTACAGCCTCTGCAGAAAATCTTTCTCCTGACCGTCCCCACACCCTCAATCGACCATCACAACGTGTAAGACGATACCTGGATTCGTCCGAGAAGAGCACAGACTCCCACTGGTTCAGGTTCCAATCACCATGGTTTTCAGCATACGTACGTCTTGCTGTCTTATGCCCATTTGTTAAGCGTGGTTTTTTAACGGGCCTTTTTGGACGAATATTCTCTTTCCTTAATCTGTTCCTTATGGTTTGGTCCGAAACCCGGATTCCGGAAGCCATATGAAGGTCATTCTGCAGGTCTTTTGCAGTTTTTGTACGCTGTCGAAGAGCAGAAAGAACAACGTATGTCATCTTGGGGGCTTGTTTTAAATTTATGGCCCTGGCCACGTCTTCTACAATACTGACTGTCCCTCTGTGCCTGTTGCGTAACCTGGACACCACGGAAGCAGAAACCCCAAGCTCTCTAGCCACTTGTTGCAGAGATTGACCTTGTAAAATATGTAGAGCATGATACACTTCAAACTCATTTAAATGCCTCATTTTGTCAGTGACTTCAATAAACAAGGCAATAATCAACATTCGTCACTATAGCAACATCAGGAAGCTTACCAATTAGAAGTGGCCAGTGCCTTCCAAAATAAAAAAATTCTCTATATTTGTTATTTGAGGTAATTTCTCTGTATTTAAGCCATGGATCTTTAAAATTTGCATCCAATGATAAAATTAATAATTCAATTTACATATTGTCCAACTTTCAGCATCACAGCTTTAAAAAACAATTACTTATTCAATTTATTACAAGTGTTCCTCTAATTGTTTTGAGCAGTGTATAATTTATCCTTCAGTGAGAAGTGTTAAATTAATAATATAAACATCAATAGAAGCCCTACTGGCTTTATAAAGTAGTGTTAAATTCCCAATAAATGTCTTCTTAACTAAGAAGCTGCCATTTGCAAAAATGGAAACAAAGGTTTCAAAGCATTTGGCACTAGGGAATTACAAAGTATATAAGAGAAATATTTGCATCTAGATCACAATTCGCCTCGGTAGCTCAGTTGGTAGAGCATTTGGCCTGAAAGCCAAAGGTCCCGGGTTCGGATCTTGGTCTAGGCGAAAATTGTTCTCTTCAAATATAATTTATCCTTCAGTGAGAAGTGTTAAATTAATAATAAAAACATCAATAGAAGCCCTACTGGCTTTATAAAGTAATGTTATATTCCCAATAAATGTCTTCTTAACTAAGAAGCTGCCATTTGCAAAGATGGAAACAAAGGTTTCAAAGCATTTGGCATGAGGGAATTACATTGTATATAAGAGAAAAATTTGTATATAGATCGCAACTTGCCTCGGTAGCTCAGCTGGTCCAGAAAGCCAAAGGTCCCGGGTTCGAGTCTCGGTCTAGGCAAAAATTTTTCTCTTCAAATATAATTTATCCTTTAGTGAGAAGTGTTAAATTAATAATAAAAACATCATTTGGGGACCTTGCTCCTTCACTTGCAACAGTTTTTCGCTGGTTTGCTAAATTTAAGAGGGGGGAGAACATCCCTTAAAGATGAAGGGAGAAGTGGGAGGTCAACAACAGTGGTGACAGAAGAAAATGTCTCTGCAGTGGAGGCTCTGATTAAGGAAGATCCACGATGACCTATAAGAATATCAAGGGGACCCTAGACATTAGTTCACCAAGTGTTTCCACCATCCTGCACAAATACTGAAGAGTGAGGAAAATTTCTTCTCAAAATGGGTGCCACACCACTTGTCAGAAGGGCAGAAGACACTCGGGTGGAATGGTGCAGAGAAATGCTGGAGAGATTCAACAACGGGGACTCCCACCAGGTGTCAGACATAGTGACAGGTAACGAAACTTGGACTACTAGTATGACCCCAAAACAAAGCATCAATCATCGGTGTGGATCTTCCCAGCCTCTGATCAAAGTCAAAGTCCTAGGAGTGTGGGGAAGAAAATGATGGCTACTTTCTTCCCAACAAGAGGTCATCTGGTGACAGTTTTGCTAAAGGATCAGAGGAAAGTTACCGCTAAATGGTATACAGCAGTCTGTCTCTTCTCAAAGATCCAGGAGAAGCGGGTAAGGACTGGACTATGGCAAATTCTATTCCACCATGACAATGTCTCTTCGCAAACAGCCAATGCAACATATAGGTTTCTGGAAAAGATGCCGGTGAAATTAATGTCTCATCCTGCCTACAGTCCGGACCTAGCACTGTGCCACTTTTTCCTGTTCTTGAATGTGAAGAACTGCATGCATGGACATCAATTTCCTCCTAGCCCTGATGTTGCGGCCTACAGGGAGGAGCTTAGTGCAATGTCTGAGATTGAGTGGTATGGCTGCTTCCAGAAGTGGTTCCAGATGATACAAAGGTGTATAGAATGTGCTGAAGTGTACTTTGAAAAGATGTGATAGGTATGGAAACTCTATCATAGTTCATTGTTGTACATCTCAAAACTTATCTAGTGACCCTCATAAATGATGGTGAATATTTTTGTCTGTAAGTTTTTCCAATGTTCACTGTACAGGAAGTCTTTTAATATTCAAAATGATTATGTACATTTCCTCTCATAAGTGTCATAAAAAATTTTCTTGGACTGAAGTTTACTCATGCATTACTTTATAGTGATAATGAATATTGGACTGATTTTTTTTAAAATTCAATGTCCCAGGTTGTCATTTCGACATTTCTGGTGCTCTCTCCTGGCATTAGCTTAATTGTAACCCACTTCTGAAATTGGGGAGTCTAGAAGGCGGAATTACGTTACCTCAATGATATGATAGGTGATAAATGATAAAGAAGCACCAGGAGAGTTCTTACCCTAAACTTAACCTAAATTCCAGACCATGAGCAACCACATGAATGATTCACTTTAAGGAAAAATTCCTATGGTTTGACCGGGAATTGAACCCAGGACCTTATGAACAGTAGTCAGAAACGCTGACCACTAGCCCATGAGGCTGGTCATATTGGACTGATTTTAACACAGTACATACAGGATCAGAAATAGAACTTTCAAGTTTGGTACAAGATGGAACTACTGCCGAGATTTTCAGTATGAATCCCTTGAGAAATATATAATCAAAACATCTTACAAATTTTGTGTTTTTTATTTTCTTAAAAAAATTTTGTACAGAACTACTTTGAAATGATTGTAAATATTGTCCTGATTTTAATGTAAAGGGGACATGAAATAGAATAAATAAGATGAATCCAGAATCAAGTTACCTCATTACTTCTTGTGTTCTATTTGAACATGTTTCAAAATGCCGTGTATACTATCATCAGCTTGACCAGACACAATTTATTTTATTGAGATTGTAATTTATTAATAAATTCAACTACTTAAGTCACAGGAATGAAAAAAAAATACAGAATTTGATTTTTATGTTGAATAATGGTAAACAAGATGACATCTTCCAATAATCATTTTTTGGAATTAAAAGGAAAAATTCACACTGGAGGGAAACATTTCTATAGGATCGTAACAGGCCTTGGCCTAATACTTGGAAGGAAGAAGAAGAAGAAGAAGAAGAGAAATTAAAAGGATTTTAAAGTTAAAGAAAATAAAAATAAAAGTGCGGCAGACGTAAAATTTATCAATCAATTACTTATTTTAGGAATTCTCACTATGAGGTATATTCATTAAGGTAGAATATTTTTATCAATCAATGTTTGTAATTAGTACTAGGTCCAATGTTTATTCAGAAAACCATAAAAAGCAACCAACAAACCAAACAAAAAATTCAAAAATAAATTACTAAAACTGGAGAGAAATAAGAGTCTCAACAAACTTATGATAGTATGCATGGCATATTGAAACATGTTCAAACAGAACACAACAATTTATGAGGTAAGATGATTCGGGATTCACCTTATTTATTAAGAAGAATCTCAATGTTATTTCCTATTGTAGTTTATTAATGAATAGAATAACTTTTTTGTTTGAAATTGCAGTTTACAGTACAGATTAATACGAGGGCAGATCGGAAAGTAACGCACAATAATTTTTTTCTGCCTTGGTATTGCAGCTAGAATGTTGAAATTTCACAGAGATATAGTTTGAAGTTTTCACTACAGATGGTATTTTTTTCTCAGGTGCACCTCTTGCGAGAGAAGCTTGAACTATGCAACAAAGATGGCGCGCATGCTACAGTCGTCCACCTGTGAGGAACAGAGAAGTGTTGTTCGATTTTTGTGGGCCAAACATTTCCTATGGTGCGGTGTACGATATTGTTCATGAAAATTTGAAATTCCGTAAAGTTAGTGCTCGCTGGGTGCCTAAGAACCTGACAGACGACCACAAGGGCCAGCGAATGATGGCAAGCTTGGACCACTTAACGCGGTACACCGCACAAGGACATGACTTTCTGGAAGGAATCGTCACAGGTGATGAGTCGTGGGCGTACCACTACACGCCCGAAACAAAGCAGGCATCAGCAGTGCGCAGATGGCTACACTCCAACCAAACGGACTTCTACGAACAGGGCATATTGAAACTGGTAACACGATGGGAAAAATGTGTTGAGAAAGTTGGTGACTATGTCGAAAAGTAGGTAAAAGATGTAAGTTCATTTGTGATTTTTTTCCTTTTTTTTACTATTAAACTTTTTAAAAAAAAATTATTGTGCGTTACTTTCCGATCCGATCCGTCCCTCACAGGTGGACGACTGTAGCATGCGCGCCATCTTTGTTGCATAGTTCAAGCTTCTCTCGCAAGAGGTGCACCTGAGAAAAAAATACCATCTGTAGTGAAAACTTCAAACTATATCTCTGTGAAATTTCAACATTCTAGCTGCAATACCAAGGCAGAAAAAAATTATTGTGCGTTACTTTCTGATCCGCCCTCGTATAACTGTGCAGATTTTAAGATGAATTCCTTGGGGAAAATACAATCAAAGTGTCAAAACTCTAAGAAATGTAGTTTTCGCAGAAAAAAAAGTTTTTTATTCATGAGTTTATTTGTATATTATCTTGGCAATGGCAGTTATAGTAGAAGCAGCAAAAGGTTTTTATTTAACAGTGTTCTTTAACAATTCAGGTCATTAGCATCACAGTTCAAATATGGACATTCAGGTGCCAACAAATTTTGTTCTCTTGATGTCTAGCAAGAAGACTTTTTTTCTTAGGGGATAAAGGCATAATGCATCTACTGTAACATGGTACTCACCTTGAACTCCTGCACAATATGGATTTGAAGCATTCATATTAACAAAGAACTCATGAGAAACAACTCCATTAGGAGGGATACGAGCCCCAAATCCCAGCACTGGAAACAATTTATCAGTGTCGTAGTCCTGGATGATTGTTCCCACAGAATGTATCGCCTGCTCATACGCATTAGGAATGTTGCTTATAAAATGAAGAGATTGGGGCGTCAATGGGTTCCCATTTGAACCAGTGAAATCAATTGCAATGGAGCAATGCAACTGAGTACCCCCTTTCAGGTAGTCCATGAAAGAGTGAATCTGTCTTACTTCAATGGAATTTAAACTGATCAGTCCAGAATGTGTGTATGAAGACTTCTTTTTCTGCAATATTAAAAAAATATTTTAAAATAAATGGAAATTCTACATATTCCATGAGTTTTTGGGCTTAAAAAAATTGCTGTGATCTAGTGGTAACATTGTTACCTCAGACACAGCTTGCATCCCTAGTCAGGACAAGTTTCCTGGGTGAGGTTTCTTTTTTGGGGTTCTTCCTCACCTGTAAGATGAAAACTTTAAGGTCCAAATAGTCCCTAAACATTATATGGCCTTCATACTAACCACATCAAATTCCACCTTTTTTGCATCAATGTATGAATGAATGGTATGTATTATCTTAAATGTTCATGTTGTCTCAGAGGTGGCCCTGGCATTGAGACAATCACTCATCCAGGAACAGGCCCGTGAATCATTATAGGGAGATTTGGACGCAACATTTTTTTATTTTTTTGTCCACGTAGTACTCGGGTCATCTTAAGACTGCGCCACCGTCGCTATTTTATCGATTGTAGACGTATGACGTACAAACAAATCAAAATGTAAAATTGAATATCGAACTAAATTTAAAAAATGAACGGTAGAATTATTATGTACTGTTCGAAGAGAAATTTGAGGTTCAGTATAATATAATATTGTTAATGCATCGAAGTTAATTATTAAATTGATTAATTTTCTACAATCTGAAGGAGAAAGTGAAGCTGGAAAATACAGCTAATGGAAGGTAAGAGAATGATTACATATGACATTTTTTTCCCTCAAAAATTTGGTTCACTTTTCAAAATCGTGTTTTCAAATAATACTGTGAACTATGTAAATTGACATGCCGTACATTTTGTTTGCATTGTGACATTATAATGTTTGTATTTGAATTGTAATATCCCTTTAAAAAAAGCTTGTTTATATTTCATATTATTTTTTATATCTTGGTCTGTAATGTGTGTACTTATTTATCAATATTTCTTTCACAGAATAAATGAGACTGTCAAGATCAAATCGTATGGGCGTATTTCCTTATAACAGTGATTGGGAAGTCTACATACGTATATAATTTTAGGTAAGTGGATCTAATGCTTCTACCTTCATTTTACTAACTCGGGTGTTTAACCTTAAATTGATTTAACCTGATAAAAGTTAGCTAAACTAAATTACCCTAACATATTTTTATAGGTTAAATTTCTTGTGTAGGTTAAGTTATGAGTGAGGTAGCATTATCTAGAACTCCTGTAAGTCTAAAAATAAAATCTTAAAAGATAACCGAAATTTAGGGATAAAGTTTCCATTATCTGACAAAAAATGAAAAACTTCAGTTTACCTTTCCTAATAATTTTTCTAAGTCCTGCAGAATAGTGAACATGTGCAAAAATTTATAAAAAGTTTATAGAGTCGAATTGCTAGATGAAACCACGTAGATGTGAAATCGATATGACCAATCTTGGCAATAAATTCCCAACATTTATTAGATATGGATGTATACCAATTTACCCTTGCCTAACCTAACAAAATAATTTACATGCATATTATTTAATGAAGTATTCACCAACTTTTCCCATCAGAACCTAACAAAATGAATTTACTGAACATCCATTTTTTTAAAACATATTTTTGAATGTTGGTTATTCCAATTTCACAGATATCTCCACCGTTTAGTGGATGTTCATTTAAGCGTTTGTGTGTATGCACAACAAATATACATAACTTCGAAGATATCATTGCATACATAGATAAATATTTAATATTTTATTGCAAAAAAAATGTTATAAGTATTGTTGCAAATGTTAAAAATATTATGAAACGTTAGTATGGGCAGAAGAAGTAGGGTAGAGCAACAGCATTACAAAAATATACTATGGAAAATGAATGGTAAGATAATCTAAAGTTGGGCCAAAAAAGTTTCAAGTCTATGTAGACCCATACACATGTGCCAAGAGATAAAAATGGATATAATTTAGAATCATCTGATGCTGCCACCATACACAACATAATAAAATTAACATCCCAATATTGAAGTCTTAAACTTAAAAAAGGAAAGTTAAACACAGAATGGTGATAATAAAGACATAGTGTAATCATCATTATTGTTAGTTTATTTATGGTATTAGTAATTCCATTCTTTTAAGTCAAGTATTTTCAAGAATTGTCATTTCAATTTTCAATGTAATTTTTGATTGCTTGTGAAATATTACAAAAAAACTTCAAAAAATGTAAGTGTGTACATGTTCATAATACATATACAATGGTTTTAGGATTACACTGTTTGAAGTCCATTTTTTTACAGTTCTTGTTATGACGTTAAGTGAATGTTCCATTTTCATAGCTATTTGATAATAAATCAGAAATTCAATATTTTTTGATTAGTAACACCTTTAGAAAATTGGAATATGTAATTCTTGTTTTATTCATCCAATGTCCATAGATATGGGACAATAATTTTATTTACTTAAGAGTTGGAGATACCTTCATTGTGAAGGACACTGACAAATACATTGACTTTCACTTGACTTGCGGCCCACTAGCGAAGGCACTTTGTGGGTAGCGTGAGTTGATGACTCAATGCTTGCAGTCATTTTTCCCGCTATCGGCCGCAGGTCAAGTGAAACCACTGTATCTGTACATATATATATATTTATTTAATTTTTTTTTCAGACTCTACAGTAGATGTAATGAAGTTGTGCTTCAAGAATATCTGCAACTGTTTTGCAAGAACATACCAGTACATTATAGACTATACAGAAAAGTGTTTTGTGTTTTTATTAAAAACAAATTTTTAATTGAACTATTATAGCAAATATTTTAAATTACTGAAGTTGCGCTTCAAGAATATCTACAAGTGTATTGCAAGAACATACCAGTACATTATAGACTATACAGAAAAGTGTTTGTATGTTTGTGTTTTTTTATTATAAACAAGTTTTGAAAAACTGCACTTAAACTAGCGTGAAATATTTTCTAAGTCCTATAGAACAACAGTGCACATGCGCCAGAGTTTATAGAGCCAGTGATAATCCACAGTCAAACCACATATTGATTATCATCCTCAATTACAATCCGTCACTACAAAATTTAAATGACCAATATTTGCAATTAATCCCCAAATCTATGTTAAAAAAATATATTAATAATATTAAAATTACCAAACGT
Source organism: Diploptera punctata (assembly GCA_030220185.1). Taxonomy (NCBI): domain Eukaryota; kingdom Metazoa; phylum Arthropoda; class Insecta; order Blattodea; family Blaberidae; genus Diploptera; species Diploptera punctata. Next base: position 85,375 of record JASPKZ010000422.1, on the reverse strand, counting down.
TTATTAAAAATGGGTGTACGTACACTTACTTATCACTCCCTAACGCTGATCCAACCAGCGATAACCCAAAACAGCGATAGAAAAAATCATAGACTAAGTAATATACTCTGTGGAGAAAAGAAAATAGCAGTTACCATCACCATATCGTATAACAGTGTCATAATATTGTGATTTGCATATTTGAATAAATACTTCAAAATTGTCTAATAATGTTATAAAAATTGTTTGAAAAAGTTTAAAATTTTAAATAATGTTAGTAAATACAGAAGAAGAGCTATAGTTTACAACAATATAACTGAAAAATCAAGCGCTAGTAGAAATGCAGTTGAGCCCAAATTTTTAATTGAACTATTACAGCAAATATTTTAAATTACAAATTTTAAAATTAAGTTAACATTGTTTTATGTAAATTTCAATTCATCCGTATACTTCTACCTCATTAAGAACTTTCTATGTCTTTTATAACATTTATTTAACATGTGCAAAAAAATATCTTATTATGAAGTGTTGGTAATTACTTAGAGAACAAAACTGATAAGTCTTTTAACAAAAATAATTAGTCCTAACCTTCAACTATTCAGTGATTTCCTGGTAATAATCAAGGTAGGCATTTCTGTTAGGCTTAAATAAATGTTTAAGCCTAAAAGTCAATTTGGATTTTTCTCGCAGGTGAATGTTGAGCCAGCAGCTAGCTGGTAGGCCAAGGGCATTCTCAGTGTGTTGCTCCTTGGAGAATATACATAATATGGTTTCTTTTCTAATGAACTATCAGATTTTCTAATCAAAATGTAAAGGTAGTTGATCTCATTATAGGGCTTGGAAGGCCTTTGGGGTAATAGGAAGCTAGTAAATAAATGTTCAAATAGTCTTCTTATAAAATTACATATAAAATAATTATGTTTATTGAATCTTTAACTATGTATGTGAATTAAGTTTCATTGAGAAAATTCTGTTCGTCTTGAATAATGTACATCCTGCAGTAACTATAAAATGTATATATTTTTTTCAAATTATTAATTTTAATACAAGGCAATAAATGAATCATGTTATTTCATTTTTAAAAACAAACAAACTAATCAAGACAAGTCTGGTTACTAAACAGAGTTGATTTGCACGCAATCACATGTGAGTAGTTGAGAATAGTGAAACAATGCATAGGTTTTAGTTTGAATTTATTTTTGCTACATTCTTATCAAATTAAGGTATTTATAAATTTTCATTTTAAGAATATTTAAAAACTTGAACTTAAATTACTTCATGTTTTCGGTTCTTAAAACTCCTAAAAACAAATAGCATATCATTATTCATTAGACCAGGCTCGTCAAATGGTGCCGCCATAGCATATCATTATCCAGATCCTTTTTGATATTTCTTAATGGAAATAACACAAGAAATGTTACTTTGTAAACAATTTTGCATTTTTTATTTTTACTTCAGAAAATTATTACAAAAATTTTGCCAATATTTTTGTTGTATATGTCTAACATTTTCAATTACTTTGTAATAAATAGTGATTTTCCATATTCACTGTGTTCATCTAAGAGTGAAATTGTTCACAAAGTAGCATTACTTGGGTTGAACTTACAATTTTATTTTTAAATGAATGGAAAGGGTAGGGTACTGTTCTTGCGATTGAGCCACCGACACCCCGATTGATCCACCGTGACCGGCATAAGTAGTAGCATGTAGTACCCAGGTCATCTTAAGACGGCGCAGCGGTATAAAATTGCTTCCAAAAATTAACACAGAGAGGCCACTCTATTCGGTTCTCTATGTTCAGGAAGGCCCTCCACATCCTTGTAAGGAGGGGAGAGGTTAAACCAAAAGAAATAAAAAGGTTATGAAAAAGCATGAAGGAAGCCATAATCAGGACTTTTACACCCTTAAAAATTTACAGGACCTCTGCCAGAATTGAATCTACAAATTTCTGAATCAGAAGCAAATATGATAAATACCAGGACCAACAAGATAAAACATTTCTTAATAAATTACATAATACTGCCTGCAATTACATCATTTTTTCCTTGTTTAACACAAATGTTAAAATTATTTCTAATCATTTAATTTGTGCTAAAAACTACCCATAAAATACCAAATGAAAATTTTAAATGAAATTATTAATGTAATAGCATGAATATGTGGATTCTTCAAAGGAGAACCAAATATAAGTAACTCTGGAAATTTAGAAACACAAAAAATGGTGAAATTGAAAAATTGGCAATTGGAGCTCATAGTTAGCTATAGAATCACAGAATTGGAAAAAAAAAAAAAAATTAAACTTTTGAAAAACTTATGAAATTACAGTTTAGGAAAAATACACATTCAGAAGAACAATTATTTTTTATTCAATGCCCACATTGCCATTTCAACATTTCTGGTGTTCTCTCCTGGCATTGGAGGTTGGGGCACCTGAGAGAACAACAAAAATATAGATCCATGAATTTTGAAGTTCCCAGCAAGCAAGATTTGATCTTAAAGTAATTAAACCAGCACCAGATGGCAGTTGGAAAGTTGGCTATCTTAACCTTACATCAGGCGCAATATTCTGACTGTCAGTTCAGGCGCAATGTGCCTGATCAGCACATGCTTAAAAAAATTATTTAACACATTCTTTGCTAATCTAAACAATGGGAAGTCGAAGAAATGTTATTTTTAGAAAACTTTTTTTGGACATGATATTGATTTAACAAATTAAAGAAAATTTGTGACAAGCCTCCAAACAACACGATATAATAGTAAGAACAAGTTATGTTCAGTTCAAATATACTTGAATTGGTTCACATTATCAACATTTAGCCTATGTTTTTAGCAAACATCTTAATATATAAAAATTACGTGTCATGTTGTTTGCCTGCGATGGAATCCTAAACTACTGAACCGATTTTAATAAAATTTTGCACACTGTGTGCTGTTTGATCCAACTTGAGACCTACGGTTGTTTATAATAAATTTATAGTCACATTATTTTTTATTGTAAATTATTTGTTTATTATTTAACAAAGAGTTATAATTATCTGTGAGTTCCATACGATTCTAACAGATGACGGTGTAAGGTAATTGGTTTATTATTTAACCAGGTGGCTGTGCTTTTTGTTGCAACCGTGAATTTCAATTGAATTACAAATATTGATTATTTCATAATTTAAGTGTGTTCAGTGTTTATTTTATTTTCAATATATTGATAATAATATTAATTTTGTGTGTAAGTATTAGTTTTAAGTAATATGGCTGAAAGACAGCAACTTAATTTAAATTTAACTGGACCGAGAAGGGATATTGAACAATATGGCGAATCAGTTCTAGAGACCATGTGACATAAATCTTACATTTAAGAAGAATGTCAATTTAAAAACATATGAAGGTCCTAAGGAACGGAATAACAGAACTTAAGTAAGTCTGTTAGTTATAATAATATGCCTAATATTACAGAAACAATCTCCATGCCTCAATTAAATGAAAAACAAGATGACTATAATATATCACAAGATGATATTACTAAACAGAGACTTCTTGATGATGATGAGAATCCAAACTGCCAACAAGTTTGTAGTAAAAAACGAAAGTATAATGAAATCAGCAAGCCTCCTCAAAATATTCCATCAATAAACATATATAATCCTTATGATACACTTATGGATGATATTGAGAATGCAGACACATAAATTCATCTCAATCAACAAAACCACTTCCACATAAACCACCACCCATATTTATACCGGGTGTAGTTAACGTACCAGAACTAAAAAATTCTGTAAAACAAAAACTTTCTGATTCAGATTTCTCACTTAGTTTACTACAACATAATTTAACGTATACCTTAGCCACAGCAACGCGTGGCCGGGACTTTTATATATATATATATATATATATATAAAACAAAGTCGGATTAGTTACACTATTTATAACTCAAGAACGGCTGGACCGATTTTTATGATCTTTGATTTGTTGGATTTGTTTCCGCCCCAAATAGCAGATAACTATTAAAACATCGGAAAAATTAACGTAAAAATATTTAAAGGGGATACGACATTCGCCGGGCCAGCTAGTTGATTAGTATAAATAAGTTAAATAAATAATTTTCTTTTTGAAAATATTTTTAAAATACACATCTTCAATAATGTAACGACTTTGGGCGCAATGAGCTGCTCTGAACTAAATATTTACAACCTACTGTGGTAACGGTCGAGAGCAAACTGAGTTGGGTGGTTGTTTAGAGCAGGTAAAAAGAAACAGCTATTCGGATACCCAGTCGTCAATGCCGTCTGATGGCAGTGGAATGGGACAAAATTGACAACATGTGCCTCTCAGATCAAATGCGCCCGACGGAAAGTTAAGGGTGGCTTCTTCTATACAGGGATGAAAATATATATTGTGTAGTAAAATTTATATTTAAATATAAACCATTCTTCTTAGGTCAATTTCTAGTATGCAGGTCTCAAAAAAACTATGGCATCTTATGCATGCAAGTCAATAAGTTTGGAAACAAAAATAGGGGCATTTAGAGAATTAGATGATGGGATGGGGAGAAAAAAAAAACTTTAAAATTTACTTTTTCTACATTTCTTAAGAAAAGAAATTAAAAGTGTTGTGAGTGGCAAATTCGAAAACATGCAAAAATATTGAAGCTGACAAGTCGAGACAATTCAGATTATTAGTAGTATTTTATGGTTTAACAAAACGAGTGCTCAAAATGTCCCTATAGGAGGTCCTATAAACTGCCAAAAAGCTAATCATCTCAGTGACTCGACTTTTAAAATGAACAAAGGGTGGTTGGTTACAGCTGGGAAGAGAAGTCTACTCCCACTGGCAATGATGATTCTTCACATGAACATCAAAGGAAAAAAACATTTTGAACATTATTTAACTGAAGCAGTAAAGTTCCTCACATTGTATAGTATTAAAATTAAAATACACCCTATAAGAATCTGTTTATCTATAGCATAATTCAAGGAGGTAACATGCAAAGAAACTAAATATAACAAATTACATATTTTATCATATTATGATTTCCTATTCTAGTAGCTGTTTAAATTTCACATTTTTTGTAGCTCTGAAATAAATTGTGAAACATTTTGAACACTACCATTTGATAAAATAACCCTCTTTTAAAGTTTCAGAATTAAATTAAATTACATTGGATTACCGCTGTGGTCTCGAGGTAGCATGCTGCCTTATCATGCAGTGGGCATGGGTTCGATCGGGGGTTTTCCTCATCTGTAAGACAAATGTCAGGAATCTTAGGGCCTAATGGTCCCAAAAATCATCCGGCCACCAGCATCATCATTATCATTCACCGGTGTGGAAAGCAATGGGAAGCTACCACACCTATAATTCCCTAGTAAAGCTGCAGAGCATAGCATGAAAATGATTGTTTGTGTTTGGGATTATAATGATAATACATGTATCAATATTTTTAGTTGTACAACATCCATACTTACGTAACTGTATGCCAAATTTTGTAGGTAAATAAACCTATGATGAGTTGGATAAAATGCTTTAACATCTCACCTCATAAAGTTGCATGTCTTCATGATACCGGTTTCAAAAGTATAGTATTACTTCCAACTTCAAACTCCAACTGTTGAGATTTTGCCGTTAACATAACCTTCTGAACTGTCATCTGGTGTTGATTTTATGAACTTGGAGATCAAATTATTCTGTCGGGAATAAAATCGACACCAGATGGCAGTTCAGAAGATGATGTTAACGGTGAAATTTCGACAGTTGGAGTTTGACTGAAAATGGAAGTAATACAATACTTTTGAAACCAGTATAGTGAAGACACGCAACTTTATGAGGTGAGATGTTAAAGCATTTTCTCCAACTCATTCATTAATGTATCGTTTACTGTTTTACAATACTAAATGATCGTGCTTTCCAAGGAGACTCTAACAATACATCAAACTCCATTTAGACTAAAAGCGACTTAACTGGTTATTTCCCTGTACCCTTCATATGTAGTTATATGTAAATTTATACATGCATGTTGATTCATAAATCATTAATTGCTGATGTCTTTTTTTTTTAAACAAGATGCCATTTTTTGAAGAGAAAAATGGAATATATTTATTTAGAAGGTAAATATCAATGGAATACAAATTGAATCAGAAAATTTACACCTCATCTCATAAAATATGATCCTCTCACTTAACATGTTTCAGGGACTGTAATCTCTATTCTCAATTAACCTCCTCTAACTGTTTGAAAAGAGTAGTTAACAGCTTTTCTCATGCCACCTGCTGGTGGTTGAGTGAGCTTCAAGATCAAATCTTACTCACCATGAACTTAGAAATTCATGGTCCCTTTCTTATTCTTCTGAATGTATATCTTTTCCCATGTTGCGAGTTCTAATCTTTCCAAATGAAATTCTTGCCGAGAAAGATTTGATAATATTCATTCATGTAACATGAGGAAAGCTGGCATTAATGGCTCATTTCAAGCAGTCAGAGTTTAGTTGAGAATGAAGATGATATTCTCCGAAACATGTCAAGTGAGAGAAACATATTTTATGAGGTAGGTTGTAAAGTATCCAATTTCTCTTAAATAAATTAGATTTTACGCCTCACCTCATATTTTGTATAATTTGATGGGCTGGTTTTAAAAAAGATGTTTCCTTCACTTTCAAATGGAATCAAATGCCAATTTTGAAAATGAAGGGAACATCTCTTTAAAACCGCAGGGGATTTGCAGTAGAAATGCTACTTTAAATTGATTCTTTACTTTACATTCCTCTTCAACTTGCTAACCCACGACGTAGTCCAAAAAGTAGCATCACCGGAAGCCACGGTCATCCTCTATGCAGATGATATAGTCATCCTATCCAGAAATAAAGTAGCTCTTCAGACTAGCCTGGATAAACTACACAATTGGGCGCACAGGAACGAACTAGAAGTTAACACAAGCAAAACTAAGATTATGAAATTTAGACGAGGAGGAAATGTAAACAGGGATGACAAATTCAAGTATGGAAATGACCAACTAGAATTAGCCAACTGCAACAAGTATCTCGGTCTAACGTTGCAAGTCACAGGAAAATCATTCACCAAGCACATCCAGGAAAGATGCAACTCAGTAATAAAGGCCACATTTGACATTCGAAATGTCGAAAAGGTGTCAATCGAAACAGCTATAAGACTATTTCATATTAAGATATCACCAATAGCGTGCTATGCAATCACCACACTCTGGACTCGGTTAACCATAGTAAATCTGAAAAGACTGGAAATGGTCAAAATTGCCTACCTCCGGAGAATACTTATGGTTTCAAGGTCAACGAGCTCCTGACTCATATACTATCTAACCGAGACTGACTTCATCAGAGAAAAAGCAATACAATATAATCTGCCACACACCCCGGCCTACGAAGCACACATAAGAGAAGAAAAAGCAGAGGATATAGACCGCGGATTCTTCCTGACCCCAGCGATGAACACCGAAGAATGGAAGGAACCAAACTTATCCCTAAGACACGTGTTCACGAGGACCGCCACACATGGATTCCACTACAGAGTATGTAACTAAAAGGGTTCCACCTCGCATCGAACCAGTGCCTCTGCAAGCTATGCGACCAAAAATATCAACAATACCACCTTATTGACTGCATAGCAAGAAGTAAGCCTTTAAAATTCTATGCTGATGACAATAACTTGCAGTAATTGTATTATAATGTACACAGTGTGTTTAATAAATCTTTATATATATTACTTTCCATTTTCTATTACCCTTTATTATTTATCCTGCAAATTATATAAAATACGAGGCGAGGAATAAAAATATGAATATCCAATTCATAATTAATAAAAATTAATAAAATGAGTCATATCTCACCTCATAATTCATGTTCTTCAAGCCGGAGAAATTAAAAAATCAGCAATTGCAGCTCATAGTTTGCTAGAGAATCATAGAATTGAAAAAGAAGCTAAACTTTTAAAACATTTCACAAAATCTTAGAATTAACAGTTTGGGAAAAGAACAAATTTAGATCCATGAATTTTGCAATTCCTGGCAAGAAATATTTGATCTCAAAGTTTATCAATTCAACACCAGATGGCAACTTTGAAGATGAAGATATAGACCAAAACTCGACAGTTGTAACAATGGCTGAAAATGAGAGGGATTCTTCTTGAAAACTGCAGTTTCCATGCTTGAAGAACACCAAGTATGAAGAGAAATGCGACTCATTTTATTAATTATTAATTGAAAACCTCATAATGTTATTTCCCATAATTAATTTGTGAATTCTGATTCATATTTGTATTCTATATACATACATACTGATGAGGAGTTTGGAATTGAATGCAGACATCTGATGCACAATTTAATTATTATTAGAAACTGTACACTAACACCTCTCCTACGAGTACATTCAAGAAGTCCCTAACCCAGACCTCGTAGTCAGGAGTCAGGTATGCTATTGCCTGAGCTAGCATTGCAGGCATACACAATATATTTAAAAGTTCAACCAAATCAAATATCTAAATAGCCAAAATAGATATTATGGAAATCAGAAGTGAGATCTTTAGTTCCAAGAACAGTACGAAGTAAACAGCAACTAACCTTTTTTTCAGGATGGATGCATTGAAAAACATTGGAAGATCCAGGTCCCTCAGTAAGATGTCTCAATGTAACAAAGAATTCACCAATAAGTTTATGGTCTCCATCTGACTCATGATCATAACAAATAACCTTAATATTGCGATCATAATCTCCATTACATAATGTACGAATTGGAATGGTCATTTTATTCCAAGATGGATTCAACGTGTTCTTAATATACTGCAACATTAAACACATTATTTTCATTTAGTAACTGTGCAAAAATGTTAATGCAATCTTTCACTTTCTGCATATTAACCTGAGGACATTTTAACATACATTGTTATTGCATGTACTTTAAACTTTTCAGACTTTCTCTCTCTTTAGGTTACTGTACATTACTTGCACCCTCAAGGGTTAGTTTGACTATGGCCCACAAGACTGTAAGACTCTTTCTCAATCATGTAACTTGGTGAAGATCTGAATAATTATATGACATAATGAAATGTTAAAATAAAAGTAACAAACCTCAGTTCTGTGAACAAGAACATAATCATTTGCTTCTGTTGACTTATGAAATTCCAGAAATGGATCAGATTTCCCAAAAAAATCTTTCTTGTCCAACTTTGTTCCAGTGAACTGCATGATTACTTCATCTCGGCAAGTTCCAACCTCTTCAGCTACAACAATCACTTGACCTGACTGACCTCCCATGTACCCCCCACCTGTTATGGGCAGCTGAACCTGATAAAACAGAAACCAACATATTAATATTGTAATTTCCATTTTAGAACTATAACAACAATAAAGTTTCATTTAATTTGGCAAAGTTATGGCCTTCTCACTCAATATTAACCAGCATAAATATGCATGTGTGTGTCTGTTCTAATACATCCATTACACTTACAACAATAATAACAATATATATATAATATATATATATATATATATATATATACAGTGTTTTTTTTCTGGTGGTATGCAATGGTATGCAGTACTGGGACCTTTTTCCTCATGTTTAAAAGAAATATATATTTATTCAGAGCAAAATGTATTTTTCCCGGTAGATGGCACTGTCTTCACAAATGAAATTTCCTGTTTTATAACTCGTAAGTTGGTATCACACTTTTTTGTTTCATATGTTGATATAGGAAACAGAAGATGCACTCAGTTTGCTTCCTATATTAGTTTTTCAGTGTAACGAAAGAAAAAAGTGCTTAGTAGCTGTTCACTATCGATCTAGCTTGAATCAGTGTAATCATTCTTCAAAATGAATAAAATAAGTAGTTTCTTTATGCCGATTAGTAAAAAAAGGAAGGCCGAAGAAACAGAAACTGTCGAATCTGCACATAGTAAAGACGAAAAAGATTCTGAAGAAGCAAAAATTGTTGAATCTGCACATGGTCAGGACGACAAAGATTCTGAAGAAGCAGAAATTGTTGAATCTGCACATGGTCAGGACGAGAAAGATTCTGAAGAAGCAGAAATTGTTGAATCTGCACATAGTAAAGACGAAAAAGATTCTGAAGAAGCAAAAATTGTTGAATCTGCACATGGTCAGGACGACAAAGATTCTGAAGAAGCAGAAATTGTTGAATCTGCACATGGTCAGGACGAGAAAGATTCTGAAGAAGCAGAAATTGTTGAATCTGCACATGGTCAGGACGAGAAAGATTCTGAAGAAGCAGAAATTGTTGAATCTGCACATGGTCAGGACGAGAAAGATTCTGAAGAAGCAGAAATTGTTGAATCTGCACATGGTCAGGACGAGAAAGATTCTGAAGAAGCAGAAATTGTTGAATCTGGACATGGTCAGGACGAGAAAGATTCTGAACAAGCAAAAATTGTTGAATCTGCACATGGTCAGGACGAGAAAGATTCTGAAGAAGCAGAAATTGTTGAATCTGCACATGGTCAGGACGAGAAAGATTCTGAAGAAGCAGAAATTGTTGAATCTGCACATGGTCAGGACGACAAAGATTCTGAAGAAGCAGAAATTGTTGAATCTGCACATGGTCAGGACGAGAAAGATTCTGAAGAAGCAAAAATTGTTGAATCTGCACATAGTAAAGACGAAAAAGATTCTGAAGAAGCAAAAATTGTTGAATCTGCACATGGTCAGGACGACAAAGATTCTGAAGAAGCAGAAATTGTTGAATCTGCACATGGTCAGGACGAGAAAGATTCTGAAGAAGCAGAAATTGTTGAATCTGCACATGGTCAGGACGAGAAAGATTCTGAAGAAGCAGAAATTGTTGAATCTGCACATGGTCAGGACGACAAAGATTCTGAAGAAGCAGAAATTGTTGAATCTGCACATGGTCAGGTCGAGAAAGATTCTGAAGAAGCAAAAATTGTTGAATCTGCACATGGTCAGGACGACAAAGATTCTGAAGAAGCAGAAATTGTTGAATCTGCACATGGTCAGGTCGAGAAAGATTCTGAAGAAGCAGAAATTGTTGAATCTGCACATGGTCAGGACGAGAAAGATTCTGAAGAAGCAAAAATTGTTGAATCTGCACATGGTCAGGACGAGAAAGATTCTGAAGAAGCAGAAATTGTTGAATCTGCACATGGTCAGGACGACAAAGATTCTGAAGAAGCAAAAATTGTTGAATCTGCACATGGTCAGGACGAGAAAGATTCTGAAGAAGCAGAAATTGTTGAATCTGCACATGGTCAGGACGAGAAAGATTCTGAAGAAGCAGAAATTGTTGAATCTGCACATGGTCAGGTCGAGAAAGATTCTGAAGAAGCAAAAATTGTTGAATCTGCACATGGTCAGGACGACAAAGATTCTGAAGAAGCAGAAATTGTTGAATCTGCACATGGTCAGGACGACAAAGATTCTGAAGAAGCAGAAATTGTTGAATCTGCACATGGTCAGGACGACAAAGATTCTGAAGAAGCAGAAATTGTTGAATCTGCACATGGTCAGGACGAGAAAGATTCTGAAGAAGCAGAAATTGTTGAATCTGCACATGGTCAGGACGAGAAAGATTCTGAAGAAGCAGAAATTGTTGAATCTGCACATGGTCAGGACGAGAAAGATTCTGAAGAAGCAGAAATTGTTGAATCGCACATGGTCAGGACGAGAAAGATTCTGAAGAAGCAGAAATTGTTGAATCTGCACATGGTCAGGACGAGAAAGATTCTGAAGAAGCAGAAATTGTTGAATCTGCACATGGTCAGGACGAGAAAGATTCTGAAGAAGCAGAAATTGTTGAATCTGCACATGGTCAGGACGACAAAGATTCTGAAGAAGCAGAAATTGTTGAATCTGCACATGGTCAGGACGAGAAAGATTCTGAAGAAGCAGAAATTGTTGAATCTGCACATGGTCAGGACGAGAAAGATTCTGAAGAAGCAGAAATTGTTGAATCTGCACATGGTCAGGACGAGAAAGATTCTGAAGAAGCAGAAATTGTTGAATCTGCACATGGTCAGGACGAGAAAGATTCTGAAGAAGCAGAAATTGTTGAATCTGCACATGGTCAGGTCGAGAAAGATTCTGAAGAAGCAGAAATTGTTGAATCTGCACATGGTCAGGACGAGAAAGATTCTGAAGAAGCAGAAATTGTTGAATCTGCACATGGTCAGGTCGAGAAAGATTCTGAAGAAGCAGAAATTGTTGAATCTGCACATGGTCAGGACGAGAAAGATTCTGAAAAAGCAGAAATTGTTGAATCTGCACATGGTCAGGACGAGAAAGATTCTGAAGAAGCAGAAATTGTTGAATCTGCACATGGTCAGGACGACAAAGATTCTGAAGAAGTAGAAATTGTTGAATCTGCACATGGTCAGGACGAGAAAGATTCTGAAGAAGCAGAAATTGTTGAATCTGCACATGGTCAGGACGAGAAAGATTCTGAAGAAGCAGAAATTGTTGAATCTGCACATGGTCAGGACGACAAAGATTCTGAAGAAGCAAAAATTGTTGAATCTGCACATGGTCAGGACGAGAAAGATTCTGAAGAAGCAGAAATTGTTGAATCTGCACATGGTCAGGACGAGAAAGATTCTGAAGAAGCAGAAATTGTTGAATCTGCACATGGTCAGGACGAGAAAGATTCTGAAGAAGCAGAAATTGTTGAATCTGCACATGGTCAGGACGAGAAAGATTCTGAAGAAGCAGAAATTGTTGAATCTGCACATGGTCAGGACGAGAAAGATTCTGAAGAAGCAGAAATTGTTGAATCTGCACATGGTCAGGACGAGAAAGATTCTGAAGAAGCAGAAATTGTTGAATCTGCACATGGTCAGGACGAGAAAGATTCTGAAGAAGCAGAAATTGTTGAATCTGCACATGGTCAGGATGAGAAAGATTCTGAAGAAGCAGAAATTGTTGAATCTGCACATGGTCAGGACGAGAAAGATTCTGAAGAAGCAGAAATTGTTGAATCTGCACATGGTCAGGACGAGAAAGATTCTGAAGAAGCAGAAATTGTTGAATCTGCACATGGTCAGGACGAGAAAGATTCTGAAGAAGCAGAAATTGTTGAATCTGCACATGGTCAGGCTGAGAAAGATTCTGAAGAAGCAGAAATTGTTGAATCTGCACATGGTCAGGACGAGAAAGATTCTGAAGAAGCAGAGAAATTGTCAAATCTCCACAAGGTCAAGACAAGAAAGATTGACTGGCCTGAATGTTGGACACTGTTGCAGAAAAATGATTGGCTGTATGTCAAGAATAAAATGTTGGGCTGTAAATTATGCCATGATGTTGGAAATCTAGCTGTTGACAAACGAATGGGAATGAAAATTTCAGTGGAGTGGGCAAATAGTAAAATCAGCTATTTTGGAGAATCCTGGAAACGAGAATTAATGTCACTGACAAAAAAAAATACATGATCATAAGGAGAGTGCGGGGCACAAAGAATGCCAAAAAGTAACATATGAAGCAAAGAATAAAACATTAGAGAAAAATTTCAGAAAACATTTTTCAAACTGCTTACAAAGTTGCAAAGGAGAACCAATCATTTAACAACTTTGAAGATGAAATAAATTTGCAGGAACTTAATGGCATAGACATGGGATATATTCTTCATTCCACAAATGTGTGTATTAACATTGTGAGCCACATCGCAAATGAAATGAGGAAAATGTTAATACACAATATAGAGCAGTACAAGAACAAAATGTCATTACTAATTGATGAATCTACAACTGTGAGTAACAGATCAACACTGATTGTTATTATTCGTGCAGTTCTACCTGAACTTTCAGCTCCAGTGAGTCTTTTCCTATACTTGATAGGATTGTCAGATGTAACAGCTAAAGGAATTCTTAACTCTTTAATTAGTCGTCTTAATGATCCCCAAAGCTGTTTATAATTATATACCAAGAGGACGAAGATCACTGGGCCGTCCTATGAAACGCTGGAGGGAAAATTTTCTATAGGATCGTAACAGGCCTTGGCCTAATACTTGGAAGGAAGAAGAAAAAGAAGAAGGATTTAGGACACTCTGAATATTACTTGAAGGAGTATTTTTATTGTCTGTGACGTGTGATGGTGCAGCTGTGTTATTTGGTGTGCATAATGGTGTAAGGAGGCTAATGCAAAAGAAGTTTCCTAATATTATTTTCTGGCATTGTGCTAACCATCACCTTGAATTGTCTGTTAATGATACAGTGAAGAGTGTGGCAGGAGTGAATCGCTTCAAGAGTTTCATGGACAAACTTTACGTAACTTATCATGCTTCACCTAAGAATGCTAGGGAACTACAGGCTTCTCTAGCAACCCTAGAACTTCAACTTCTTAAAATTGGCAGAATATTAAGCACTCGATGGGTTGCATCTAGCTTTCGCACCGTTTCTGCAGTGTGGCAAGACTTTGAAGCTCTCATCCATCACTTTTAAAAAGCAAAAGAAGACAGTAAAAGATGCAAAACAGATTGCTGTCTTTATGAGGGACTTTTGAGGAAAATAACGTCATGCGAGTTTGTTCTTGATTTGGGCCTTATGTGTGAAGCTCTCCAAGAACTTAGCAAACTAAGTCTACAACTACAAGAGAGAAATACTGACTTGGACAAAGCACACAGGAACATACTGAATACTGAACAAATATTTGAGGAAAGAATTGAAAATCCTGGTCCATACTACAGTATACCTCTTCAAATTAAGGAGACTATGATGTTCAAAGGGATTGAACTCCACAAAAATTAAAGACACAGTCCTGCAATCAGTTCAACTGATAGTCTGAAAGAAGCTGTTGGAAAGCGTCTGCTTGAAGGAGATGATGCTGAATGTGCCAAGTTTTTTGATTCCAAGTATTGACCAGAAAATCCTGGGAAACATCTTACATTTGGTGAAACTAAAATTAGAAAGTTAGCACAGAAATTTCACTTACATGAAAGAGAAGTAGTTGGTGGTTTTCGTGAATATCTTCAAGAAAATACATTTCCAGATATACTACTTCCTCTGAAGCACACAGTGGGCACAATTGCAATATCTTCCAGTGAATGTGAAAGGGGTTTCTCTCAAATGAATCTTATAGTTACTTCAACTAGGTCATCTATGCTTGCAAGGACAACTTTTGCACTGCTATTCATCAGGATAGTAGGGCCTTCTCTCACTCAATTCAAACCTAGCAAATTTGTAGACTCATGGCTGCTCCAAGAACATCATTCTGCAGTTGATACCAAAAGCAAGAAGCAATCTAGAAACGACAAGTGTACATCGGAGGACATGTTAAAATTGTGGAAGTTGTTAGAATAACATTCTCTCTGTGAGTACCAGCACCTTTTTTCCAGAAAAAAAGCACTGTGTATGTATATATATATATATATATATATATATATATATATATATATATATGACATGAAAAGAAAAATAAATTCCTGAACCAGGATCTGAATGCAGAACCTCTTAATTGATACTTCAGTGCACTACTAGTTACGCTATCCAGGCTTCTAGCACAACATTTATTTTTCCTTTATATATATTCTTTATCATGAGAGGTAGCAGGAACTCTGTCTCACTGCCCTCTTGTGGCTACTATAACAAGTAAGCGAATTAAAGATTTTACTTTATAGCAGTGACACTTCTTTATTTCAATGTTATAATTAAATGTTAACATTTAGCAATACAGGCCTAATATGACATGAAAAGGAACATAAACGCCTAAACCGGGATGTGAACCCAGGACCTCTAAAATTGATACTTTAGTGCACTACAAGCTCCTATCACAAACATTTATTTTTCCTATTATATTCTCTATAATGAGAGGTATTTATACACACACATACATGTACTTCACATAGTATTTATGTGATTTACTTTCAATTTATAGATAACTTTTGTCAATTTAGAGACCACTTTGGAAGATCACATAACATAAGTGATGTGAACTACTTAAATTGTGTACTGAGAGAAATGTAAGATAAATATATGTTTACTTTACTGTTTGTATAGCACAAGTGTATTGTGGATGAGGGATGATTATGAAGAGAAAGGAGAAGTGAAATTCAGTATCACCACTTACTCTAAACCTATCAAAAAGCATCAAGGAATCATCATCACCATCCAATGGACAAATCCCTATCAGCTATACCACAAGCCTTCTTAACATATATACTGTGCAGGGGTTTGGAATTTAATTCAGGGATTTAGTGCACAATCCAAGTGTTAAAAATTGTACACCATATCCCATCTAGCACCAAGATCAAACATGTTATAAATGAAATTTCTATCCCTATTGAATTCAGACTTGCTAGTTAGGTAGCAGGCATGCTATCATCAGTACTAACCTAATCAATACAAATATAAAAGTACATATCAGCGATACAAAAATACAGAATTGTTAACTCTAAGACATGATAAACTGTGACCAGTGATGTACAATTAAACTACCTATATACTGCACTGGCCCAAGTATAAGCCACACCTTTAATTTTAAGAAGAAAAAAACTAACTCACAGGCACCATCTAACCCACAGGTTCATGGCCACACAGCCATAAGCTCTCCATACATCCCTATCCTGAGCTAATGTTTTTCAATCATTCCCTGTATAATCCACTTCCCTCAAATCATAATTAATGTTATTCTCCCACCTCATTCTTGGTCTACCAACTGGGCATTTTCTTTCTGGTTTTCCAACAAGAACTTTCCACGCAAACTGAATTTGCCTATTGTTGGTTTGAATATATCTTCCTGCCCCATTTTTGCATTAAAATCTCCTAAGACAACTTTCATATGATAACATGAAAGGCTATCAAATACATATTTTAATTCTTCATAGAACTCACCCTTGATCTTGTCATCTTTACCTTTTGTGGGAGCATGTACATTTACAATTACAAAATCATGTCATTTACCCTTTAGAATTATGTTTGATATCCTACCACTAACAAACTTAATATCTCGGATAGCAGATAGGATCCTCCTTTGGACTAAAATACCCGTTCCAAATGCAGGTCTTTCTGCACCCCTGTAGTATAATGCAAAGCTTCCTGATTCCTGACTACCTTCTCCTGGTCACCTAACTTCCTGTAAAGCGACTATATCCAAGGGTCATTTATTCTACTTTCCACATTAATACCTCTAGAGCCCCGCTATTGTATAAAGTCCTAACATTCCATGTTCCTAGGAACATGTCCCTGTGTTTGAGCCTTTGGCATGGGTTCCCTGAAGTACTCCCTGCCCAGAGAACCAAATGTGTGACTATTTGACCTCCGGAAAATTTTACCCCAGTTGAACCCATGTCTGCATTTCTTGACGGTTGTATTTTTTATGGTGAAAGATCATCACTAGTTCGACCAAGGTACTTTTTTCATCTGGCTTACAACCTTCGACCAGTACGGCATGGGTAACCCTATTGGCAGCAATGCTACTGCTGGCATAGCTCTTGGGATCATTTAAGCATGCAAGCCACTCCACCACGACAAGGTAAAGATACCATGGAGGGAAAAAAAAATAGTGCAGAGAAATTACCAATGCTGCACATTAGACTCGTCCAAACTAAATTTTTTGTCGGCTTCTCTATTAGATGTACTCCTGGCATAAAGAATAATTGCAAGTTTGAAACCAGCATCATAACTGTGCCGAATTCCCAAGCTTGTTGAAGCTTTTCTTTGGACATTTTCACTTATTGTTTACTGCAGTTGGTATGTACTACCCTAACGGTTTTAATCTGTCCTATGATACAAAAAGAGCATGATTGCCGCAATATGGAGACTGGTACATTGTTTCGTCATATACGATGCGACTGCTGATGAGCACGTGGCATTGTTGCTCCATTTCAAAATTAGAAAATTAGCAACATGCACTAGATTTCAAGTTTCTATTACATGTGAAAATTTATCGGCTGCGCAGGTAAGCCACATCTTTAATTTTCATGTACAAAATTTGAAAAATAAATGCGGCTTATATTTGGGCCAATAAGGTATATATATATTATAAACTACGATAGAACAAGTCTATAAGATTTTTAAAGAATTCTTTACATCTCACCTCATACCCTGTCTTCTTTTTAGATTGCTTTCATAATCATATATTTGAAAATTAGGTTACAAAACCAGTCTGAAATGAAGACAGGATATGAGGTAAGGTGTAAATAATTTTATTTTAAATTAAACCTCATAGTGATATTTCCTATATTTGTTCAAATCTATAAGACCTTGGCTTATCAGCCAGCTGTTGGCTAACATCCACATGTGTTAATAACAGAGGTAGATATTATCAACATCATCATCAAGGATTAAGCCCAATGGCCTGTTCCGATCTCATTATAGGTCGAATTGGTCCTTCCATCTCTTCAATGGTCTTCCCAACAATCTTCTCCCTTTTGGTTTATAATTATACATTCTTCTTGGTATGCTCTGTTCATTCATTTGTAATACGTGCTGAAGGTAAGCATTTTGATAGTATTGTCACAGATGGCACGGGGTTTTCCTTTAACTTATTTGGACTTAAATAAGTACACAGATGCTATGTAAAATTTTTCTTTTCACTTTATTTTCTTCTCACAATTATCAAAATTAATATATAATTATGGAATATTCACCTGAAAGGTCCGTCTTCTCAACTTAATTATTTAACTGTAGCGCTTTCGGGACTTGTCCCATCATCGGCAGGATTCAAAACTGGTGTTTCACTGAAGATCTGGTAGAGGGGGTTGCATGTATTGGGTTCGTTTTCGTTTATCAGGCTGTCGTTGTTGTGAGCTGCTTTCATGATTTCCATCTCTTCGAGTATGTTTATCTTCGCTGGATTATTTTCTCTGTGCATTACTGTTAGGGTGTTTTCAATATTTAACATGCGATGTCCTTCATGGATAACGTGTTTTGCATAACTTGATTTCCCTTAAATGTTCTTTGAATCTGATGTTAAAACTCCTGTTTGTCCTTCCTATATAAAATTTGTTGCAGTCCTTACATGTCAGTTTATAAACTCCTTTGCTGTTGAAAATGTTATTTTCTTCAATGTTATTGTATATTATGTTGTTTAATTTGTTATTGGTTCTGTATGCTATTTTTACGTTTTTATCGGCTTTCTTTAGTGCATTGGCTAATTTTGTCGCTTCTTTTCCTGTGTATGTAAGTGTTATCCATGTTTTCTTGTTGTTGTCAGATTCTTTTTCTAGTTTAGTTATGTTGGTTATGTTGTTCTTCCTTTTTTGTTTTTTTACGAGCTTATCTATGAATTCTTCATTATAGCCATTGGTTTTTGCCATATACTTTATGTAGTTGAGTTCTTGGATATAATTGCCTTTGCTTAATGGGAGTTTCAACATTCTACTGACTAAGCTATTAAATGTACGAGGGCGGATCAGAAAGTAACGCACAATAATTTTTTTTTAAAAAGTTTAATAGTAAAAAAAAGGAAAAAAATCACAAATGAACTTGCATCTTTTACCTACTTTTCGACATAGTCACCAACTTTCTCAACACATTTTTCCCATCGTGTTACCAGTTTCAATATGCCCTGTTCATAGAAGTCCGTTTGGTTGGAGTGTAGCCATCTGCGCACTGCTGATTTCACTTCCACATCTGTCTCAAAGCGTTTGCCGGCCAGGAATTTCTTCATGGGACCAAACAGATGAAAATCCGATGGTGCAAGATCCGGACTGTATGGTGGATGCTGGAGTACCTCCCAACCAAATTCGGTGATTTTCTGACGAACGACAGCAGCAACATGGGGGCGAGCATTGTCATGAAGAAGTTTAACGTTAATGTTGTGACGTTTGTCACGAATGGCACGACGCAACTTCACCAAAGTGTTAATGTAGGCCGCAGCATTCACAGTGGTCCCGTGTTCAGCAAAGTCCACCAATAAAACACCATGCATATCCCAGAACACTGTCACAAGCACTTTCCTGGCAGATTGAGTCACTTTGAATTTTTTCTTTACTGGGGAACCAGCATGTTTCCACTCCATTGATGCCTGCTTTGTTTCGGGCGTGTTGTGGTACGCCCACGACTCATCACCTGTGACGATTCCTTCCAGAAAGTCATGTCCTTGTGCGGTGTACCGCGTTAAGTGGTCCAAGTTTGCCATCATTCGCTGGCCCTTGTGGTCGTCTGTCAGGTTCTTAGGCACCCAGCGAGCACTAACTTTACGGAATTTCAAATTTTCATGAACAATATCGTACATCGCACCATAGGAAATGTTGAACTTCTGCGATAAGGCTCGCAGTTGCACACGCCGGTCGTTCAGAATTGCCGCCTCAATGCCTCTGACATTCTGCGGGATTGCTGCTGTTGTCGGCCGGCCGGAGCGTGGCGAATCACTAAGATTCACGCGTCCCTCTTGGAAGAATGTGCACCACCTGGAGACATTGCTACGGTCCATACAATCATCCCCATACACGCCACGCATGTCCCTGTGAATTTCACTGGGTTTATGCCCTTTGGCCCACAAAAATCGAACAACACTTCTCTGTTCCTCACAGGTGGACGACTGTAGCATGCGCACCATCTTTGTTGCATAGTTCAAGCTTCTCTCGCAAGAGGTGCACCTGAGAAAAAAATACCATCTGTAGTGAAAACTTCAAACTATATCTCTGTGAAATTTCAACATTCTAGCTGCAATACCAAGGCAGAAAAAAATTATTGTGCGTTACTTTCCAATCCGCCCTCGTACTAATTTTCTGTTGAAAAGGGTGTGTAGAATTTTTGTTTATGGCCAGAGCATTGTTTGTGGGTTTCCGGTAGATACCGATTTCTAGTTTATTGTTGTGTAGATTTTTGGTTATAGACAAATCTAAATAGTTTATGCTGTTATTAACTTCTATTTCTTCGGAGATAGTGATTTTTTCATGCATGTTGTATAAGTCTTGTAGTATTTCTTTTTCTTTTCTGTTTTCATTGTCATATATTACTAGTAGGTCATCGACATATCATATTATTAGTTTTATGTTGAATTTGTGTATTAGTTCCTCAAAATGTTTATTTTCCAGTTCTTGTAGGAAGATTTCTGCCATTATTCCAGATGTAGGACTCCCCATCGGGATCCCGTCTTCTTGAATAAATAGTTCATTGTTACAATTATCATTAAATCTTCAATCACAATTTTATCTTACAACTATTCTTCTTTGAAGGTTTATTTGACAATCACTTCTAACACAGTTGTAGACACAGTACTTCCTCACAGTTTCACTTACAATTTAACCTCTTGCCGTCGAACATGAGACTATTGCAACACTGACTGGCCGGCCTTCTCTTCCGCTCTTTTATATAAGCGGGAGGAAAGCTCTAGTAACAGGTTCAAGCAACTTCGAAGCCCAGAAACCCCTGGCTTCCGATCTTTCTCCAAGGGAAAGGGAGAGGCCGGTAGAGACGTCTGGCAACACATTTCAGACAATTCATGCGTCTCTGCAGGTCACCTAATTAGCCATGGGCAACTCGCCCGTGCAATTCAAATGCCGCTTACATGACGTGTAACACTGCTCCGTCCTTCATGCTGATCGTCCTGATCAGCTTCCTTGGTATGCAGCCAGTCAATCTAGGTTCCTCTTCCATGCTGGCACTGAATCATGCCGTTGCTTCCTCTCCATGACCACACCATCCTGTATGGTCCATCCCAAGGACGTTGGAGCTTCGGTAGTCCTCCACTGTTTCTGGCTGTTGTGAGGCGGACTACCAGTCTGACGAGGCATCCAACGACAATAGCAAGGACGTGGGTGTCGTTCTCTCATGGGCTTCCTGCTTTCTCCTTCATTAACCTTCTGCCCATCCTGGATGCGTGGTCGCCGGGGTTGACCATGCCCACCTCTGAAGTTACGACGGACGAAGCGATGACGAAGTCCTCCATGACCTCCATGATCTTCCTTCAACTCGCCCCCTCCTTTGGCTGGATGTCGTTTGAGGGCCGGACGCTGGGGCTGCCAGGCTCAAAGCAACAACAACGTCTGTAGCAATGAGGCTTGCCTCCATCTCGAACTTGCTTGCCCTCCTCGGCTTCCCTTCTGCTGCTCTCAACATGGAGTAGGATCTCATTACTTCCAAAGCGGAGTACTCATTGCCCGATGTCCACAGTAGCACATTATCAGGGCATCCAGGCCTAAGATGACGTCCTCGGTAATTCCGGTGACGAACGCCCACAGTCGCAGCTCGCACCCTCCCAGGACCAACTCCAGGAAAACATCCTTCTCCACAGGCATACTGTCTCCCGACGAGATGTGCAGCTCAAACTTCCATAGCGGTGTTCTCTCAGCCAACCCTTCTGCTACTTCAAGTCGAACGATGGTCAGCGACGCTCCCGTATCGACGAGTACTTGGCAGGGCCATCTATGGATCCATCCATCAGCAGTAAGTCCTTCGTCGTCCATGTCGTTCAATTCATTCACTACGAAGCGAGGAAATGACGATGATGACGTCGGCACCAGTGGTTCCCTCCATCAAAATCGGAGGTGGTGGGTGACATGGCATGGATAACTTGATATGGAATGACTCAATGGGCTCAACTTTAGATTGCCTTATCCTAATTTTTCATAGTATATTCTTGTAATACTGTTACTCTATGTACTTCTGTTTTTACTAACATTTTGTAATATTTTAAACATTTAACATTTTTATGCAATTATTAAATATTTATCTACATATGTATGATTTATTGAGAGTTATTCAGAATCTTTGGTGCACATGCACAAATGATTAAAGGAACTTCCGTTAAATGGTGGAGATATCTTGAACTGCTAAATTAATTCCTCTGTGTTGCCCTGCTATATCTAATGCTTCGACTATGTGTCTATGCTTCCTTTCTTTCCTTAATGCAACCTCCCTATTTTTCTGTGTGCACATTAATTTTGCAAAGCAGGCAATATCCTTGGACACAAAAACCTAATCAGCAACAGTCTTCTTTGTGATTCCAAGATCTTCATTTGGTGACGGATTCAGAGGTACAAGTCCCTCGGCCATCAAGCACATCATTTTGGTTTATGTTTATTTTATGATGCTGTGAAGAGGACTTTCCTTTGGGAGTGAATGCAAGTATGATTGTGGAATGCTATGTGAGTATTAATTATGTTAATAGTGAATGGAGAACATATTTTAATCAACTCACCTCATACATTTTCAAACTTCTTTGATACTGACGGTTTCAGACAATGTCATGTCCTTCTTCAGTCATCTGATGAAATTCCGTGATTGTTGATTTCTTTAGTGACATCACTTCTTGTGCTGCCATCTTTCGTTGGGATTATAAACTTTGTAATTAAATTTTTATCCACCGAAATATCGAAATTCATAGATCGATATTTATTCTTCTGAATGAATATCATTTCCCACAGTTTATCCAATTGTTCCAAAAGTTTCGCTTCTTTTTCAATTTTATAATGTTCTAGTAAACTATGTGCAGCAATTGCTGATTTTTCAATTTCACAATTTTTAATATTTCTAAAATGTTCTTTAGTGTGTGTTTCTAAATTCCTTTTTGTTTTTCCTATGTATACTTTGCTACAATCATTACAATTAATTTGATAAATTCCAGATTTCTTACTGTCTGGGATGTTGATTTTTTATTGGTATTTAAAAGTTTTTCCAGACTAAATTTATTTATTGGTGCCAAAGTAATATTGTATTTGTCAAATATTTTTTGAAATTTCCCATGTACTATTGGATGGTAAGTAATTTTCTTGAAATTGTTCTTTTCTTTACTAACAATTTGTAGGGTAGAGCATTCTTTAAGTTGTTTTATCTTTCTGAATTTCTTTAATTTGTTAGATATTATATTCTTATTAAAACCATTTAATCTGGCTATATTTAGGATATTTTCGTATTCTTTCTTAAAATTTTCTCCTTTTAATAGAACCTTTATCAATCTATATAAGAGGCTATTAAATATTGCATATTTATGTGCCAGAGGATTGAAACCCGTTGATTTAATATAATTATCAGTATGTGTACCCTTCCTATATATATCAAATTCAATTTTTTGAGTTTTTTCATTCCTAATTATGTATAAATCCAGAAACGGAATTTTGTTTTCAATTTCTGATTCTATGGTAAATTTAATTGATACATCTTGTAGATTAAGTAATTTCAACGCATCATCAACATATTTAAAATATATTATCGAAAAAAATATCAACATATCTGTACCAACTCTTGAAAATCCATGGGTAAGCCTTGGTGATATGGCACTCGAAGTAACTCATGTATAAATATATAGGCAAAAAAGGCGAAAGAGGATTTCCCATAGATAAACCTGAAACTTGTTTGTAAAATTTACCATTGAAAGTAAAATAGGAATTTTCAATACAACATTTTGTAAGGTTGATGTATTCTTCTATTACTTCTTTATTTAAATCCAAAGAACTCAACCATTTTTCCAAAAATATAACATTTTTCCTATTGGAACATTCGGAAACAATGAAACAACATCGAAAGACACAAATCTGTCATTGTGAACCACTCTAATGTTATTCAATTCATCAATTAGTTGTAAAGAATTTTCAATACTTTTATTTTCAAATTCTGGAAAACTTTTAAATTTCTGTACTAACCATTTTGATAAATAATAAGACGGGGACCCTATATTATTAATTATTGGTCTCATTTTATTCCCAATTTTATGAATTTTGGGGAGACCATACATTCGAGGATTGACAGAATTTGGGACTTTCAATTTACATTTTTCTGTATCAGAAATTGTATGCTTAATTTCTTTTAAAATTTTGTCTAAAGTTTTTATAGTTTTTGGTAAGGGATCCTTTTTTAGTTCCAAATATTCTTTGGATTCTAAAAGATTTTCCATCCTCTTGATATATTCAGATTTTTCTAAAATTACTATTTTATTCCCCTTATCAGCTTTAGAAAATATTATATTTTTGTTGTTTATCTTTTTTAAAATGGTCATATTTTTATTTGCCAATACATTTTTGGGAGTGTTTTTTATTTCTTCTAAAATTTTTTCACTTCCTTTCCAAATGATTGTTTTTTCTTCATTTTCTAAACTTACTATCGCAATTTCAATATCTGCAACAAATTCTTCAACATTATCTGAATAATTGATACAAGTTTTTAAACCTTAATTGAGCAAACTAAGTTCTTCTTTTTTCAAAGCTACTTTAGAAAGATTAACTACATTATCTTCTTTTAGTGTAATTTTACTTTGGAAACTTTTAGATATATCATTTCTTTCTTCTTCTTCTTCAAAATTAATTCTGTTCCTCGTGTCTGTTTTGCATTTTTTAGTCAAATTCATGAATTTCTTCTTCTGTCTATTAACTTTTTTCTTTATTTCAAAATTTAAAAATTCGAAAAAATGTTTAATTAAATTTTCGAAAACAATAAATCCTAACTGTTTAATCAATTTCAAATGCAGGCAGTAAATTTCTAGTTCTAAATTTTGAAGATATGAATAATATTTGTTTTTTTCTACTTGCAAAACTTTCTTTTCAGCAATCTTTTGCTGTTTACTATTATTATTGAATTTTACTATTTTCCTGATGAATTTTGGTGCTACATTATTCCGTATACATCTATCTATAAATTTTATGTCAGCCAAAAGTTTTTTCTTTTTTAACTTGAGTTTAAGAAATTTTTTAATATTTTGTTTTTGTTCTGAAAATGTTTCGTTAAATGTATTTGCTGATGTAATTTCTAACGAATTTGTATTGATCAACGCCATCTTGAATTTCAAAAGATCGTCATATAATTCTTCCCTAGTCTTGAGTAGACTTTAGTTATATTTAAATTAATATTGGGAAGTAAACATTATGAGGTTATATCATTAATAGTGAGTGGAGAACATATTTTAATCGACTCACCTCATACATTTTTAAACTTCTTTGATACCTTATATCATTAATAGTGAGTGGAGAACATATTTTAATCGACTCACCTCATACATTTTCAAACTTCTTTGATACCAACGGTTTCAGACAATATCATGTCCTTCCTCAGTCATGGCTTCCACTGATGAAATTCCGTGATTGTTGATTTCTTTAGTGACATCACCTCTTGTGCTGCCATCTTTCGTTGGGATTATAAACTTTGTAATTAAATTTACTACTTCAGAATATTTGTATGTTTCCTATATAACCAGTAGGTGCATAACAAAGAAATTAAACATGTCTATGTAATCCAGGCCCAGAGCATAGACTCTCTGCTTTCTTGTATATCATCAACAATCATGGATTAAGCCCATGTGGCTTGTTCTGGTCTCATAGATTCTCATTCAAAAGTTGGATCCATCTCTTCTTCGGTCTACCAACATTCCTGCGTACTTTTGGTTTGTATTTAAGTATAATTTTCTTGTATATTTAGTTTGAATTTAAACTATGTTTCTATCTTGGTTCTCCCTTTTGCTTCACAATCTTGGATTCATGTTAAAATGGTAAGTTGGCGTACGTCCATTTGTAATAAACGTTTGGGAATTTATTTCAGGTATGGTGCATAAAGTGGATATCTGAATTTCGAGATAATTTTGGTTTTAAAATGAAGCTTAGGAACGTCGAAAATGAAAACATGAAAAAAATTTGCGGATCATCCAGAAACAACTCTGTAAAGTAACAATTTATAAAGCACTATTCCCTATATTACCTGAAGTAAGTGGCTGCCATTGTGATCGTGACATCAGATTCGATATTCAGACATTAGTCCAGGATGAAAACATGTTTTCTTCAATAGAGATGCAAAAATAGAATAAATGGAAAAACTGCAGTTAAACTAGTGTGAAATATTTTCAAAGTCCTATAGAACAACAGTGCGCATGCGCCAGAGTTTATAGAGCCAGCGATAACCCACAATCTAACCACATATCGATTATCATCCTCGATTACTATCCGTCGCTATGAAATTAAAATTACCAATATTTCCAATAAATCCCCAAATCTATGTTAAAAAATATATTAATAATATTAAAATTACCAAACATTTATTAAAAATGGGTGTACACTTACTTATCACTCCCTAACGCTGAACGAACCAGCGACAACCCAAAACAGCGATAGAAAAATCATAGACTTAGTAATATAGGCCTACTCTGTGGAGAAAATAGCAGTTAGCATCACAATATTGTCTAACAGTATCATAATATTGTGATTTGCATATTTAAATAAATACTTCAAAATTGTCTAAAATTTTTTGTAAAAAGTTTAAAATATTAAATAATGTTAGTAAATACAGAAGAAGAGCTACAGTTTACAACAATATAACTGAAAAATCAAGCGCTAGTAGAAGTGTAGTTGAGCCGAATAAACATTTTATTGTAATAAAAGTGCACTCCTGTATTTCCAAATGCTATATTTCCAAAATTACATAGCAAAGAGTTTGAAATTTAATAAATATCACATCCTCACATAGAGTTTAAGAAAAAATGGTTTAACTGAATCAATTGTCGATAATAATCGATATGCCATCATACGTATTTCTCAAAAATGAACAACGGCAAATTAGCCCTTACAAAATATTCAATAAATAAATGCCACTTATCTTCTTCTTCCTTCCAAGTATTAGGCCAAGGCCTGTTACGATCCTATAGAAAATTTTCCCTGCAGTGTCTCATAGGACGGCCCAGTGATCTTCGTCCTCTTGGTATATAATTATAAACAGCTTTGGGGATCCGATTTGAACTCATTCTTTCTAGATGGTGTTTCCAATTTAGTTGGTACTGTTTAATATATTCCAAAATTGGCGTAGTCTCCAATTCTTTTAAGCTATCGGGGTTCTAAATGCCACTTATTTATAACATAATCTTTGAAATTTGTAATATAATTTGTTAGAATACATGTATAATAACCCAAAAGCTAACGTAACTTATTTAAATTACTCTGAAAAACTGCACTTAAACTAGCGTGAAATATTTTGTCCTATAGCACATCAGTGCGCATGCGCCAGAGTTTATAGAGCCAATGATAACCCACAATCGAACCACATATCAATGATCATCATCGATTACTATCTGTCGCTATGAAATTTAAATTACCAATATTTGCAATAAATCCCCAAATCGATGTTAAAAATGCATTAATAATATTAAAATTACCAAACGTTTATTAAAAATGGGTGTACACTTACTTATCACTCCCTAACGCTGATCCAACTAACGATAACCCAAAGCAGCGATAGAAAAATCATATACCAAGTAATAAACTCTGTGGAAAAAATAGGAGTTAGCATGACAATATTGTGCAACAGTGTCATAATATTGATAATATTGTGATTTGCATATTTAAATAAATACTTCAAAATTGTCTAATAATGTTATAAAAATTGTTTGAAAAAGTTTAAAATATTAAATAATGTTAGTAAATACAGAAAAAGAGCTATGGTTTACAATATAACAAAAAGCAAGCGCTAGTAGAAGTGCAGTTGAGCCAATTACTCTAACCTGTGAAAGTAATAAATAGAATGGCATTTAGACATTATTAAATTACAGGTATGTTAATAAATTATACTATATATGTGTAAGAAAATAAAAGCTAACCTAACCTAATTATGAATAAGAAACTATTACTCTAACCTAGTTTCTTTAGTGATGGTCTGCAGATTTTCTTGTGTTTTCATCTTTGGTGATCCTAAACTTCATTTTAATACCAAATTTGGCTCAACTGCACCTCTACTTACGCTTGATTTTTCAGTTTATTGTTGTAAACCATAGCTCTTCTTCTGTATTTAACATTTTCTAATATTTTAAACTTTTTCAAACAATTTTTATAACATTATTAGACAATTTTCTAGTATTTATTTAAATATGCAAATCACAATATTATGACACTGTTAGACAATATTGTGATGCTAAGTGCTATTTTCTCCACAGAGTATATTACTTAGTCTATGATTTTTCTATCGCTAGTTGGATCGGCGTTAGGGAGTGATAAGTGTAAACCCATTTTTAATAAATGTTTGGTAATTTTAATAATATTAATATATTTTTTAACATAGATTTGGGGATTTATTGCAATGATTGGTCATTTAAATTTCATAGCGACACGCTGCCATCTTAGCATAAGCTTTTTGAACTTTAGTACTATATTGATAATAATCGATATGTGGTTCGATGGTGGGTTATCACTGGTGCATACACACTGTTCTTCTATAGGACTTTAAAAATATTTCAAGTAAGTTTAAGTATAGTTTTTCCCCAAATTTATATCGAAAAGGGGATGTCTCATACAGTAAACTAGTGAAATGTGTATTTTGTAATGCTTATAAAATGTTATATTACTGCTTTGTTTCTGGATAGTCCGCAATTTTTTCTTCTTGTGTTTTCATGTTTAGTGATCTACGCTTCATTTTAAAACCAAAATTATCTCGAAATTCGGATGTCTACTTTGTGCATCATAACTATTTATTTCAAAGGTTGGTCATATTGACTTCTCAGCTACATTGTTCCATCTAGTGAAAACCCTATAAACTTTTCGTATATGCACTGTTTTTTTGTAGGACTAAGGAAATGTATTACGAAAGATAAACTAAAGTTTTTCGAGTAAATATTTTTAAAAATGAAACTGTAAGAGTAAAATATGACAAAAGTCATGTGGTATTTCAAGTCACGTCACATGTTGGATACTTGAGCTTCATTTAAGCTTACTCAAGTTATTGTACCATATAATATTCTGTACCATATTTGATTTTGTTAGGTCAGAAAATGGGCAGTTTACAGTTTATTGGATAATTTTACATCCCAGAAACTTCTGTTTGGACAATAATGCATGTTTTCCATTATATATGTAGCAATTTTAAATTAAAATTATTTAAATTTGTCATTCAATTCAAGGTGTTTCTCTTCTTTTTTTGGGGGGGGGGGAGGGAAATCAACATATATATTTCCGTCAGGTAATTTCATATACTGCAATAATTCGTGCGATTTTCGGTTTTTATTTTGATTTATATAGGTGTTTTAAATATGTAATATATATAATTACCTTGCCATTTGATATGATTTGTCCAAGAGTACAGGTCGCCGCCCCTAAAAAATCGTGATTGGCTAAATTATAACTTGTTGAATCAGAGTCGTAGATTTCGAATTTTAGGGGCTGCTGTTCTTCAAATCGATACTTTAACTGCACTTTCTTTTGAAAATCTGGATCATGAGAATTTGTTATAACCTCAGTTCGGTGAATTTCCATCCAGTTTTTGTCTCCAAATGGCTGTACGTAAGTAACGCACATTGGGTCGGACTTTGACAGAACGTCTTGTCCTTGAAGCCCGCTGAAAAAATACATGAAATTAGTGTATTATCTTGATTGCATGGATATTAATATATGGTATACTTTATTATATAAAAATATATTTCCTCACCGACATGATAACGACAATTCTACTTCACTTGTGGGTTCTGCAGCGGTTCCTGGAATAAATGTCGAAGCCATGTTTGTTTGTTTCAATCAATTTGCCACCATGTTTTCCACTTCCTGTGCAAAATCCAAACCTGAGAATCAGTGTTGCCAATACGTGATACTTTTTTCCCGCTAACAATAATTCAAAACAATTTCAGTTTAAACATAAAGATACGACTTCGACGAAAATAATTTTATATGTTATACATTTATAGAAATAGTAATGTACTATGTGAATTCATTTTTCAAATTTTAACGGTTTCTTAATGTACGAAATTTTCTAAAGGGTAGAGGTTATAAAAAATAGATTAAGATTGTATTTTCTTTTTTAGTTCCAGCTCCATGGCACGTCAGGCCTATCAACTGGATGTTGACCTCACATCAGAGAGATGGATTATCAACTAGTATGGGATTCCCTATTCATTAAAGCCAGTTTCCTCTACCTGAAACCATTATTATTCCAGCTACGCAAATTCTTCACAGTATGGATGGGCACAATTCATGCTGACCAAAGTTCCATGAAAACATTTCTTTCTCTGTGGGGATTTGAATCAGCGCAAGTCCTGTAGTTCTGCACAAAGGCATGATGCTTATGTTTGGCCACAGTGCAGAATAGCTTTCTTTATTAAACAATATATTGATTTTTTTTGTCCATAGGTTGTCTTTTATGATATTTCTGGCTTTTTCCTCTTGCATTGACAAAATTGTAATTCATTTCTTAGGAAGGCAGAGTTACAATACCCCAAAGATATGATGGGGTGATAAATAATGAAATGCCAGGAGCATACTTAATATAAATTTCAGACTATGTGCAACGACAGGAATAATTCCTATGGTCTGACCGGAAATCGATTCCAGGACCTCATGAACTGTAGTCAGAAACACTGACCACTAGCCCATGAGGCTGGTCAAATTATTAATTGTAGCCTATAGTTTTCTTCAGAGAGGAAATTAAAATAACATCAGTACCATGTCAAAAAAAAACTATGGTAAATTAAATCCTCGAATATGTAAAGCAAAACAGAAAAAAAACCTATACCTCTTCCAAGCAATGTTCCAGTTGTAATGTATACAAACTAGATGAATGGACTGCTTTTTCATTGGTCAAATAACTGTTTACCTTTATTTTTTTAATGCCCCAGTTTGTCCTTTTGTACATTTCTGGTGTTCTCTCCTGGCATTGGCATAATTGTAACCCGCTTCTGAGGTTGGGGTACCCTGATGATATGATGGGTGATGATGATGATAGTGGTGCGCCAGAAGAGTCCCTAATCCTAAGCTTAATCCAAGATGAATATGAATGATGATGATTGCAATGGCCATGATTGTTTGGCACCATTTGGGCCTTAAAGTTTCCTGACATTTGTCTTATAGGTGAGGAAAAACCCCAATAAAAACACCACCCAGGAAACTGTCCTGACCGGGGATCAAACCCGGCCCCACTACGTGACAAGGCAGCACGCTATCTCGAGACCACAGCGGTGGAACACTGTTTACCTTTAAACATGTAAGAATATGTAGTTCGCTTTCTAACACTCGAAATAAATAGAATGAAAATATATAATTACAATTATTATGAGTTAATCTTAATGGATTAAATAAATAAGCTTTTCATTGTTTGTTATGAATTTCAATTGTTTCTCTGCTTCACCTATACAAAAAGCACCAAAAAGAAAAAACCTTTGAAAAATGGATACAAATTATTTTGTAAACAGTTTAGTAAAAAAAATCCTATATTAGCCATTGAGGATGGAGTAAAAATAACAGCAGAGTTTACAGGTAAGTCAGCATGGATCATATATTCTGATCTTAGACCAATGAAATTGTAAATAAAATATATCTATCAATATCATGGAAAAAGCATAAACGTCTGATTAGGTAGGCCCATATATAACTTTTTATCATAAATAAGTAAAAAAATGAAGTAATATTATTGGTTCGAGGTAGCCCTGTCATGCAGTGGGCAAAGGTTCGGACAGGCTCCTGGATGAGGTTTTTTTTGGGGCTTTTTCCTCACCTGTAAACAAATGTCAGGAACCTTAGGGCCGAACGGTCCCTGATAATCATCCAACTATTATTATCATCAACATCCTTCACCGGTGTGGAAAGCAACAGGAAGCTACCACTCCTATAATTCCCTAGTAAAGCTGCAAAGCATAGCATGAAAATGCTATGCTTACAGTGAAAGACCTGCCCTCGGGCAGAAAATATATTTTTCTTTTTTTGCAAATGCCCCAGGTTCTCTTTTGACATTCCTGGTTTCTCTCCTGGCATAGCATACTTGTAACCCACTTCTGAGGTTGGGGCGCCTGGAAGGCGTGGTTACGTTGCCCCGATGATATGATGGGTGATGATGATGATAGTGGTGTGCCAGGAGAGTCCCTAAACTAAGATGAATATGAATGATGATGATTGCGATGGCCATATGATTTCGGTGACCATTAGGGCCTTAAAGTTTTCCTGACATTTGTCTTACAGGTGAGGAAAAACCCCGTTAAAAACCTCACCCAGAAAAACTGTCCCGATCATGGATTGAACCCGGGCCCGCTGCATGACAAGGCAGCACGCTACCTCAAGACCACAGCGGTGGACTAATGTTCGGTCTTATTTCCAGTAAAATATGATGTAACCTAAGAAAAATGTTTCTATCATTAACACATCCATAGACAATTCACTCATATGGCAGGTAAAAGTAGCATCATAGTTCCTCGAATAGAAGGAGTCTGCGAAGTAATACCTTATGCAAGTTTGTTTACAGTACAACTGGAACTTAACTCGGATACAGTATAGATGTAGGAACCCATCCACCGATATTCTGATTAGTATTTAGCAGAAATACATAACATTCAATTAAAAATAAATAAAATTAAGAGGAAGTAAAGAAAATAGGAACAAAGAAAAAATAAATAAAAACTACAATACTTTAAAATAACCACATGAATAAATGAATGGATAAAACTAAAAATAAGGAATATTACTTTGTATGTACTGAAATCTGAAGAATGTAGGATAAGCAAGCAAAAAAAGAGGTGTATTTATACATAAATATAAATAACATTTTATTAATATAAAACCTTAGCTTATTAAACATGAACTTCTGCATAGGTACATTCTTATAAATAATCAGTTTTACTTATTGCCATAATCACAATGTTTGATTTTTTAAATAATAAGTTAGCTTGTTATATATTATGATGGGACACATTTCATAAAATGTTTAACAACATAACAAGTTTTCTAACCATATCAAATATAATAAACTTCAAAGGTAGTAATAAAGAAGTTGGCACTTAAACATATGATATCTGCATCAATGATCATTATTTCTTTAATTTCTTCCTCTGACTGAGGGTAATGGTTTGATTTCAGTTGGATTTTAAGATTGTTGAGTCTCAAAATAAAAAGCTAATAAAAATATTTTATTTTACCTTAAAATGAATGGATAAGAATAGTTTACTAATATATTAGAACAGGTGTATCCAACCTGTGGCCCTTGATCCCATCGCTTGTGGCCCGCGATGATATTTGCTCTATCACATTTGGCCTGCAGTGATATTTGTAAGTTGAAATATGTGATTCTATTTGGAATAAGATGAACTTGAAAAAGCAAGACTTTTTCTGTTACCAACACAAATTTGCGAAAGTTCAATCTACTCATCCTCTTAATCAAAACATGGAGAAATAACATCCGTTTCAAGAAACACCCAGCACATATTTTTATTTATGATCCTACCTACCATGCATCACTTTGAAGTCTCCGTGAATTGTTGATTGCATGGTTCAAAGGCAAGTGTGTGCCAGATGTTTTATTATCATTACATTTTGTACATTTCAAGTTTGTTTCCAGTTTGCAATTGTTCGCTCGCATTGTACTCTCAGCGTTAGTGAGAGATTTGAAGAATATAATTAATTCTGTGATTTTTATAAGAGTTAATTATGGCTTCTAAGTGTAGTGGCAAGAAAAGAAAAGTTTCAGATGAAGGTAGATTATTTCAAATAAAGTGGACAAATCAGTACCTTATTACTGAAGTAAACAAGAAAGCAGTGTATTTAATTTGCAGTGAAACAGTTTCCGAGATTAAGGAGTATAATATAAAGCGACATTGACACCAAATATGCATCTTAATATGATAAATTTGAGGGTCAATTTCGTGAAGACAAGCTATCCGAACTTAAAATTAAACTTTCGGGACAGCAGCTTTTTTTTAAGAATGTGTCACTTCAAACTGAATCTCTGGTAAAAGTGAATTATGTAGCACCAGACACTATTGCAAAAAAATCTGGACCATTTTCAGATGGCAAGTTTGTTAAAGAGTGCATTGGGTGTGTTGCTTATATTTATAAAATTAAGCTTGTCATTACAGATTGTAGCTCACGAATTAGCATCCAATATAGAGAGAACTTTAAAATACCAAGCCACAAATTTCCAGTTCTATTCTCTGGCACTCGAGAGTAATGATGCTAGCGATACTGCCCAATTAGATATTTTCTTAAGGGGAGTTGATAAAGATTTAAATATTACAGAAGAATTAGCTGCTCTTCTTGTCCCTCTTAAAGGCACCACTATAGCCAATGATTTAATGGGGGGGGGGGGGTCAATGAAACCTTGAACTGGCTTGGCTTGGAATATACATAATCTATCTGACGTAACAACAGACGGAGCTCCTGCATTTACAGGAAAACAAGAAGGATAAGTTAAATTACTACAAGCAGAGGCATCTCTAAAGTAGGAAACAATTCTGTAAAGCAATATGACTGCTTAATACACCAAGAAAAACCTTTGTGCTAAACCCCTAAATTTAGATAATATTTTGAAAGTCGCTGTAAAAGTAATGAATTTCATTTGTTCACATGGTTTGCGACACAGACAATTTCAAAATGTCTTACAAAATCTCGATTCTGAATTAGAAGATATTGTTTATTATACAGAAATAAGATGGCTGAGCTGTGGCAACTTGTTGAAGCGAGTGTTTGATCTCAAAAAACGAAATACAAACCTTTATGGAGAAGGGCAAACCTATTGTTGAATTTAAAGTCGCAGATTGGATGTATGATTTTGCCTTTCTGGTAGATATAACAACACAACTGAATGAACTTAATTCACATCTCCAAGGCAAAGATCAATTGATCACTACTACGCTTGATCACGTGAAGACCTTTGAAACAAAATTGCGACTTTAGGAATCACAAATAAAAAACAACAAATTTGTGCATTTCTCAAGCCCTACAAAAATGTAATAATCAACATTCTCAAATGTACGCAGAAATTATATCAGAATTAAGAAACAAATTCCACGTTAGATTTCAAGACTTCAAGGAGAATCTGTTTTCTTCCCCTTTCGCCATTAAAATAGACAAGGTCCCCATGAATCTGCATTGATTTTTCAATGTGTGTCAGACCTAAATAATAAGTTTAACCATGTCCCCTTACTACAATTCTATCGCAAACTACTTTCCCAGAGAAAAATATCCAGGAATTGATAGAAATGCAATTCATTTCGCATCACTTTTCGATAGCACATACATATGTGAACAATTGTTCTCCAGGATGAAACATGTGAAGTGAGTAACGAGAATGCGAATCACTGACAGTCTTCTGGAGAGTTCGCTTCAAGTTGCTACAATATCAATCAAACCAGATATAGGATGCCTTGTTCGTGAAAAGCAGTGCCCGTGTTGCATTGACAGGTAAAAATTAATTATTTTAATATAACAATTTTATTTAAATTTTAAACTAAATTTATATTAAACATACAAGGGTTAATAATACTTTATAGAGCGAATGATTTCATTATCAAGTGCTCGACATTAGATACCAACCATAATACTTTATTTATATTGTTCAATTTAGATTTTAGAATTAGATTATACATAAAAAAGCATTTATTTAATTTAATTTTAAAAGTAACTAAACTAATATATGATTAATATTTTAATAAAAACATTATATTTGTTACTTTATATTTAAATTAATTGGCTTATCTTAGATCCTATTTAACCCTCTGCATGCCACGGGTAAAATCTCTTGTGTTAGAGATTTAAACTGTACCCACTGATGTGATCGGCTTTGCAAGTAGTTTAAGTACAGTATATGGCAGGTAACAGACAGAAGCATCAGAGCCGATCTAATCAGCTCATGGCACCTAAAGGGTTAATACCGTAAAAAAAATTGGATCATGTGGCCCGCAAACCAATTAATCTTAACAGTGGCCCTTTTCCAAAAAAAAAAAAAAGGTTGGACACGCCTGTCTTAGAACTTACTTTTGAAGTTACAATTATTTTATACAGGAAGTACACCATGTCACAAGGGGATGAAGAGTGAATTTTGGACTAAGTACAAAAACAGCTTCTTTAATGTTTCAAAAAAATATATAGTAAAACTAACATAAAGCCACTATAATTAATTCCTGCTTTTAAAGTAAATTCACCTTTAAAAATACTCTATTAGATGAAATATAATTTTATAAAAAGTGTTCACAGAAATTTCATAAAAATAAATTTTTATATAGTATGAAAATGTATAATTTAAAAATGATTGAATTCAGTACCAGTTCAGCATTTTAGTATGGGTTGCATTATTAATGTCAAAATTTAAGTCAGAAATTACTAAAAATATACATTTATAGATAATATGCACTACTCACCTCATATTTGTAGCTTTTTTGAACACTCGAGTTTTGATGCCTTAGACATCATCAATTCTTTGTAGTAGTTAGAAAGAATTGACAATGATGCCTAAAGGCACAAGTCTTCAAAAAGCTACAAATATAAGGTGAGTAGTGCATATCTAACTCATATTATCTAAAATAAACCTCATAGTGTTACTTTCTTGAAATATTAAATATACATTTACATTTATACCATGATCATCTCTGTGGTGTAGCATTCCATGTGAACAAGCTTTGGTTCCTGGCTATATCATAGAAGTTTTTCTTTCGATGACAACTGTATACTAAACTTGATATGAGAACTTGTGAAATCCTAACAACACTATGGTTAAGGGACTATATCATGCTAACCATGTGACTCAATGTGCTGTGTTCTGTTAAGCAATGATAGCAATCATTGCATCTGCCCATTGTGCCATGCATGTTTTTTTTTTACATTTTTCTTTTTTATTTATAGATAATTTTTGTGTGGAAATTTTATGGCAATGTTTGTTTGTTATACTGGCATATTGAGGTCATTGACCACAGAATTGTCAATCCTTACATAGTATCTGATGTGCGATACTGGAGTATTCTTCGCTACACCTTCACCAAAAAGCACACTTCAAAAAGCATTAATCACTATTCAGACTTCTAGGATATGCGAAGATTGTTATAGTGTTTGGAAATCAACGATGAATTACTGGAAACTATACTTCATGGAAACCAAAATAGGATTAAACATAATAATACTCCTGTCAAATTATTATTCAAAATGTGTTTTACTTATTTCTGTTAATTTTCTTTGGGTGTGCATATGCGATTATGTGAATATCCAGTAACCACCACTGGGATAATTATTATGTCCATTTATTAACATTCAAATGAAACTTTAATTACTGAATAACTTTGGTAATATTTCACTTGTAGAACAAGCAAACTGCAACAAATTATTCGCTATCCACTTGTATCTTCAGAATGAAGCTGAAAAAAAAAAACACAAAATTATTGAATAAATTTTAATTATATTTATATATTAAATTTGGGATTTTTTAACATTATGAGGTTCAATTCATAAGAATTAAATGAATTGTGATTCCTTCTTACCTCATACTTCTATGTTTTTTTAAACACAGCACTAAATGTTTTCAATTTTTTTCTGGTACGAAATTCAGCACCATCTGGTGGTAAAATTATGAATTATAATTATATAATTCCATCTGGTGAATATTCATGGAATTGAACTTTTATAGGAATAAATAACATATTAATTAATCTTAAATTATGGAATTAGTTGTACCCAGCCTCACAGGCCTAAAGATTTTCTTTAATTTTAACAAAAGGGAAGAATGGAAATAAATAAAACATGTTAATTTATTTTCATTTATTAAAATTTAAAAATGTGCATTATGAGCTCTTTTAATAAATATTTACAATTTACCTACCCCTTATTCTCACATACATATTTTATATAATATTTATTAAAGAACCTTAGCCATGTCGTACATCTGAAATCCATTATAAAGTCATATTTTTAAAATGTTTATTAGAAATGGCTATACACTAACATCACTCTTCCTAACCTTACAAATCTTAGAATTTTATCACTTCTAGTAGGTTTATCTTTGAAAATAGATTCACATTAAAAACGTAAACAAGCTTGAATTTACTTACAAATTAGAGTAAAATAAAATCTAAGTAATGATTTTAACTTATATTTGAAGAGAAAAATTATACGCTCAGACCGGGACTTGAACCCGGGACCCTTGGCTTTCTAGACCAAGTGCTCTACCATCTGAGCTACCTGAGCAAGTACCGATTGAGATGTATGAAATTAATAATAAAAACATTGAATGATTTTAACTTTCGATAGTATAAAATTTTTACAGTACTGGACATAGAATGAAAGGATAGCAGTTAAAAATTTTAATTTACAAAATGGCTAATTTCCCATAATCCCGAGTGAACACGCTGTGTGCCTTGCATTTGTTTTATTTAGTTACATATTCTGTTACTACGAAACGGTGCTACCATTGTAGTTTGCTCATTGTAGTTAATCGTAAATTACCAAAATTTTTTAGATGTCACTGTACTCAGTTTTCCCTCTATTCGAAGTTTCTCTATAGTTCTACCTATAAATGTTTGATCATGCGCACTGTTATTCTGTAGGACTTAGAAATTCATGGTGGAAATCAAACTAAAGTTTTACCACTTTTTGTAGGACTTCACAGACCTATGGTTCCACCTATCATCAACTCTAAATGTTTGCACATGTGAACTGTTACTCTATAGAACTTAGAAAATGTATAGTGGAAATTAAACTAAAGTTTTGGCTCAAGTCTAGTATTTGTCGCTCACAATTTTCTGTACAACATTCTTATGTCACTGTTGCACAACACACTTTTACCATTTATAATAAAGTTTTGTACTATTTTAAAATTTTTTCAACGATTCTTTAAAAATTTGTTACAATTTTTAAACATTTATACAGTGTGTAACATAAGTCTACAGCAAAATTTCAGGAGTGAGTTCCTCATATGGAGAGAGTAAAAAAAGTGTATTACAACATGAGTCCGGAAATTGATAATTACAGAGTTATTCAAACTTTTATGAATGTTAGTATATGGCGACAAAAATGCAAGGGACTTGTTGGAGCACTC
Organism: Diploptera punctata; assembly: GCA_030220185.1. Taxonomy (NCBI): domain Eukaryota; kingdom Metazoa; phylum Arthropoda; class Insecta; order Blattodea; family Blaberidae; genus Diploptera; species Diploptera punctata. Next base: position 45,808 of record JASPKZ010000422.1, on the reverse strand, counting down.
TGTTCTGTTAGATGAAATGTTCAAAGTGACCTCCTTTTGCCTCAATACAGGCATATTCTTCATTTGTGTACATCACAGCAGCCTACAATCAACAGAAAACAGACTGTCAATAACTACTGTAAACTGTAATAACCTAACATTCATAAAAGTTTGAATAACTGTAATTATCAATTTCCGGACCCACGTTGCAATACACTTTTTTTATTCTCTCCATATGAGGAACTCATTCCTGACAGCAGCCTACAATCAACAGAAAACAGAGTGTCAATAACTACTGTAAACCTTAATAACCTAACATTCATAAAAGTTCAAATAACTGTAATTATCAATTTCCGGACCTATGTTGTAATACACTTTTTTATTCTCTCCATATGAGGAACTCAATCCTGAAATTTTGCCGTTGAGTCATGTTACACCCTGTATAATTATGTGAATATTGAGAATGAAGTTCTACAGAATGGCAGTTCACATGCACGAGACGCACAGATGCTTAATGTAACTTCTGTTAGATGGCTCTGAAATCAGTGTTACCAACATTTGCAATTAATTCCAAACCATATTTCAAGAAATTAACTTCATTTTGTCAGGATCCGATGGGACAAGTTAGTGTACACAAGATTAGTTTATTAAATAATATGCTTGAAGTTTAATTTGTTAGGTTAGGAAGAGGAGTACATCCATTTAGAATAAACAATTGGGAATTTATTGCAAAAATTGGTGACATCGATTTCAGAGCTATCTAGCGGAAGCTGCATTAAGCATTAGAACATCTCGGATAATCTTTCCATTAAGCGCAGTGAGAATTTTTTCTAAGTCCCAGGCAGACACCATGTGCATGCGACAACAAACATTAAGCAGTTTATACTCTATGGAATATCGTGATGCAGCCAACATTATACATGCTATTTAACAAAGCTAAAAGCTAACCTAACACAATTTAAGTACTCTAAAACAGTGAAAGACCAACCTAAAAGCTAACCTAATGCAATTTAAGCACTCTAACCTATGAAAGAATGTAACGCCCAAAAATAGTAAGTTCTCAAATTCTGAAGTACATAACCTATGTTGGCTGCACTGTTGTTGTATAGAATATTCTTTAAAATCAATATGGCTGCCACGTCTTCATGTTATGTATATAGTTAAATATCATAGCAAAATATGTTCAAATAATCATTAGAAAAAATGTAAAATTTGTTGTAAATGGTGGGAAATAATTTGGAAAAAAGTCGGTTATATGTCGGAGACGAATTCTTCTAAGTTCCATAGAATCACAGTGCGCATGCAGGAGTTGCTGTAATGGTTAATATAGCCTCCGGTAGATGGCTCTGCAGTCGGCATTACCAACTTTGGGAATAAATTTCCAAATGAAAAAAAAAATGGAAGTAAACTAACTTGCCATTTCCTAACCAAAGAAAACAATTGACATGTATATTATTTATTCCCAAATGCTTAAAAAAATGGACGTAAACCAACTTCCCATTTCCTAACCTAACAAAACAATTTACATGCGTACTATTTAATAAACTATAAACTAATTTTATGTATGCTAATACTAAATATGGTTTGAAATTATTTTCAAAAGCTGGCAATGTTGGAACAACATGGGAAAGTAGCAAGTAAGTAATGTATCCATGATCATGTTTTATGTAAATATATTAATATAAAATATTGTAAAGAAAGCTTGAAGATTGTTGCAAAATGTTTAAAACTGTAGCAAAATGCGTTTACAAGTGTTCAGTGCATCAGTGGCATAAGAATGTAAGCGTAGAATTGTGACCAGCATATAACTTACCTCACCCATAATTTGAAAATAAAACCCTGTTGATGCATGCACGTGGTGTCTGCCTCGGACTTAGAAAAATTTCTCACTGCGCTTAATGGAAATATCAGCCGAACAGAAAAATTCGTGAGCGACAAATACTAGACTTTCCCAGTTTTTCCTCAAAATATATTTATACTTACTGCTTCTGCTATTTCGATCCAATCAAAAGCAGAGATGAGGGTGTCATTTTTTGAAGGTGTCCTATCCCAGTTCCAATATGTGAACGATTTAAAAGTATGAGTTACATGTAGGTTACGTTCTGCTTCTTCTGATAAAGGTTTAACAGTTTCCTGGAGGACAATTCCTCTGTATCCTTCTGGTAATGAAAGGACTTGGCCCTTCAAAGGATAACCTCGAAACGACGCAGTCAAAACTATAATAAAAATCAGAACGTTAGAACACGGATAAGTCGATCACATTTTTTACTGTGTAAACCATATTTTATAATCATACCATCTCCTTCCTGTTTGATATAGGGCTTGAAAAACTTGGAAACTGCAGCGTCTCCATCCATATGGACGTTACATGGAATTGAATGTATAACATTATTAGTAAAAGTACCCGCGTTCCTCTTTATGTGCACCGCCATTATACTACCACCTGATTCCGGTTCTCATCCACTTCTGCTGTTGACAATACAAGTTGCTGAAAAAACCGCTAAACTACCCTGTCAGTTTGATATAGCATTATGAGTTTAAATAGAATCAACACATAAACATATGTATTAATTAATAAGAAAATTAATTAAAAATTAAAAGTTTATCGATGACGATCTGCTAAGTCTAAAAAGGAAACTACTAAAATTTGCGCAATAAATTCAGAACTACCAACTCATCGCAATAACGAAAATTCCTAAGCAAAAAGGTACATTAAAGAAGGACGCTGATTGGAGGAGGAAGGTAGCTGATATTTTGGAGAAAAAATAGATATATAGCGCAAAATGGTATATTGCATTCTGAATGCAATTCGGTACTTATTTTTTAATATGACAACAGATGAGAGAACTGTTTACATTTTTCTTTCCTAATAACTGCAAACTACTGATATTTGAGACTATTAACTTAAAAACACAGAAATGTCAGTTACTATGTTTTACACCCGAGCCCATCATATAACTAAATCACTGGCACTATCGAACCCGTAGTTTCATGGCCGCGCGGACACAAGCTCTCTATTATAAGCCCAGCTGGATTTCTTAGGCTTAAAGGACCTTCGGGACTTGGAAAATCTGGTAGCGTGTTTATCTAGCCGAGCGTTAGTATGAGGATGTACAGTTATACATTTGAAATAAACAAATGAAGTCTTATTTTAAACTATTTTATTACTAAAGTATAAATAATTAGAATCCCTAAGTGTTCTAGCCCTAAATAACTAATCTAAGCCTATATTAAAACTACAGTACTTCCTTGGGGGTTGAGAAGAGGAAGTTGTGGAATTTATTAATCTAACCTAATCTACATCGTTTAGAATTCGATTATCCCTTGAAAATATAGCATTAACACAGTCTACATTGTTTAGAATTCTACTATCCCTTGAAAAGCATGTATCAAAATAGTTAAGGTAATTGATTCTCTTTACAAAAAGTCCCTGACACATATTAAGAAAAATGGTAGCTTACTCACCCATCAACACCTCTGGTTGTCACACATCAACAGCCCGAGACCCTCACTACCCCAGGGTTATATACTCAATTTGACCTCTAGTTACCCTAACTGTACTCACTAACATTCCAGTAAACTAAATGTAGGGATCATATTTGAAGAGAAAAATTATACGCTCAGACCGGGACTTGAACCCGGGACCCTTGGTTCTCTAGACCAAGTGCTCTACCAACTGAGCTACCTGAGCAAGTACCGATCTAAACGCAAATCCTTCTCTATATACATTGTAATTCCCATCCACCAAATGCTGTGAAGCCATGCTTCTATCTTGCAAATGGCGGCTCCTTTATTAAGAAGACATATTTGGGAATTATACATTACAGCCAGTACGGCTTTTACCATGTTATTAATTAGACCTTATCACTTTCTTCACAACACTCGGCTTTTCCACGAGCCGCGTCCACCGAGAAACTAGAGCACTTAGTTCTTGTTTGTCGCCGCGCATGTCCGCAGCTCATGTTGATCTCTTACAGCATCCCTGGTTGAATCCGATGCCTGGGACCACGTTCGGTGATGGTATCTTCCTTCAGTCGGGAGAGAGCCATGCCGGATACTGGGTCTGTCCTTTGAAGTTCTCGAGACCAGCAATTTCTTTTTGGAGCCATGGATTATCCTGAGGATAGGTTTAATAGGATTTCTGCGTTGTTATCCAATTTCTTACTGTATAATACTGGTTGGGAATTATTATATGATCCACGGACCATCAGAGGTTCGGTTTGATATGGTTAAGGTATTTGCTTGGTCTCTCATGTCGCACCGAATTGACTGGTGGACATTTTCCATGCCGAATGGCTGTCTCTCTGTTGTAGTAAAGTTGTACCCGCATAGGTCCTGCCTTCCTCCTTTTTCCTGGTATCAGCTGATCTGACTAAGTTTCGGGGTGTGGGGAATGTCCTAGGTGACTCAACATCCTTCGTCGTTTCTAGTTAGCCCAGTCGTGCTAGTCAGCCCAGTCGTAGTGTTAGATCATGTGCGTAGTCGTTCTTCTTGTGCTGAGGGTGTTTACTGGTTTACTTTTATCGTTTTTTTTGTTTAGTTTTGTTGGTTTTTTATTTTTTTTTTATTTTTATTTGTTTAAATACTATGGGTTTGCACTACCTTTTTCTTAATAAATTCCATATGGACTTTTAGAAATGAATCAATAGTACCTCCTGGGGTTTCAAAACCAAATCCTAGTTTTCTTACTAAGAATAGTATCCATCTTAACTAAACCCCGAATCTTGAGCAACCATGTACATCTTTACTTTTATAATTTTCCTAGGTTCAGTTCCTCTAAATTTACTTTTAGTTAGTCATATCTCAATGGTGCAACCACCAAAATTGTATTTTGCATTAAACTTTAAACTGCCAACCTCGTTCCTATACAAATTTTATCCCTGTTTTATCTTTTGGCGTTGCTAGATTTTAAACTGGAAACCGGAAAGAGTGCTCTTATGCCTATCAATTTGCATAGCCTTCATCAACAAATATCAGTTCCTAAATCATCTTTTATCTTCCCTAAAACTTTCAATTTGACAGTACTTCAGGTGTATATATACACATAATTTCCATAATTAGATCGGTCGATATTTTGCTATATTTAGCAGCCCTAAATTTTGCCTAATTCTAAGGGTTTTATCTAGTCCCTTTCTTTATAATAGAGTCCTGGGTTCGACTGGGTGCGCCCGTCTTCACATCAGTCGGAAGGACATATACTACACTTATTTATCATGTAAATGCTACTTGACCAAAGCCGAATTAGTCCCTACAAACACCAATTAATATTCGCATCCTGAATTTCTGTCATCGTTTCCTTAGGGTCCTGAGTTTAAGAGCATTCTTTTCCTTTCTCCACTTCTGAAATAACTGCCTATTTCTTAACTCTCCCTTTCCTAGTCTTAATTGTTCTTGAATTGAGATATGATTTTTAAGCTACTTGTGTCTGGACAGGGATTCAGGTTTTCAATATTCATTTGTCTAGTTTTTCCTGACCATCTGATCTTACTATTAAATATATCAATCCACTTAATTTAACTTCTTAATCCTTACTGATTCGATTTTAGAAGGTCACAGTATGTTACTTAACCTGAGTCCTTGTCCTCATTCTCCCTTCTGCTGCCCTAACTTCTGATACGGTGTGCCTTACACTCTTACCTCACCTAACTGTTAGTTTGAAATGGCAAATTCTCATAGCTGATTTGTTGAACTTTTATACATTTATTTTACGTTTTGTATACTTTATTCCCTGATTGTTTCTTGATCTACATGTATTTAAACTGTTTTTTTTTCTACTTCTTACTCCCGGGGTTTCCTTGATTTCCCATTACATACATATCATCATTTATTGGGGTTCGATTTTTCCCGTCTTACTTTGAAATATTTACCCACGTCCTACTCCAGGTTCTTTCCTTACTTCTTCTTTCACTCGGAACTATTCCTATCTGTTCTGCTTGTATCCTAGGACTCTATTTACTTTAGACTGCTTATGTGCTTAAACTTATCTACACCACCATAGGTGTTTAACCTCTCGTTTTATGTCGTTCTCTTCCCTTTCCATCCTAGGTCAGTCTGTCCCTCTTGGCTCTACTTGTCGATGGCACAATCGTATGTATGTGCGTTTCCCAATTTTCCTTCTGTTCCCTCTAGTGCACTAGTGTTTCCGGTGTTATTTTGCTAGCATTTGTTATCTACCCGTTAGGACCATATTCTATCTGTGCGTACGTCTTTACTTCGCGGTATTTCTTTCCGCTTTCTCACCGCCGGCGGATTTCCTAAGTTTCACTGTTCGCATCCCCACCCAGTGGCTCTAGCATGTCCCAGGCCGCCTTAGGGAGGAAGTCCCCAGTGGCTCTAGTATAATTATGTCAGGCCGCCTCGAAGTAGTATGCCTCCCTTGTTTCCTATCCTTATTCTCCGTTTCTTTTATCTTCATGCTATCCCCTCCTAAGGATCGCTGTTCGCATCCCTACCCAGTGGCTCTAGCATGTCCCAGACCGCCTTAGGGAGGAAGTCCCCAGTGGCTCTAGTATAATTATGCCAGGCCGCCTCGAAGTAGTATGCCTCCCTTGCTTCCTATCCTGATTCTCCGTTTCTCTTATCTTCATGCTATCCCCTCCTAAGGGTCGCTGTTCGCATCCCTACCCAGTGGCTCTAGTGTAGGCCAGGCCGCCTCGAAGTAGTATGCCTCCCTTGCTTCCTATCCTGATTCTCTGTTTCTCTTATCTTCATGCTATCCCCTCCTAAGGGTCGCTGTTCGCATCCCTACCCAGTGGCTCTAGTGTAGGCCAGGCCGCCTCGAAGTAGTATGCCTCCCTTGCTTCCTATCCTGATTCTCTGTTTCTCTTATCTTCATGCTATCCTCTCCTAAGGGTCGCTGTTCGCATCCCTACCCAGTGGCTCTAGTGTAGGCCAGGCCGCCTCGAAGTAGTATGCCTCGTTTGCTTCCATGGTCCTAAACGTCAGTGTCAAGTCGGCAAGGTGCTATTGCCAGTGCCCCAGGATCACCGAGGAGGCCTGTGACTCCAGATCCTTTTATTACGGGGGTGTCCCACCTTCCAACTTGCGCACTCCCTAACTCCTCACTATTTCTCTGTCTCTCTCATCTGTGTACTGTTTTCTCCTAAGAATCGCTGTTCGCATCTCTATCCCAGTGGCTCTAGCCTAAATGCCAGGCCTCCTTCAAGATAGAATGCCTTCCTTTACTTCCTATCCTAATTATGTTACTCTTCTAACTTCTTGTGGGTTTCTGTGTGATTTCCCTAACATCACTTAGCCAAGATTGGCCTAGGTTGCAGTCTATTCGCTCGTTTTTATCTTGATATGGTTCCGAGTGATTTGTAGGCCCAAGTCTGGCGAGCCTTAAAGCGATCTAGTGGTCATTTACTAATCTAATTAAGTTCCAAACCCCATGTGTGTGTGTGTCAATTCTCAACTGGTCACTAGTCCCACTGATATGCTATCAAGGTGTACAGAGTTAGATATCCCGGCCGCAGATTCTTTCTCTGTTTCCTCCTGTATGCATCTCAGTCAAGTGTCATGATCAGACGAGTATAATAATTGTTCTGTAATTTCCATTAGAAATATATTCAGTGTAGCCCTTGAAATCCCAAATTTATATGATAATACTCTCCACTAGATCGATTAAGACACCCAACTATCGGTGCAATATCCTAACCTCCATCTTCTAAGTTGCTATGGGAATAAATTAATTTGTTTCCGATCATTTCTGCATGTTTGGCACTCGGTAATTCTGGGAAAATCTTTCAACGCTTGTCCTATTCTTCATTCAAAAAAGTTTATAAATTTTCCTAAGTTCCCAGGCCCCTCTTCCGTTCTCTTTGTAATATATATTTTTTTAAAACCAAGTTGGATAATGTACATCATTCCTTCTTCAACTGAACTGTTGTCACTCCTTATTTCTCGCGATGTTAAAATAATTTCTACCCTCCGTGTTGGCATAACTGCTGGTTAATTGAACCTATCATTCGTCTTCCACTATAGGCTTAACATAATACGTGCCTCTATCTGGACTGCTTTCACGTTATCTTCTCGCGAACTAGCCTACTACTTATCCCGGAACCCATTCATACTTAAATGAGTCCTAATTGCTGAAATTGAGATTGTAGTTTTCCGTTATCTTTCATTTTATTCATAAGCATAAGTCTTATTTCTGGTAGTTCGCTCTTATTTTATCATCATCATCATCATTATTATTATTGTGGTTTATTAATTTACCGTGAATTATTGTTATTATTATTATTATTATTATTATTATTATTATTATTGTTAGTTGTAAATTTATTGTTTTATTATTATCATTATACATTATTAATACTGGTAATTTGATTTTTTTATTATTATGACCGTTAAGGTTTATTGTTATTACTGATGTCTGTTATCTTTTTATTATTATTATAGTTATTATTATTATTATTATTATTATTATTATTATTATTATTATTATTATTTACTTTTCATTAAGTTTTTGGATCTTCATTGATATTAATAGTTTGATCTTCCTGGTTACATCCTATTAATCTCACGTGGATATCATAACTAGTCTCTAGCATCCTATCCTTACCCAGCTTGAGGATTATTCGTCGATGTTTGTTTGTCACTCCTTTCACGTTTGTTTACTTCTTTTACTTCTGGTATTAATATTATTATTCAAATACTATATAAGGATTACTGCTAGTCCTATCTGGTATCTCCGTATTACGATCATTTAGACCTCTTTCCTTTTAATAATATCCGCCATCCTTCAATCTAATGATTTCTCCTATTATAAATTATTACTTTAATATAATGTTTTATGCTTATAATTCTGTTATTGCAATTAGTTTTTATTTATTACTAGTATTATTATTATTATCATTATTGTTTATTAATTTTCCGTGAATTATTATTATAATGCAGTATGATTGTTAACTTTTATTGTTATTACTGATGTTTGGTATCATTGTTTATTTTCATTAATATAGTTATTAAGGTTATTATTATTCTTATTATTATTATGATTATTATTAAAATACTATACCAGGATTACTGCTAGTCCTATCTGGTATCTCAGTGTTACGATTTTTAGCCCTTGTCCCTTCAATATTTTTATTAGAAAACCTTAATTAATCATGAAGGCCTTTCAATAACATGTTTCATCTTCGGCATGCTCTCTGGTACTGATGTCGGCGTATAATTTATATATTGGATGTAGGTCTGTGTGTGTGTTCTTGTTTATAATGTTTATGTTCTTTGCTTCTCTTAAATTTTCCATGTCTTCTAAGATGCTAATCTTGTTGTTATTAGTCTCAACCGTGCGGTTTCCATTGTGTTAGTGAGTTTTAATAATAATAATAAATCTCTGTATTTATACCTTCCATTCAATTTTGTATAAACATGCCATCACAACATAGGTGAATGAAGAAGGCCTACAATTCAACAGTATTAATAGGCTTTAGTTTATGCTGATGATATAGTATTATTGAGCGATAACGAGGAGATACTAAAGGACAACACGCACACATTGTTGAGTTAACACTAAGAAATTGGGACTGCATGTAAATATCAATAAAACTAAATATATGGTCACACATAAAAATACATTATATAATGGAAATGGACAGCTAATGACAAATGAGGTAAATTGAGGAAGTGGCTGAATTAAAATGCCTAGGAACAATAATTACAAATAGGAATGAGATGCACAAAGAAATTAAACATAGGCTCTATTCTGGAAATGCGTGCTATTATGTATTACAGAGACTCTTGTCGTCCCAACTCCTTTAAAAAATGTTAAACTGAAAATATATAAAACTTATTCTCCCGGTTATATTATATGGATGCGGAACATGGACTTACTTTAAGGGAGGAAAGGATATTACGAGTATTTGAGAATAAAGTTCTTATGAAAGTTTTTGGACCAAAGAGAGATGAACAGACAGGTGAATGGAGAAGACTACTTAACAATGAACTACATGGTCTTTATAGGAAGTCAGATATGATAAGAACAGTTAAGTCTCGTAGACTGCGATGGGCACGACATGTGGCACAAATGGGGAATAAAAGAGGTATATGGAAACTTCTTGTAGGAAAACCAGAAGGAAAACGCCCAGCAGATAGACCAAGAATGAGGTGGGAGAATAACATTATCCACGATTTGAGGGAAGTAGATTATACAGGGAATTATTGGAAAACATTAGCTCAGGATAGGGATGTATGGAGAGCTTTATGTCCACGCAGCCATGAGCCTACGGGTTCGATAGAGCCACTGAGTTATTTAGTTAATTATTGTTGTTGCCTGGTCTATTTGAATTCAGCTAATTCTTAAAAACTTCCCTCATTTGTGACTGTTTTTCGAAGTGAATTCTGCTGGTTCTGTTTAGTTTCGAAGAATAGAAAGTTCTATTCTGTTTTATAACGAGAGAAAGTTATAACATATCTTAACAAGCAATTATCAGAGAGAGAGATGAATACTTATTGAACACACACGTTTATTTAATAGAGATTAGCAGAGAGCAAATGGGCAATGTCAAGTGCTCATCTCCGTTCTGTCAACACACACTTACTCATTTATGTTATAATCAATGCAGCTCCAAATGACGATGTCCAGACAAATGGTCAAACTTCATTCTGCTAATAAAATGTGTACTTGCTAATGAAAAACAAACACATGGAGGAGTTAATGGCATTTTTAGAATTCTTGATATCGCTGATGGTTCGCATATTGCATGTGCATGCCTTCCCTATATTATATATATATATATATATATATATATATATATATATATATATAGAATGGATAGAATACGAAATAAAGAAATAAGGGAAATTATGGGTGTACAAGAGGAGCCGGACATCATAGATATCATAGAAAAGAAAAGATTGCAGTGGTATGGTCATGTCAAACGAATGCCAGAGCAAAGATTGCCAAAAATTGTTATGGAATGGATCCCAATAGAAAGGAGGAAGAGAGGAAGACCGAAGGAAACTTGGATAGAAGGGGTACAAGCAGCTATGAATATCAGAGGAATGGAGGAAGATCAATGGATGGATAGAGAGAAATGGCGTTTGGTTTCCGGAAGACGGCGGCAGCTGCCATGATACCGGATGATGATGATGATGATATATATATAAACCTAGTATTGAATGCACTTATTTAGAATTAGACCATTCAGGCGATATCCACAGTAGAAATTAAAAATAGAATCGCACAAACAAAACAAGCAATAAATGCTTTAAAGTCTGTTTGGTGGAGCAAAAATATTACAAAAAATAGGAAATTACAAATATATCAAACCATAATTCAGAGCATTTTAACATATGGTGATGAAGTCTGGCAAATTCCTACCAGGGAAATTAAAATAATTTAAAATACAGAAATGGATGTTTTAAGAAGATCAGCTGGAAATTCTAGAATGGATAGATTACGAAATAAAGAAATAAGGGAAAGTATGGGTGTACAAAAGGACCCGGACGTCATGGACATTATAGAAAAGAAAAGATTACAGTGGTATGGCCATGTCAAAAGAATGCCAGAGCAAAGATTGCCAAAAATTGTTATGGAATGGATCCCAATGGAAAAGAGGAAGAGAGGAAGACCGAAGAAAACTTGGATAAAAGGGGTACAATCAGCTATGAATATCAGAGGAATGGAGGAAGATCATTGGATGAACAGAGAGGAATGGCGTTTGGCTTCCGGAATACGGCGGCAGCTGCCATGATACCGGATGATGTCATCACCATAGTACATTCACGAATTTGGCCATTTGTTGACCTGTTTCCGCCTCAAGAGAAACACCATCCAGAAGTCTTTTGAGTGGATGTCCTGGTCTTCTTCTTCCTGCAGGTTGATATCTTAACATTTGTTTGGGTATCCTGTGATCTTCCATTCTATGAACATGTTGCATCCATCTTGACTTACAATCAGAAATTTTGTTTTCTAAAGGTTCCATGTGTAATTCTTCAAAGATGTCTTCATTTTTTTTAAATCTAGTAGTGTGTATCCGGCTGTCCTCCGAAGGTATCTCATTTCAGTAGATCTAAGTCTCTGTATATCCTTCTGTTTCAACGGCCATAATTCGATATCATACAAAAGAGTTGGAAGAGCCAGTGTTTTATACACTTTTAGTCTTGAATGTTTTTGGACTAACTATGGCTTGAATATAGAATTTATTAACCCTAAAATTCTAAAAAAATGTAGATACTTTTGCATTTACATACTTTTCTTCTTCATATGAGATATTGCATCCAAGATATGTAAAATTATTCACCTGCTCCAAAATGTTATTGTCAAGTACAATTTTACTTCTGACAGGATCTACAGCTTGAAAATATTTATTATTATTATTATTATTATTATTATTATTATTATTATTATTATTATTATTATTATTATTATTATTATTATTATTATTATTATATTGTTAAAAGCTTCGGGGAAACTAGCAAGTATCAGCAATGCCATTTTTTATTGAAAAACGCATAAATCTTTATGTATAAAAGTGAGCGTGAATCTATCATTTATGAACCCATAAAACAACTTGACAGATTTAAATTGGGGTTTCGTTGTCATTTAGAAAGTTTTCCTGGGATAATAACGTACATAACATATTACCGTACGTATTATAGGGCCGGAGCTAAAAAAAGTGCATCGGTGCACTAAAAAGGTCGCTTTTTGGATGATTAAATGGCTTACGCTACATAACCGATAAGAAATACACCAAATTAATGTACACAGAAATGAATATCAAGAAATTCTACAAAAAAAGGCCGCGATAGCATATGTATGTCTATATTTTACAGATAACACACAATAATTATTTTTGTCTTTCAGCACATTAATGCGAACATGATTGGGATATATAAAATCCGGGCAACGCCAGGTAATCGGCACGGGGTGTATAAAGATAGTTACGATATAAATTTATAATTATTTTTCCTTTTACTTACTCAACTAAACATAAAAGCGCTTATTTATTCAGACGTAGCAGTGCACGCCGGGTACTAGCTTTCATTATGTTGGTGTTGTCCACTGCTGTGGTCTCGGGGTAGTGTGCTGCCTTGTCACGCAGCGGGCCCGGGTTCGATCCCCGGTCGGGGCAGTTTTTCTGGGTGAGGTTTTTATCGGGATTTTTCCTGACCTGTAAGACAAATGTCAGGAAAACTTTAAGGCCTAAACGGTCCCCGAAATCATATAGCCATCACATTATCATCATCATCCTTCTCATGATGATCATCATCATCCTTCACGGTGTGGAAAGCAACGGGAAGCTACCACACCTACAATTCCCTAGTAAAGCTGCACGCATAGCATGAAAATGCTATGATTGCAGTGAAGGACCTGCCTTCGGGCAGAATTACTATGGATGGGATGTTGGTGTTAATAATTTCCTCATTAATAATTACAAAAGTCTCCAAACTGAATGAGAAGTTTATGAAAAAACAACCTATAAATCATAGCATTATCTTAACCACATGGCTGCATCGCTCAACATAATACTATGTATGTACGCTCTGATGGCTGTCCATATAGAGGAAACAGAATGGCCAACTAATCGAAAATACGTTAATGCAAAAAAAAAATAAATAAAGCAACAACGCACACCCGTGCGGATTTCTCATATCATTATTACAAGAAAACGAACATCGATTTTGATGGTATGAAAGTTGAGAAAACCGATGGAAAAACCTCAGTATGCAGGCCATGAATGAGATACGAGAATAATATTAACCGTTAAAACATTTTGTCTGTTCATTCTTACCTCTTAGAGTTGTTTTTGTCGAACATGTGTTTCAGAGCTTCTTAGCCCCATCGCTGTAATCGCTGATGATGGGGCTAAGAAGCTCTGAAACATATGTTCGACAAAAACAACTGTAAGAGGTAAGAATGAACAGACAAATGTTTTAATTATTAAACAAACCTCATAATGTTACTTCCTACCGTATTTTAAAATGTTAACCACCATTACATTAAATTATATAATATATGATTGAGAAACATTAGCTTAGGATAAGGGTGTATAGAGAGCTTATGTCAGCATGGCCATGAACCTACAGGCTCGATAGTGCCAGTACTTATGTCAATAGTAGTTCCTAAATGAATTGTAGGAACTAAGATGCACATTCCATGAACTCTACATACAAAGTTCTTCTCTGTGATTTTTACATAATGAAAATTACTTTCTTCTTGTTAATGATTTCGACCTGAAATATATATAACATTATAAAACTATTGTTACATGTTTCACTATATTGTAAATTTATTGATAAGAATATTTAAGTCTATAACAGTAATAAAGTTACAAGTGCTCTAGTAACACTCGATGATTCCGATATTTATCCCCCTCGAGAATCAGGATGGCCCAGTCACTTGTTTCCCTTTACTCGACAAAGCAAGCAGCATGATATGCTGTTGTGACCGCAAATATCAGGAATTCCTCATTTGCCTTTTGTTTCCACATCAAATTTCAGACAACTGCATACGGCTGTCGGATAAATTTAGCTTTTACGTACCTTTTTAACAAAAATAATTGTCTTCTGTAAAGCAAATAATTAAAATTAATCTTTTCAAAAGAATTTCAAGTCAAGGTATTATGAATTAGAAATACGGAAAATAGAGAACCTTGGTATAAAATTCACTTTGAAAAATTACGTTTCCAAAATATTATGTCAATTGAATATAAACTTAATATTGAAACATGAAATTGAAATCATTAACACTTACAATGCAGATTATGTATGTATCTAACCATTGCTGAAGAAAACACAACTAGAAACAAAATGACATACAGGGTTTCTTTATATTCAATGGGAAATGTATTGAAGAAAGAAAACATATTACACGTGAACGAATTTCTGAATACAGTACAGCCGTTATTTTATATTTTTGTCACTATACATTAATTTACACTGATTAGAATTCGTAGGTTCTTCATACAAATCATCTTCATCTTCATGTTGGTAATTAGCCTAACACATGACAAGTCTGCTGTAATTGTGATACTTCAAAATGGTAAGTTTTCTGGAAATGTAATATAGAGACGTAATTTAATAAAACCAACACTCCACATAGATAGATATTCTTTGGCGTAAATGTTCAAAATCGAAGTTTTGTAGAAATGTAAATTAGAAATGTAAATAAAAAATCATATTCCACATAAGAAGATATTGTTTGAATTGGATGAAGTCGTATTTAAGGTACATCACCATTCTTAAATTAGCAAAAGTTTCACAACGGTTCGTCCAAAAGAGTCTTGTGGCTGAGGTAAAAAATGTGTAAGATGATTGTCTACAAAACTTAAGAATTCAAACAATGCACTTAATCAATTCCAGGAATCATAATTTGTACGTTATAAATATACACTGTAAATTAATGTATGAAGATAAGAGAAATCTTACCTGGATATTACCTGCTACCTGCAGGTCAGCAAATGTTGCCGAACTACTTACATCCTGAAAAATAATTACATCTTATATTAATAGAGTATTTCACGAATTTGGAATAATAATAATAATAATTATAGTAAAAATAAACGAAAATTAAGTACTTATTACAATTTTAAAATCTAGATTTAAATTTGAGTATGGATTACAATGTGTAATAGAGAATTTGAACGAACCAAGAACTGAAAGAATTATATAGGAATTTTGTTGTGGTATGAGATATTAGAAGAAATAGACTGGATGTGTTGCGGATGGAATAAGAAAGAGGTGCAAGAAGGATTTTAGAAGGGGTACCGGAAGGAAGAAGAAAGGTTGGAAGACAGAAACTAAGATGATTAGATAATGTTGAGGAAGACTTAAGACAACTGAAGGTGGAAAGGTAGAGACAGAAAGCTAGTAATAGAGAAGAATGGACAGTTTTTATGAAGGAAGCCAAGAATCTTACAGGACCCCCGAGCCAAAGGAAGAAGAAGAAGAAGAAGAAACAAAGGAATCTAAAATTAGTTAACATAAAGAAACATGAAATTTAAGTCAGGTACTTAACTTGTTGTTCTTTTACCACGACAACAAAGCGTGGACCCCGATATTTAACCCCCTCGAGAATTCGGGTGTGCCCAGATATACCCCCAGGCGTTGGGTTTCTTTTGCCCCAGTATTATAGCCCCCAGAACGGTGGGTTGCCCAACTATTAAAACCAGGTGACTCTACCTCTGTCCTGGAAATACAGCCAAACATTCTTGAAACGTGAATTCATCCTGCAGGTACACATCAATAACCTGGAAAACAAGAAAGACATAATGTAGCACAACACTGGAGATCCAGCCAGCTATTTATGTCCCTTCAAGTATCGGGGCATCATAATTACTATTGGACAGACTCTATTGGACAAAATGTGCAACTTTTGTGAGCCAAGAATTAACATAACTACAACTTCATCCAATTTTACGCCAAATAATATCTGCTTATGTGGAGTGACGATTTTTTATTTACATCTTTATATTACATTTTTAGAAAACATCCCATTTTTAAGTATCTCACTATGAGGAAGCGAGAATGAAGGTTGTGTACTATTACCCGTTCAAGGAGTAAGCGCAGTTGTTGACGGAGGGCACTGCAGTCGTGTTTATGCAGGAATAGAACACGTGACACTGCTATCTATTAGTGTAGAGGGTAATGGGACGTGGGACGCTGCCAGTGTACATTGCCTTATATGACGTCACGTGCAGCAACAAACAGAGCTTCGTAATTCTTCCGCCTGCAGAGATATTTTGAATGACTAATACAATGTTTGAATCACCTATAAACTCTCCTCAAGGATACACGATTCCAAGTGAAAAAATGGCGGAAATTGGTTGCTGTACACAGAATTAAATTCCATGTATTTTTTTTTTCTTTCTTCTAGAAATTCTCAATTTAATATAGAATCGGCCTATATGTGATTCTGTTTCATGTTGTGCTTTCTTGAGCAATGATTCTGCATTTAAATAAATATGAACACATTAAGTTATTTTATGTTTAAATTAGTATAAAAACCTGTTTTCACCATAAAGTTCACACGATCAACTTATGTGTAGCGTAATGAAATCATCTATTTTGTTCCATCCTTCCAAGCTACGATATTCTTACGAAATAGTTCCTCTTCAGTTTACCTCCTCATTTAATTTATTTTACATGGTCATAGTGCTGGGATTAATTGAGTGACTTCCATGTACTGTTGTTTTCAATCTCACTGCCTTGATTTTCTTCATTGGATCAAATTTATTTTCAATTGTTGTTTCCTAGAAATACAATAGTTTATAACTGATTAGTAGCTAAAATCGACATTTTCACTGTTATTGTGGTTATTGTACAATTTTTTCTTCCTATGTATGCAAAATATCAACAGCAAATTATCGAAATTTCAATGAATTCAAATAAGTTGCAACATTAACAAACATAAATTAATTATGCATAGGATCATCTCTGGAATCGCATGATATATGCTATGTTATATATGACGGAGACTCTTGTCCCAAATTCTCTCAAAAATGTTAAATTAATAACATATAAAAGGGCGATACCTCAAGTTATATTTTAAAAGAAAATGTATGTATTTGAGAATAAAGTGCATAGGACAATCTATTGACCAAACAGAGACATATATACTGGTGAATGTAGGAGACTGCATAACAGCGAACTTCATGGTGTTGGTAAAAAACCAGATATATAATATGAGGAGTTAAGTTTCGTGGACTCCGATGGGCAGGATATTTGGAACGTTTTAATAATGGACGAGAGGAAAGGAAACTTATTGTAGGAAACACAAAGTTGAAATCATTCAGTAGGAAGGACACGAATGGGGTGAGATCATAACATCGGAAGGAAGTAAATTAAAGAGGGAATATTATCTCAGTATATAGATGTATGGAGAGCTTACGTCTGCGCTGCAATGGACCACAGGTTCGATAGTGCTGGTGCTAAATAAACATATGAATAATTTAATTTTCCTTTTGTGTTTTGTCAAAATCGATTGCGCTTCTCAGGAAACGAAAGCCTGTTTCTCTACGTCACGTCAGGTTTTCGCACAATCGCCATAATCATCCTAATCTGTAGGCAATGAAATCGGAAAGCAATTACAGGAATATATCTATCTACAACGCGTAGCTAATTGATGAGCCATGGCCTCTCCTTTGTAAGGACTTACTAGAGCAAGTTAATTTGTTAGTTACGTTATTTGGATACATATCACGGATTGCATATGGTCAACACACCGATCCAATGAGACAATTAACAGGCAACTTAGGTATTATTATGACACTGGTGTCGGTAAGTTTTGCTTAGAGGCGTCTTTATTCAGGCGTGAAGGTATTTTCGATCCTGGAAATCTTCAGGCATGAGATCCAGGGCATTAAGTCCCTCCGGGAGGATTTGCTCCTTGGATTTTTCAGTCGTAAAAAAAATCCATCGACCCCGGCCGTGTTTGAACCCATCGACCCTCGAAACCAGAGGCAACAATTACAGGAAGCTGGAGACAAAATGAAACACACACAATAGTAAGAAAGCAGCGTGAGAGACATTTTATGATATTAGAAAAACAAATATGGTGATGTGGACACTTACTGTGCGGAGGTATTTCCGTTGGCGTTTGTCTGTGAATGATTGTTTGATACATTTCTGTGTGTGTCACTTTTTCTTCGTGTTTGATACCCAGAAGTAGTCGGACGTCATGTTTATTCCCCAACGACCTTGATAACGATGTTCCAGTTCCTGGTGTGTCCGTCAAATTGTCCTGAAAATTGTCTAAGTGCGACATTAGAAAATTAATTGTTAAGCTCACCCTGCATCATAACTGTTTAGGCTTCTCTAGCATACGAGTATCTGCCACTACGTATTGCTTATTCTGGTCAAGGGACGATACACATATTTATTTTTGTTAAACTTCTACATGCTTTCTGTTCTATTTCTGCCATTATACTTTCAAAGTGTTCATCAGACATTAACTTGTCTAACAAATATCCCTTTTTTAACTTTTCAACTGATAGATTTAGGAATTGACTATACGGGTATTGGAAACGGTTTGCTGTTTAGTCCAATGCTCTCACGTACTGCTTCGTCAGTCCTAGTTGTATGTGAATCAGAGGCAATAAAGTGTGATGTGGGTACCAAATGGTCGTTCACAAGGTTCTTCAATTTCGCTAGCAGTTTCTCCCTTGAGGCCACTATCTCCTACTTCAATGCCCATTATATGCTTTACTGTCCCATTTCAAACATAACTTGGTGTACCGACTTATCTCTATTAGGTTTTTTAGCATTGCATTTTTTCTGATTGAAGGGAGTTGGCTTACCGCATCAACCCCCAACCTGAAGGACCAGGGTTTTTTTTTTTTTCAGATGTTCATCCGTAGATCAGTTGCCTTCACTACAGCTAAGAACCTGATCTTCCCTTTATATGGTTGAGTATTCCACCGGCACGAGTTGTGAGCTGTTTTGTCATCCCTTCATGACCGATGTATTTTCCTCACAACATTTTTATGAAGTGACGGAATTAAAATACCTTCCAACGATAATTACAAACAAATAATTTATACATAGAATCACATATGGAAATGCATACTACATACCGTGTATGAGGCTTGTCATTCCGAATTTTTCTAGAGAAATATAGAAGACCTTGGATTTGTGCTGTGTCTTGGAAAAATTGAAAAAAAAAGGCTAGAAGTAAATTTGATAATGCACTAGATAAGAATGTATGGTATTCATTGTTATAGAAAGTATCAAAGAATGATACTGGGGGAAAATGTAAACATTCCAGTAGGTATTGATATTTCTACTATATTGCACTAATTTAAAATTTGTTCCTTAGACATCTTTTCCGTAGAAATGATTTTTGCTACATTCAAAATGATTCTTACTGACAAAAGGCAACATTTAACTGTGCAGAATTTAGTAAAAATCTGGTGATGTAGTGCGTAGATAATTATGGAAGAGTTTGAATGAACTTTTAACTGAATTTGGAAAACTTAAAACATATTTTACTTTTTCTTAGTATATTAATTAGTGCATGTGTTTTTAAGTCTTGGCCATAGTGCCTAAAATGCTTAGTTTTACTGAATAGTGTCTATTTATAAAATTTTAACGTTATTTTAGGCACATGTAACACCAATTTTAGTGTCTAAAATTCAATGTCTAAGTATTCGTTTGGTCTCCATTTGTAATCCAACAATCTGGGGATGTGTTGTAAATGGATGTCCTCAAATTTAATTAAATTCTTGGTAAATATTTACTTGTCAACCAACTATTATATCAAAATGTAGAATTTCTGTGTCTTTACTATCAGACATTTCTTCTTCTTCTTCTTCTTCATCTTGCAAGGATTAAACCTTTTTGGTTCGTTTGGGCTCCAAGTATTACAGCTACTCTGTCCATCTCTTTCGTTGGCGTCCCCGATCTCTTTTTCCTCCTCTTGGTTGATAGTTCAGACTTTTCCTTGGCAATCTGTTGGTATCGATTCTGCATCTATATATTCATACCATTTTCTCATAAACTCTTCTGTTTTATCTGTCAAACCGAATATTTGTAATTCATAAATCTATCAGACTTATAAAAGTTTTTTATTTTTTTATCTTCATTAGATTTCAACCATATACTCGTATATCACGAAATTATTACTATTATCTATGGAAATGTGTGTGTTTTTATAATTCCCTTTTCCTTCTCTCCTTCCTTTTCTTCGCTCTTCTTCTTTCTTATTTATCTACTCAGTTCTCTAATGAACTTCTACTGCGCTTCTACATCTACATTCTAATTCTACACACTAACTTTGTTCTATCTTTTAATTGGAACTAGCTTACCTTGTATGTTGGTGAAATATTATGCACAATCCTTTTAAATCACATCCCCATTTAACGCTTCCACTTATTAATTTACGTTGTAAAGAAAATATTTTGATGGTGTTCATGAGAATCCCCATTTTCCTGAAATAAAAGAACGCGAAATTGTAATTATTTGTATAGCGAAACAAATTTTGAAATATTATTGCTGCCGTAACCACGTAACCGCGATGCTATTGTTGAACCGCGACGTTCAAATGTCGCAGTTTATTTTATTGAGAAGACTGAGTGTTCTTTTGCAATATTATTAAAAATAGTAGTAACAGTTCTATATGTAGTGCAAATTGTAACAACAGGTATGTAGTTATGTAGGTATATATATCCAACCATTGTAATTCTGCCCGAGGGCAGGTCCTTCAGTGCAATCATACCATTTTCATGCAATGCTTGCACCTGTTGCTTTCCAGACCGGTGAAGGATGTTGATGATGATGATAAGGTTGATCATGATGATGATGGTGATGATGGCCAAATGATTTAGGGGTCTGTTTGGCCTTAATGTTTTCCTGACACTTGTCTTACAGGCGAGGAAAAACCCCGATAAAAACCTCAAAACCTCACCCAGAAAAACTGCCCAGACCGGGGATCGAACCCGGGCCCGCTGCGTGACAAGGCAGCACGCTATCTCGAGACCACAGCGACATATATATATATATATATATATATAATGAATTTTACGAGTAATTTATTAAGAATATTTAAGAACTTTAAGATTAACGCGAAATAAGACAGAAATATTAGTCATTTTTGTCAGTTCATATCAGAGGAATCTTTGGCGAATAAAAAAATCTGGTTATGGAGGAGGAATATAATATAATCCACTCGGAGATAAGTTACATCAGCGCCCCTGGCGTTAAAGAAACTTAATGAGTATTTTTTATGTTTAGGATTTGCTGGATTAGCTTTTTTCATCTGTTAACCCAACCGATTTGAGGAAGTGTACCCACGGTCTCGGACCAAAAATATACCATTATTAGTTGTTAAATTTCTTCGATTTAATTAATTTACATTTTTTCCATTTTGCTATATATCCGACATTTTGTACGGTTCATTTTTTAAAATTGAATTAGTTTCGTGTTTAGAAAACTCGATTAAACCTCGCTTCCCATAAACACCATAAAATGTGTGAAACTTAACATGCAAGGAGCATGGCTAAAACAATAGATATGTAAATCATTTTAGTTTACTATTCGTATATAAATTTCAGGGAACAAATTGTTCAAAATTACCTGTTTGTGTAAATAATTACCACGTTATTAGATTTCTTCACTCATTTCGTATCCTTAATTTGGCACTGTTACATATAAGATATAGTTGTTCAATTTATTTAATATTCTTAATAAATAGTGGAAAATGAATCAGTAAAACTTATAGAATATACACAAAATTAATTATGGTTATGCATGATTTGTTTTCACTCCAGTCCAACGCCTTTTAATAATCTAGTATGAGAAAATTAATTCCTCTAATTAAGTGTTTAACCTCTCCCTTTTTATATATTACTTTTAGGTCTCCTATTCTACCCGGACCTTATAGTGACACGACTGTCGGTAGAGCATGTTTAAACTTTGGAACATTACATACTTTTTTTTGAGTAAACAAGAACACGAGGGCTTCGCCGAATGAGGAATTAGCTCAATCCGGGGTCACCTACAAGGCAGCACGAGTATTTAAGACAAGACACGCCTTTCAATCACGCATTTTTACTGAATAAGGCGATTATGACAATGAATTATGATGGCCAGATAGTGTTTTAATACTGTTTGGGTGTCAACGTTTACCGATATTTGTTTTACAGATGAGGAAAAGTCTCCCGGTCATGGATCGAACCCGGGCGAATTCCACGTAAAATTAGACATAACACATCAAAATTAAAGTTTCTTCCCTGCTTGCTAAAGTGGTGTATGGACCATTATAAAGATTTTCAAATTCACAAAATATTGTAGAATATAAACAAAACCATACGTAATAAATAATTATTTATTTTAATTACAAATCCTACACCACGTAGAAGCGTTAGTTGTTACGTAAGCTACCATAATTTTGTATAATTAGTGACCAAAGTGTATTAAAACATGAAACGTCATTGGAATGTGGTATAGGCCTGTGAAATTGGATTACACTAGGCAACAGAGTGTATCATGCACTTCTCGGATCCAAGAATAGTGAAGTTAGAATATACCGAGCGACAAGTATTCGTTTATGCCTGCGAAACCTCACCTTGAAAAGTTCGAAATACAAAAAGTTTAGTTTTCGAAAGCAAAATATTTTGGAATATTTGCGAGCCAGCAGAAATTGGAGATGGATCGTGGATAATTAGAACAAATCGTGAATTGAATAACACAAATTTAAAAACATACAGTACAAAAATTACAAAGATTAATTTGGTTTGCCATGTCTGCTGAATGAGTGATGAAAGACTTTTGTTGTTAAAAATATTTTCAAGTGAAACCTTTAACAACTAGACTCGAAGTGACACCTAAAATTACACGGGATAATGATGTGTTACAAGACTGAATAATCTTTATATATAAAAATTGAGCCTGCATATGTTTGTGACTTCTAAACTCCTCAACCGATCTTCAAGAAAATTTGTACATACATGTTTTCAAGTGCGTTCTAGCGATCGCAAATTTCGATGTTTCACAGCGAAACTCAGTATATGCTATTGAGATAAATCGAGGTAGTAAATGTCCAAAATTCAGCGAAAAATACAATTTTAATTGGGGTTTACCTGAAATCTGAAAATAAGAATTGACTCTAGCAAACCGCCATGTTTTATTCGTTGAAAACTTTGTGTACACACATTTTCAGGTACGATGAGTTTTAATTGCTATTATGCTCTAAAGTCCACCGCTGTGGTCTCGACGTAGCGTGCTGCCTTGTCACGCAGTGGGCCTAAGTTCGATTCCAGGTCGGGACAAGCATGTGCGTGACTTTTTTTTAGGGGTTTTCTCACCTGTATGACAAATGTCAGGTAGATTTGAGGCCCAAACGGTCCCTAAACATCATTTGGTCACCATTATCATCCCCGGTGTAGAAAGTAACGCGAAATTACTATACTAGTACAATACCCTAAAAAGCTGCAAAACATTTTATAAAAAATGCTATGGTTGCAGCGAAGGACCTGCCCTAGGGCTGAACTCTATAAAAAATGCTTATAAAATTGGGTGTAAGAGTTCACCTGAAACGAAAATTTAAAAGTCATATTTCATTTATTTAGGCGTAGCAGCGCACACCGGCCATTAGCTAGTTTAATCTACAAAATTGGATTAGCTATGTCAGTAATAGGAAACGTTGGAAATAAATCTCTAAGAAGACTGAAGTATTCAACTAAATGAAGTTGCAGTGTCTAATAAGAAGTGTATTTATTACTGTATTCTAATATTAATTATTTGTGCGCATTCCCTGCAGTCTGTATAATATATGTATTCAAACTTACCTAACTTCCATATCCAAAAACGCAAGGTTTCATGACCGACAAACTAGAATTATAGCTTTCCATTAGAAAATTTAAACCATTCAATCGTTGCTACGTTACAAACAATCAAGTCCAATACTACTTGGAGGAGACAATGCAACATTGTTGGCCGGTGATCAAAACCCGGTAAGAATAACATTAAGATTTTTTTCATTATTCGAAGAAAAACATTAATATTTAGCACATGTCCCTCTCAGTTCTGATCATACCTTACAATCGATTAGGAAATGATGTCGCCCATTTATAACTTAATCCTGAGTGTGGCTTTCTTCGGGAAGAAAGTAATGCCGTGTCGTAGATTTACAGGGGTTGGCCACAAAGCTATTTCGTCATATAATTAAAATTCGTCATAGAAATAATTCGTGAAATTAAAATTGCTCACAGATATCAGCCGAGTTGCCAGCCCTGTATTTAACCTCAGAACATAGTTTTGTTACTCATTTCCGTTTGAGGATGTGTCACCTCCAGAGTCATTATTCTGCCAGTTTAAAAATTCTGACAGCATCAGAACTCGAACCCTTGACCTTTCAGCATTTGCCTTATCCGGCTACAGTACGGCGTTCCTACTACTATTTTACTCATAAACATTGTAGATAATCGAGTTTCTAAAAGAGGCTTTGCAATATGTGATCGTCCTGTGTCATATATATATGTGTGTGTGTGTGTGTGTGTGTGTGTGTATGTGTGTGTGTGTGTGTATGTGTGTGTGTGTGTGTCTGTGTGTTTATTGTGTGGAGTGAATGACTTTTTTTTGGCAGCATTTGTATAGCTTGGAAAATCTGTTTCAATATACAACAATGTACCTGTGTTCTTATAATTCTTTATATCTCAATTCACAATTGAGAAAATATTTTCATACTGCTGTTTTCAACTATAATAATAATAATAATAATAATAATAATAATAATAATAATAATAATAATAATAATAATAATAATAATAATAATAATAATAATAATAATAATAATAATAATAATAATAATAATAATAATAATAATAATAATAATAATAATAATAATAATAATAATAATAATAATAATAATGCTTTATTTTATCTGACAGAGTTAAGGCCATAAGGCCTTCTCTTCCACTCAACCAGCGAATAGTAGAATTATACAAAAATTACATACATATTACAATTTTAAGATATTATTAAAATACAGACTAAACAAAATACAATGATGATGTGATTAATACTAGCTAATTCTAACAAAAACATAGAATATAGTAAAATGATATAAAATAAAGTAAGTAGCTTCCTAGATGATTATTAATGGATTGCTCTATATAGTTGTTATGCAGTTAATGTTTTCATTGTGTCGAACTTAAGATATCAGTTAATTTGTATTCAAATAATGATAGCGATTGGCAGTCCCTGACATGACTGGGAAGTGAATTCCATGCTCTAGTCATATATATAGTGTAAGATTCTACTTAAGTAAATTATAATTTTTTAATTATGAGACAAAATACGTAGTTTTACTTAAAAAGACACATTTTGTTCCAATTATTTATCTTCATAAATTTTATATAATTTACAACATCAAGTTTCCATCTTTTTTGAGTCGTCCCATATATTTAGGGATTAATGTCTTCCATTTGTAGATCATTTTACCATCCTTTCATCATCCATTCTATATATGTGTCAAATCCAGCTTAATCTTCGTGTTTTAATGAAGTTGATTATATTTCTGTTTTTGATAATTCTATTTATTTCTTCATTTATTCGAATTCTCTATGATCCGCCCTCATTCCTTATTGCTCCAAAGTCTTGTGGACATTACTACGGAATAAGCAAAAGCGACTGGAGATGTAGATACGGAGAAGGATGGAATGTATAAAATGGACAGACAAAATAAAAAACAAAGATGTGTTAAACAGAGCGGATGAAGGAAGGACAATGCTGTAACTCATAAAGAAGAGGAAATAAAATTGGATTGGCCACTGGCTAAGAAGAAACTGACTGCTGTCGGATGCCCAAGAAGGAATGGTCAACGGAAACAAGGTAAGAAGCAGAAAATAAGACATCAGATGACAGACAATATTAAAATAAATGGTTTGTATGCGGATACAAAAAGGAAAGCTGAATTAAGGAAAGAGCGGAGAATGCTAAGTGTACATTGAAAGACCGACCTGCTCTTGGACAGAACACAATGTTATCTATGCCATAAATCCGGCTCGCAAGTTGATGACCTATGATATGCCCAGGTGATATGCCTATAAAAGACCTTAAAAATACCTAAAGATATCCTGCAAATGACATAAAAAACAGGAAAATGGACGCAAAAAGTGTTACAGTTACTAACAGTGGAATAAGACGCTCTCTCTGCCTTCACCCTCTGTTCGAAGTAATTGTCACAAAATGGCAACTTCTTAGAAAATTTTAAATCGACAAACAATAGTTCAGGTGGTCAGTAGGCTGGTGGTTAAAAGTAACGTGATATGCTGTGAGGGAACAAAAGTGTTTGGAATTTGAAAAGTTTTAGAAAGTAAACTAGATAGTGATTTTTTAAATTTTAAAAGACTTCGAAATTGAGAATAGACCCTGCAGATTCTTTGATAATACTTCTTCTTCTTCTTCCTTCCAAGTATTAGGCCAAGGCCTGTTACGATCCTATAGAAAATTTTCCCTCCAGCGTTTCATAGGACGGCCCAGTGATCTTCGTCCTCTTGGTATATAATAATAAACAGCTTTGGGGATCCGATTTGAACTCATTCTTTCAAGATGGTGTTTCCAATTTAGTTGGTACTGTTTAATATATTCCAAAATTGGCGTAGTCTTCAATTCTTTTAAGATATCGGTGTTCCTTTTCCGATCCCATCTGGTGTAACCCGCTGTTCTGTGCATGAATCTCATTTCACAAGCCGTTATTCTGCTTTCATGTTGTTTTTTTTAGTGTCCATGCTTCACTACCATAGGCCAACACTGGTCTAGCCAAAGTGTTATATAAACGTAATCTGGTGTTTTTTTGTACAAGGGATGGTTTCATAACTTGATTAATAATTCCTAAACTTTTATTATAACTAGTAACTTTTTCAGGGATATCCTTTTCATCCCAGATAGAGAGATAATATCCAAGATATTTAAATTGATTAGATCTCTCTAAAATTTTATTCTGGAGACAGATTTTACTTTGTATGGGGTCCTTCCCATGAAATGCCATAATTTTAGTTTTGTTAATTGATATTTCCATATTAAATTTGGCAGCTATTTTTTGTAAATTATAAATTGATCGTTGCAAATCATTTTCGGAAAGTGTCAGAAGAGCTAAATCGTCTGCAAAAAGAATAGCATCGAGTTTGAGGTTCCTGTTGATGGGTATATATCCTCGTTGTGTTTTCCTCCATTCATTTATTAATTTATTCATGTATATAATGAAAAGCACCGGTGAAAGTCCACATCCCTGTCTTACTCCAGTGTTGATCTTTTCCCAAGAAGATAATTTGCCATCTTGTTTAACAGAGATTTCATTATCTTTATAGATGTTGAAGATATTAGTAATATATTGTTGTGGAACGTTATCATCAGCTAAAATTTGTAGTAATATATTTCTGTCTACTTTGTCAAAAGCCTTTATGAAGTCAACGAAGGCGATATGAGTTTCTATATTGAATTCCTTGTGCTTTTCTAATAGTAGTTTTAGGGTAAGAATCCATCTGTACAAGATCTACCCTTTCTGAATCCATTCTGCTCTTATCCAATTATATTTTCATAAATTTTCCTCAATTTATTCTTAACTATATTAGCATAAATTTTATATCCAGAGTTCAACAAGCTAATTCCACGATAGTTATCTTTGATTTGGCGACTTCCTTTTTTGAAGATTGGTATTACAATGGATTTGTTCCAGCTATGTGGTGGTTCTTGTCCTTCCCATATCATATTAAGGAGAATAAGAAATCTGTCTAAAAAATTTGTAGTTGAAAATTTAAATAATTCTTGATTAATGTGGTCTTCTCCGGGAGCTTTGTTACTTTTTAATGATTTAACAACATCAGTTAATTCATCTATAGAAATTTGTTCCAAAGCAGTGTTATTAGAGATTGGTATTTGTAATAAATCATCCTTTTGTGTCCATAAATGATGAAAGTAGTTAAGCCAAGATTCTTTAGATATACAATTTAAATGTGCATTTTCTCTTGAATCATTATTTAAATTTTTTAAAACTTTATATATTTTTGGTTGAGGCCTAGTGATATCATTTTCCAAAAATGAGACAAATTGTTCCCAGCTTTGTCTATGTTTTTTGCGAACTTCAATTTTAGGGGTCCTCATCTAGGGGATATGTGGATGGCGACCTAAAGGTGCCCAAGCTAAGCAAAACATTTTTTCCACTTACTTGTGTTTTGCACTCTTTTAACTTTACTATCTAACCTCTCTTGGTTAACTCTTGTTTTTTTCGACCCCGACGCTATTAGGGCATCCGAGGGCTAGGGAGTCTTTCCTTTCTTCCATTTCTTCTTTGCTTTATTTTCTTTTCTTCTCCAGAAAAGCCTGACCAGAGGCTATAAGATGGCAGCCCCATCGCTGGTATTGCCTTCCTTTGGCCGGCAACCAATCGAAGGGACTATTATTATGCTTTCAAGTCTTATACGAGAATTTCCCGGAAGGATATTTGATAATACAAATGGTATAAATGTAGTGAAAATAAGGTAAAGTAGCATAAACAAGTCGTTAAGACTTAAAAAAACCAAAAATGGATCATTAAACAAAAAAAAAATTATGCAAAAAGGACAAAAAAAATTAAACCCAGTTTTTTATTGCTTACAATGACCCAATTATTATTTATATTATATTGAGCCTCTTCTTCAGATGAAAATAAAAAGTAATTTCCTCAACTCCATCCCCTAGTCATATTTATGACTTGTTTGTTTATATTAACATGTTTATTTCGGAAGCAGCGAGATTTTTCTTTCAATAAGATATATTTATGAATATACCGTACTGTACGAAAAAGAGATTACGAACTTGGAATCCTGAATTAAAAGAAAATATTGAACAAAAGAAAAAAGCCTATAAAGTGTATTTACAAACTAAACAAGAGGAGCATTATACAGAATATAAAAAACTCAGAGCTAAGGTTCGTAAATTGTCTAGAAAATATAGAAAGGATGATTGGGATAAATTTGTAAAATCCTTAGAACATGATATCACAGGAGCACAAAGACAGGGGTTTAAAATATTCAAAAAATTACAGATGGAAACAAAAGACAAAATTAATGTTAATCTGATACCAAAACAAGATTGGATTTCTTACTACAAAAATCTTTGTTCAGAACCGAACACTCACACCGAAAAAATTACTTTGAATTTGACTTGTGAAAATTAAATAGAAAAACCAGACATAACAATGGACGAACTAGAAGAAGTTTTAAAGAAGGCCAAGAACAGGAAAAGTCCAGGTTTAGATGATTTAAATTTAGAACTTTTTAAGTATGGAGGAACCGCCTTGAAAGAGAAACTATTAGAACTTTTTAACAATATTTGGCATTGTCTTAATATTCCAACGGATTGGGAAACGGGTCTAGTAATTAATATACATAAAAAAAAGGTCAGAAAAAACAAATGTGATAACTACCGAGGCATTGCCTTACTCCCAACTGCATCTAAATTATATGCGAACATAATTAAAAATAAATTATCAGTAAGTAGTGAAACATTTTTGGAAGAAGAACAATGTGGATTTAGAAAAGGGAGGAGCACTATAGATGCAATATTTACCCTACAACAAATTATGGAAAAAAGGAGAGAATTTAATCTCCCACTATACATACTATTTATAGATTATGAAAAGGCATATGATAATGTAAACCGAGATAAACTTTGGCAGATACTGCATGAAGAACATATACACTCACATGTAATACGAGCCATACAAAGCTTATATCAAAATTCTAAAATCAAAATTAAATTACCAGATGGAGAAATAACAGAACACATAAACACAAGCAAAGGTGTTCGACAAGGATGTGGACTATCTCCACTCTTATTTAATATATATATATATATATATATATATATATATATATATATTAACAGAATAGTACAAGAATGGAAACAAACAGTAAATAGTGGAATTTCAATAACTAGGAATAAAATAATTCAAACAATATTATATGCTGATGATCAAATAATATTATCAGATTCCGAAGATAGCTTACAAATAGCAGCGTATCAATTATTCAAAATTGCCAGCAAATATAATATGAAAATTTCCACTTCAAAATCCAAAACAATGGCAATGTGTGGAAAAAACATACAACGGATAAAAATTGAGATTGATGGAAAAATTATAGAACAAGTGTCAGATTTCTCTTACTTAGGAAGTGTATTTGCAGAGTATAAGAGTGACATTGATTCAAAATTACAAAAATATAATAAAATATAATAAAATGAACGGGGTAATACGAAGACATTTTGGTAAACAGATGAGGAGAGAGACAAAACTAAGATTACATAACATCACATCAAAAGCTGCTCTAAAATATGGAAGTGAAATTTGGATTTTAAATAAAAGAAACTCTCATAAACTTCAAGTAAGCGCTTCTTACGATCTTTGTTAGGAGTGAATAGACTGGATCACCAAAGGAACACTATTATCAGAGGAAAACTTGGAGTAACACGTTTAAATGAAGATATAGAAAGATACCAACAAGAATGGAAAAATCATCTGAGGAGAATGGCAAGAAATAGACTTCCAAAATTGGCATTCCAATATACCCCAACTGGACATAGGGACCAAGGAAGACCAAAACATCGGTGGAAAGATCAAGACCATCTTCGCTAGGTTTACCGTACAGGCCACATGGCCTAAAACGAATTTGTTCATGATGATGATGATGACCGTACTGTACGCTTTGAATAGAAATATGAAATTAGATACATTAATTTTCGAAGATGATGTAACATTAGTGGCGTCCTCACAGGACGAATTACAATATTCAGTACATAATTTTAATAAAATATCCATAAAATATAACATGAATGTCAATACAGAGAAAACAAAAGTAATGGCTTTTCAAGGAAAGTATCCTGTACTTAGCAAAATTTGTATAGATTCAAGAATACTGGAAAGAGTAAATTTATGTATCTACCTTGGATACACATTAACATATTTGGATGAAGTAAACATAGCAAATAAAATCACTAATTTTAATAAAACCATGGGAATAATAAATTGAGTAATGAAATCTTCGCTAGTCCAGAGAGATGCCACACTACGGTTATATAAACCTTAGCAAGACCTGCACTTTGCTATGGCAGTGAGGCATGGACTTTGAGGAAAGAAGAAGAGAACAGGGTTACTTCTAGCGAAATGAGATTCATGAGATATACAGCAGGATATACGAAATGGGATCACAAACGCAATTATGATATCTTGAAGGAAGTACGTTTAGAACCGGTCATTGAATACATACATAGATACTAAAATAACTGGATGAATCATTTGCGTCGAATGAGTTCACATAGAGTTTCCAAGGCCATTCTTCGTTATTGTCCAACAGGAACAAGATCTCTGGGAAGTCCAAGGAAACGCTGGATACAAAATTCATCAGTGAGATCGTAAGAGGCCTATAGGTCTGAGACTTGGTTGGTTGAACAGCAAGAAGAAGACTGTACGCTGTAACTCGATTAACTGTAAATATCAGTTAATGGAAATTTCTGCTTGCTTGGGGATAAAAGATGCCCACCACCCTTTTTAATGGACGGACAAATTGCATTTAAAAGTCTGAAGTTGCCGAGAGTCTCTAAATTGTCGTCAATTTTTACGTTTAGAACACTGCGCATGCTCAACCGGGGCTATTTTCACTTGATGTGCATTCTGGGTTATAAAAACAAACTAAGTTCCACAACAAGAGTGCCAACTGCTGCACGGAACAGGAAATTTCACAACGAAAAACTCAAGACTTCTCCTACTTTTTACTTTTCAGATACTTTATAAACTTCCGTTTGTCTTTTATTTCTCTGTATTTATTTTCAATGTTCATTTTTTCTCTTAATGTGTTGCACTTTTTAGAGTAATTTACACAGCACAGTTGTGGTTTTGGACTCGGGCAGGATGAATAATTGCTCCCTTCCCCCTCCTACAGAGTATTTTGTTTGTCGAGGGACTCTTTTCTTTTTTTAATTCTCTCTTTTCTGCATACAAACTAATTTCCCCGAATATTTGTAGAAAAATAAAGAAGAACACTTTTACTTTAAGGGGGAAAGGAGATTACGAGTATTTGAGAATAAATTTCTTAGGAAAATTATTGGACCAAAGAGAGATGAACAGACATGTGAATGGAGAAGACTGTAAACACAGTGGACTACTTGGTCTTTATAGGAAGCCAGATATAATAAGAACAGTTACGTTTCGTAGACTGCGTTGGGCAGGACATGTGGCACGAATGGGAGAATGAAATACGTGCATGGAAGCTTCTTGTCGGAAACCCGAGGGAAAACGACCAGTTGGTAGGCTAAGAATGAGGTGGGAGAATAACATTATCTATGATTTTAAGGGAAGTAGAATATACAGGGAATGATTTGAAAACATTAGCTCAGGAAAGGGATGTATGGAGAGCTTATGTCCGCGCAGCCATGAAACAACGAGATGAATAGTGCCAGTGAGTTAGTTATTATTGATATTATTATTATTATTATTGTTATACTGTTAAGGGATTCGGGGAAACTAGCAAATATCAGCATTGCTATTATTTTTATCGAAAAACACATACATATTTATGTTTAAAAATGAGCGTGAATCTATCATTTATGAACTCACAAAACAACTTGACAGATTTGAATGGGGGTTTCGTCATCATTTAAAGAATTTTCCTGGGACAATTAACGTATAAAAAACATTACCGTACGTATTATAGAGCCACAGCTAAAAAAAATATATCGGTGTATTAAAAAAGGAGCTTTTGGACACTTAAATGGCTTACGCCGCCTAAACGAGAAGAAATACACCAAATTAATGTACACGGAAACGAATGTCAAAATAAATTCTAAAAAAAAGTACGTAACAGCATATTCTATGTTTTACGGATAACACACAATAACTGGATGTATGAACAATAGAATGTTCACGTGGCAGCTTTAGATGAATACACACGACTTGTAATTTAAAACACTTTAATAACTTGAATAATGTGCGCTTCATGTTTGAAGAACCTTGTGTGTTGTGGTCTTGAATATGATGATGCAGGAACAGAGTATGCCCTGGACAGATCCCGGCGGAAGAGTCTTGTGAATATGTGTCTGTTCTGGACTACCGCCAGCGGAAGAGTAGCGAGACCGACTCATACGGTCACGTGGTTACAGGGTTGCAACGTATAACCTTAAATGCGGCAGCGCCATAGCGTTGCCAAGTTTACAGCAAGAAATGCAAGTGAATAACACTATAAGACTGAAGGCAAGGAGGCTAATAAGAAAACAAATGAAATAATACACCATGATTACATTAAATTATACAATATATGATTAGAAAACATTAGCTTAACATAAGGGTGTATGGAGAGCTAATGTCAGCATGGCCATGAACGTACAGGCTCGATAGTGTCAGATGGTTATTAATTATGTCGATAGTAGTTCCTAAATGGAATTGTAGGAACTAAGATGCACATTTCATGAACTGTACATACAAAGTTCTTCTCTGTGATTTTTACATAAATAAAATTAATTTCTTCTTGTTCTTGATTCCAACCTGAAATATAATTGTGCATTATGAAAATATTGTTACACGTTTGACTGTATTGTAAATTTATTAATAAGAATATTTAAGTCGATAACAGTAATAAAATTAGACGTGCTCCAGTAACACTACATGATTCCGATATTTATACCCCTCGAAAATCAGGATGGCCCAGTCACTTGTTTCTGTTTACTCGACAAAACAAGCAGCATAATTTGCTGTTCTGACCGCAAATATCAGGACTTCCTCATTTGCCTTTTGTTTCCACACCAAATTTCAGACAACTCCATACTGCTGTTGGATAAATTTACCTTTTATGTACGTTTTTAACAAAATAATTATCTTCTGTAAAGCAAATAATTAAAATTAATCTTTTCAAAAGAATTTAAAATCAAGGTATTATGAATTAGAAATACGGAAAATAGAGAACCTTGGTATAAAATTCACTTTGAAAAATTACGTTTCCAAAATATTATGTCAATTGAATATGAACTTAGTATTGTAACATGAAATTGAAATCATTAACACTACAATGCAGATTATGTATGTATCTAACCATTGCACAAGAAAACACAACTAGAAACAAAATGACATACAGGGTTTCTTTATATTCAATGGGAAATGTATTGAAGAAAGAAAACATATTACACGGGAACGAATTTCTGAATACAGTACAGTTGTTATTTTATATTTTTGTCACTATACATTAATTTACACTGAATAGAATTCATACGTTCTTCATACAAATCATCTTCATCTTCACGTTGTAATTAACCTAACACATGGCAAGTCTGCTGTAATTGTGATACTTCAAAATGGTAAGTTTTCTGGAAATGTAATATAGAGATGTAATTTTAAAAAACCATCACCCCACATAGATAGATATTCTTTGGCGTAAATGTTCAAAATCGAAGTTTTGTAGAAATGTAATTTAGAAATGTAAATAAAAAATCATATTCCACATAAGAAGATATTGTTTGAATTGGATGAAGTCGTATTTAAGGTACATCACCATTCTTAAATTAGCAAAAGTTTCACAACGGTTCGTCCAAAAGAGTCTTGTGGCTGAGGTAAAAAATGTGTAAGATGATTGTCTACAAAACTTAAGAATTCAAACAATGCTCTTAATCAATTCCAGGAATCATAATTTGTACGTTATAAATATACACTGTAAATTAATGTATAAAGTTAAGAGATATCTTACCTGGATATTACCTGCTACCTGCAGGTCAGCAAATGTTGCCGAACTACTTACATCCTGAAAAATAATTACATCTTATATTAATAGAGTATTTCACGAATTTGGAATAATAATAATAATTATAGCAAAAATAAACGAAAATTAAGTACTTATTACAATTTTAAAATCTAGATTTAAATTTGAGTATGGATTACAATGTGTAATAGAGAATTTGAACGAACCAAGAACTGAAAGAATTATATAGGAATTTTGTTGTGGTATGAGATATTAGAAGAAATAGACTGGATGTGTTGCGGATGGAATAAGAAAGAGGTGCAAGAAGGATTTTAGAAGGGCTACCGGAAGGAAGAAGAAAGGTTGGAAGACAGAAACTAAGATGATTAGATAATGTTGAGGAAGACTTAAGACAACTGAAGGTGGAAAGTAGGAGACAGAAAGCTAGTAATAGAGAAGAATGGACAGTTTTTATGAAGGAAGCCAAGAATCTTACAGGACCCCCGAGCCAAAGGAAGAAGAAGAAGAAACACAGGAATCTAAAATTAGTTAACATAAAGAAACATGAAATTTAAGTCAGGTACTTAACTTGTTGTTCTTTTACCACGACAACAAAGCGTGGACCCCCGATATTTAACCCCCTCGAGAATTCGGGTGTGCCCAGATAGACCCCCAGGCGTTGGGTTTCTTTTGCCCCAGTATTATAGCCCCCAGAACGGTGGGTTGCCCAACTATTAAAACCAGGTGACTCTACCTCTGTCCTGGAAATACAGCCAAACATTCTTGAAACGTGAATTCATCCTGCAGGTACACATCAATAACCTGGAAAACAAGAAAGGCATCATGTAGCAGAACACTAGAGATCCAGCCAGCTATTTATGTCCCTTCAAGTATCGGGGCATCATAGTTACCATTGGACAGACTCTATTGGACAAAATGTGCAACTTTTGTGAGCCAAGAATTAGCATAACTACAACTTCATCCAATTTTACGCCAAATAATATCTGCTTATGTGGAGTGATGATTTTTTATTTACATCTTTATATTACATTTCTAGAAAACCTCTCATTTTTAAGTATCATAGTATGACGAAGCGAGAATGAAGGTTGTGTACTACAATGTTTGAATCACATATAAACTCTCCTCAGGGATAAACGATTCCAAGTGACAAAAAACTAACGAAAATTGGTAGCAGCACACAGAATTAAATCCCATGAAATAGTATTTTTTTCTTCTTTCTTCAAGAAATTTTCAATTTAATATAGAAACGGCCTGTAGTGTGTTTCTGTTTCATGTTGTGTTTTCTTGAGCAATGATTCTGCATTTAAATAAATGTGAGCGTATTAAATTATCTTATATTTAAATTGATATAAAAGACCTGTGTTCACAATAAATTTCATACGATCAACTTATGTATTGCGTAATGAAATCATCCATTTTGTTGCATTCATCCAAGCTATGATATTCTTACGAAATAGTTCCTTTTCAGTTTACCTCCTCATTTAATTTATTTTACATACTCATAGTGCTGGGATTATTTGAGTAACTTCCATGTACTATTGTTTTCAATCTCACCGCCTTGCTTTTCTTCATTGCATCAAATTTATTTTCAAATGTAGATTCCTAGAAAGGTAAAAGTTTATAACTGATTACTAGGTAAAATGGACATTTTCACAGTTATTGTAGTAAATGTATAAAATATTCTTCCTATATATGCTAAATATGAAGAGCAAATTGTGGACATTTTGAAGAAGCGTCGGAATTCAAATAACCTGAAACAGTAACAGACAGAAATGAATTATTCATAGGATCAACTCTAGAAACGCATTCCATTTAGAACATAAAATATGAACACCTTTTCCTAATTAGAGAACTAAAAAAGTTAACTCTTTCAATATTTTGAACTAAATATCAAATGCTACAAAAGCCATTGGTAATTTAAAGTTTGAGATTGTTAATAAAATAATAACTGTAACTAAATAAACAATCGTGGTTAATATATAGCACATACCCGTCATTACGTCTTCAGTTTATTGAGCTGGAGATCTTAGGTTTGCGACTTCTATTAAATCTTCATGCCAGTTCCTCGAGTCTTCATTCAAGCAGGAAAACAAATCCCTAACATAATTTTCCTGAGTCTATTTAAGTGGAATGTGCTTCATTTTTAGGAGCGCGACAACATGAGTTCACTTGCTACAAACTCTCTTTACAAAACATCAATGTATTGCCATATTAGAAGCAAACAATCTCCTTGAAGGCTCACAAAGGATTTTGTGGTATTTGTGAATCTGAAAAAGAGATTACTTGTTGGTTTTTTCATGAGGTGTGGATTCAGTGTTCCTGACCATTCTTTCAAAATGGAACTGTCCCATAGAACTGAATATGGTTGAATTTTTTTTACAAGACGAAATAAATCCAAAACAATGGCAATGTGTGGAAAAAACATACAACGGGTGAAAATTGAGATTGATGGAAAAATTATAGAACAAGTGTCAGATTTCTCTTACTTAGGAAGTGTATTTGCAGAGTATAAGAGTGACATTGATTCAAAATTACAAAAATATAATAAAATGAACGGGGTAATACGAAGACATTTTGGTAAACAGATGAGGACAGAGACAAAACTAAGATTACATAACATCACATCAAAAGCTGCTCTAAAATACGGAAGTGAAATTTGGATTTTAAATAAAAGAAACTCTCATAAACTTCAAGTAAGCCAAATGCGTTTCTTACGATCTTTGTTAGGAGTTAATAGACTGGATCACCAAAGGAACACTATTATCAGAGGAAAACTTGGAGTAACAATTTTAAATGAAGATATACAAAAATACCAACAAGAATGAAAAAAATCATCTGAGGAGAATGGCAAGAAATAGACTTCCAAAATTGGCATTCCAATATACCCCAACTGGACATAGGGACCAAGGAAGACCAAAACATCGGTGGAAAGATCAAGACCATCTTCGCTAGGTTTACCGTACAGGCCACATGGCCTAAAACGAATTTGTTCATGATGATGATGATGATGAATGATAACTTCACGATATTCTTCATCAGTTTCCACTGTCGAAATTTTTTACATATTAATACTGTATACACCAAAATTTGAGTCAAAATGTAAGGAACTATGACCTCTAACTAGAAACATGTGCAATATTTTGACATTGTGCACTTTTGAAAACTAAGAAATAAATATAATAAATTTAATATTTTTATTCTGGGCCCCAGCACCTTCTCTAAATGCGTATGTTTATTATGTATTAGATGTTTACAGGCAAATTTCTTACTTTATTGCCTTCCATAGTTTCAGAATTACAGCGTTTTGATACAACTCAGCTACAAGTGCTCTATTGTACGAGCATCTGATCACCTGAAAGACTAGCGCAATGTCGTACTCTTGTGCCATCTTGGCAGCTCGGATGCTCGCCAAATTCTAGTATGTGATAGAACAAGATCAGTATTTCAAGGATATGCAATCGCCCCCCCCCACAAAAAAAATCACCATAAGTCGTTGTTAGGGTGACGTCCTCAATTGAGCCTATGTTTAGTTTCTTTCTGCACCTTATTCATGTTTGTAATGTTTCTCCAGGTATTTGAGTTCAGTCACTTCTTCAAAATTTTCCTCATGTGTCATTGACTTTCCTTTTCCATTATATAGTGTATTGTCTATGTGTAAACATATATTTAGTTTTATTGATGTTTACTTCCAGCCACAATGTGTTAGTGTTACTAAATAGAATATGCATGTTGGCCCGTAGTATCTCCTAGCTATCACCTAATAATAGTACATTATCAGCATAAACTAACAGATTTTTAATACCATTGAGGTGTACGCCTTCTTTATCGTCTAAAGATTTGATGGAATGCTCTAGTACGAAATTCAATGGAGAATTTAAAAACTATCTGAAAACTGTTTGCCTACCCGCATTCTACTGTCCTGTTCTATTTAGACATGTTTGAATTGCATATTTGTTAAAGTTGACATAATTTATAATGGAATTTATATTGTATCTGACTTCAAGAGAAGAATCTTGAGAAATTTGTATTTTAATATCTTGTAATTCGGCACAATATGTTTATAATGAAAACAAATAGACGTTTTTGGAGTGTGTGAGGGCATAAATTGTAGACACAAACAATAAATAGAACTTGGTAATCACATGAACATGCAGATTGTAGTTCAAGTTTTAGTTACCATGGTAACCCGATTATTGCAGTTATTTTTAGAACTGAATAACACGAAAAAAGTTAAAAATAACAATCGAGTTAACGTGGGCAACGTACAAAATATATAATTTCATGAAAATATTTGAAGTCAATGCATGAACATTGGTCGATCTCGTGGCCTTGGAGTCAACGTTCCTGGCTACAGAACAAGGTTAGATTCCTGAACTTGGACATCAGGTTTTTTCTCTAAAGAGAATTAAGTGTTTTCCATCAGGGACTGTGTGTGTGTCTTTGTACTCATGTATTTAAAAAAATAGTATGGATTACACTCATCAGTATAAAATCAACTGGCATAGACATGTGGACCGTTTGCTCAGATCCAGGTTTTCTAAGACAATTTTATAAAGTTCTGATCAAACGGTAAAATATCTTTAGGACGGCCTAGGTAGATATGATTGAAAAAAAAAAGTGTAAATCGTAACAGTACATTCAGAACTACGATACGAAAAGAAGAAGGTGATAATATTAAGTAAAAGTTCAAGAAAGGAATAAGAAAAGTAAAAGGAAAAAAAAATATATACTGGGCAAAATCAGGCGTAAACTAAAGTGACTTCACTGGAGGCCTTACGAGGTGTTTGGGGTAGCAGGTGGTTGAGGATTCCACCGGCACGAGTTTGAATTGGGTTGTCATCCCTACGTGACCGATGTCTTTTCCTCA
Organism: Diploptera punctata; assembly: GCA_030220185.1. Lineage (NCBI taxonomy): Eukaryota > Metazoa > Arthropoda > Insecta > Blattodea > Blaberidae > Diploptera > Diploptera punctata. The sequence goes on along the minus strand of JASPKZ010000422.1, from coordinate 5,800 downwards.
CAACATTTTGATGAAGTGACGGAATTAAAATACCTTGGAACGAAAATAAACAGAAATAATTTATACATAGATTCAACTATGGAAATGCATACTACATACCATGCGTGATGGAGTCTGTTGCCATCCCAAATTCTCTCAAAACATATTATATTAATAAGGTATGAACCGGCGCGGCGGTTCTTCACGTTATATTAAATGGGTGCGTAACAGGTCTCTTATTTTAAGACAGAAAAAATAATGGTGTTTATTTGAGAATAAAGTCCTTGACGAAGACAAATTAACATGTAAAAGTGAATGGAAGAAAGTAGGGTCTACATAACATGATGTTAATAGGAAACAAGATTTAATAAGAATAGTTGAGCCTTGTAGACTCTGACGGGCAGGACATGTAGCACGTTTTAAAAATGAGAGGCACGAAGACTTGTTGTAGGAAAAAACAAAGTCAGCCAGTAGGAAGGCCAAGAATGGGGTGGTAGAATAACATTAGTCGTGGAGACTGCAACGAAAAAAAAAAACAGACACCTTATCAAGACTTAAAACAGGACACCATAGAACTCTTAAAGTAATATATTATAAGAAAACATTCCCAGTGTAACACAAAAGAATCATCACCACGTCTTATATGCCAGTGCATCAGCAGCTCAGTAACGAATCTCTGGAATCAACCTGCAGATGTAATACTGTACAATTACACATGGACATGGTTTAGGAGTAACAACAACTAATTCTACACACTAACATGATTTTATCTCTCAAATATAAACTTACTTACCTTGTATTTTACACACGATCACTTTTAAATAACTCCATTTAAAGACTTTTTACTTATTCATTTACGTTGTGAAACAAAATCCCGATTTTCCTGAAATAAAAGAACGCGAAATTGTAATTAGTTTTGTAGCAAAACAAATTTTGAAATGTTTTTCATGCCGTAAACCACGTAACGGCGATGCTATTGTTGAACCGCGACATTAAAAAATGTCGTAGCTTATTTTATTGAGAAGACTGAGTGATCTTTTTCCATTATTATATTTTTAAAAAAAGTAATAAGAGTCCTTCTACATGTAGTGCAGTTTGAAACAGGTCTATACTAACGTAGGTAGCAAGGAAAGTATTTTGTTTATATTATGAATTTTACGAAGTAATTTATTAAGAGTTTTATGATTTAACGCGAAAATAAGACAAAATGTTAGCCATTTTTGTCAGTTAATATCAGAGATAATCTTAGGCGAATAAAAAAACTGATTATGGAGGAGCAATATAATATAGCCTATAACCTACATGGAGACAAGTTACATCAGCGCCCAGAGCCGTTAAACACAATTAAGGGAGTCATGGAACTCGGTCGGATTTGCTGGATTCGCTTCTTTTCCATCTATTGATCCAAACCAATGCGAGGACGGGTAAACCCACGGTCTCGGATGAAAAATGTATCATCAGTTATCTGATTTAATTAATTTACACTTTTTTTCCATTAAAAGTGAAATTATTTTTACTATATATCCGACATTTTGTACGGTCATAGTTTTAAAATTGGGTTAGTTTCCGTGTTTAGAAAACTAGAATGAAGACCGGCAGGTCCTTTTTAACAAACACCACAACATGAAAATAGCCTGATGTGTTTATAAAAAAATAGACATGGAAATCCTTTTAGTTTTATTGCTCACGAGCGAACAAATTGTCAAAATAACTTGTCTGTGCAATAATCACCACATTGTTCCCTTATTGTTATACTTAATGTGGCACTGTAGCCCTATAAATATACATATTTTAGTTTATTTAATAGTGAAAAAATGAATCGGTAAAAATATTTAAATTTGCATAAAATTATGCTATAATATACACAAAATAAATTATGGTTATGCATGATTTGTTTCATTCCCAGTCTGACGCATTTAAATAAGAGCTGGCATGAGAAACTTCAATTCCCAAATAAAGGGGTTAACCTCTCCCTTTTTAAGCACGACTTGAGCTCCCCTATGCCAAACCCGGACCATAGTGACAAGACCTGTCATTACTTGGAACAGATAACTTTACAAGAACAAACGGAGGGTTCGCCAATTGAGGATATCAGGTAGATCCGGGGGGAAAATGTAAACGTTCCATTAGGTATTGAGTTTCTACTATACTGCACTAATTTAAAATTGCTGCCTTAGACAACTTTAATAGAAATAAGTTTGTGCTGTCGTTTCAAATGACTCTTACTGACAAAAGTTAACCTTTAACTGTGAGAATAGCAAAAATCTGGTGATGTAATGTGTAGATAGTTATGGAAGAGAATGAATAACTTTTAACTGAATTGAATAACTTAAAAATATAGGCTACTTAACTTTTAAATATATTATTGGTGCAGATGTTTTATAATGCACTTGTCTGCCTCCATTTCTTAACTATATATTTTTGGTGTATTTCAGGAACATGACATTTGGTACGGTTCATAGTTGAAAATTGGTTTAGTTTTGTGTTAGAAAAACTATAATGAAGACCACACGCCCTGTTTAACAAACAACATAGCATGATCCATCCTCAAAATGGCTAAAAATTGGATGTATATGCAAACATTGATATGGAATATTTTAGTTTTCTATTCGTATGTAATTCAGCGAACAAATTGTTTCAAAATAACCTGTCTGTGCAAATAATTACCACACATTCTTCGTTCAGGGCCGATATCTTATTCTTAATTTGGCACTGTATCTTATACAGTGATTTAATATTTAATATTCTTAATAATAATGGAAAAATGAATCGTTATTTTTAAATAAATATAACAACAATATACACAAAAAATATGATTTATTTACAACTACAGTCCGACTCGTTTTAATAACTGGCTGCATGAGAAAATTAAATTTCACCAATTAATGAGTTAGCCTTTTCCTTTTTAGGTACCATTTTTAGGTCGCTGTGGCCACCCGGACACGAACTTGTCGGTAGAGAGCATGTTTAAACTGTGGAACATGTACAACCTTAGACAAAAAAAAAAGTCATCCGCAGATTCTATCAACCGATCAGGAACTTCGTGGCGCTCGCAGAAGTCGTATTTCGCAACAACGTTTTCAGTAATTGTACTGGGTTGTTTGGTTAGTTAACGCAGTGCACACGCGACAACATAAAATGACGAGCTTGGCTTAGTGTGGTTTCTGAGGTCGAGAGAGGTTTAACAGACAATATTTGTGTTCGTAACCTCACGGGTTCGATTCCCGTGTTCAACTTTATTATTTTTTTTAACTGAATGTTGTTATAATAGCATTGCGCCTGTAATGTAGGTAGTTATCACATTTAATTTTATCTTTGAGTTATGGATTTAATGCACACACAAAACACAAAAAAAAAAGAATTAAACCTTCTTGTATGAAATAATTAGGAAAGAAAATAATATAATCTAAAATGAAAACTAACAAAAACAAAATCAACATTGGTAGATGAGAAACCCTCGTCAATCTATTACGGCCTCAATCTCGGCGGGCACTGATGCAATCAAATTTCTACAGGCACGTGTGGACAATCGGCTAGATCATCCGACAGACGTCTTGCAATTTGTGCCCAGACAGCATCTTTCGCCTTCTCGTGCATCTGTACTCCAATAGAGTTCATCTCTATTTTCATCTTAGCCACACATTTTCGATTGGATTCAAACTAGAACACAGGAGGCCAGTCCTAATCGCTCTGATATCCTGCCTCTCCGAGAACCAGTTTTGAAACCGCCGCACAAGTGTGGACAGGATGATTATCCTGTACGAATTCAATAATATCCATCAGGATATGTCATCCTCACAGATGGATCAAGATGTTCTCTAGTATAGCCTTATAACTGGCACATGTTCATGCGTCGTCCACTTCCACAATACACACAGACCGTCCCGTGAGATCGCAGCCCGCAACAACAACACAGATACGCCGGCCCATGACGAGATTGTCTAGTCACGTATTCTGCATTGTATCGAGACCCCATTTGAACGATAGACAATCAATGTTGGCCGTCCCATGATAGAAGAAAAAGTCACCTTGTCTGAGAATATTATATTATTCCATCACGGTTGGCATTTTCCTCTGCAAAGGCTAGCCAAACAATCTGTGATTGTCTGTCAGGAGTTCTTCTTTGCTGCTGTCCGTACAAAAGTCCTGCATCATTTAAACGCCGCAGAGCTCCCGAGCTTTTCAGGAATAGAACATTTGCTTTCATTTGAGAAGCAGTTTGGAGAGGTTCTAGGTCTTCGTGCAATTAAGCTTCATTCTCTTGGGGGACTGGAAACACGTCTTCTTCCTGAACCACACACGGTTTCAACCCTCCCGAATAATCTCACCCACCTCTGAGCTTAGATGCGGACTCTCAACGCATCCGCCTCACGAGCAGAAAACCTGCAACGTTTATCAGTGCAGGAAATATTGCCTATTCCTTTGTGTGGCGACTGACATGTAAAACTTGATATGATCATTATAAACAAACTTGTTACACGCTGGTGCTTTTGCACAGACGTCTGCCGCAACACAGTCTATTGAATGCATACTATAGATCAAAGGAAGGGCACTACATGGAAATTACCTAGAACAAACCGAATGTGTAATATAATTGTTACAATAACGACATTAACATTGATTTAATTCAAGGTCAAAATAAAATGTTATATTTAATCATAAACATTGTATGCAATATCACGAAAAAAACTCATAATTGAGACGCCGAACTTCATTAACGAACAGTGACCGCAATGCTTTAAAACCGCTGAGCTATCAGATACGTAGAGTGTTTCATTTCATGCCAATAACCCAGTAGCTTAGGACTGCACAATTTGACCTAAGTTTCCTTGTGTGAAACCCAGCGTGTTGCCCAGTATGACTTATAATAAAATATTCGTTCAAAGATACATTTTTGTTTGGTCTAATGTGTCCTACATCTTTGAGCCCACAAATTGCGGATGGACCTTGGATAATTGAAACAATGTGAATTGAAATAAAAAAATTAAATAACCATCTTAATTTCATAATAGTACAAAGATTAATTTGGTTTTGCCATGTATACTGATTGTGATGAAGACTTTTTTATTGTTACAAACCATTTCCAGTGAAAACTTTTAACAACTAGACTCCAAGTCCGACATAAATTAGATGGGAAATGATCTGTTACAAGACTGAATACTCGTTATATATATATCATTCAGGCTGCATATTTTTGGCGACTATTTTTCAAGTATGCCGGAGTACAAATAGCCGCTATCAGTTGTGCTCTAAAAACCAATAGGTTTAGACATTTACCTGAAACGAAAATTGAAAAGTCGCTCCATCGGTCTCAAATTTGATGTTTTACAGCTAAACTCAGTATAGCTATTAAAATAATCGAGGTCGGTATTATCCAAAACGAGTGAAATCTTACATTTTAATTGGAGTTGACCTGAATCCAAAATAAAATTATCTCTAGCAACCGCCATGTTTTATTCGTGGAAAACTTTTGATACGCATTTTCAGATTTTTTTTCGTTTTATGCTGCTATTATGCTTGAATTCCACCCTGTGGTACTCGATGTCCGGTACTGCCTTGTCAACGCAGTGGATCCGGGTTCGATTCCGGTCCGGACACTGTTTCTGTTTGACGGTTTCTTTCGGGGTTTTTTCTCTACCTGTAAGACAAATGTCAGGGTACTTTGAGACCCCACCTGTCCCCGAACTTCATCTGGTCCACCATTATCATCTCCTGTGAGAAAGAACGGGAAGAAATCTGCACTATATAATTCTCTAGTAAAGCTGGAAAGCAGAATACAAATGCTATGATGCAGTGAAGGACCCCTGCCCTAGGTCAGATA